>JAODUO010000475.1:255000-265000 GCA_025642075.2 Ridgeia piscesae
GGCTTTAATTGGCAACGAAAGAGTGCGCGTCGCTGTGTCGTTTCAACACGGACTAGCAAAGACGGGTTCTGTCAGCCTATGTCATCATGTTATGGTGTCCGACAGTCGACTACGCTTCGAGCAATACCAATGTGTGTGCGACGGTCACTGCAATCAATTGGAACACTGGCAGCTTTCCGAAGACAACGCAAAACTGATCTAATTCGCTTGCATTACATGCCTTGCGAATGGTACTGGTTTCTGTTTTATAACATTGCTTGGTTGCTTGTTTGAAATTGTATTTTACACCCTAATTTTTTATTTGTATTTTATTATTTATCTTTATTTATTTATTTTTTATCATAGCATATTTATTATTTTATCTTACATGATGTATTTAATTATTTCTTATTTTTATTTTGTCTACACGTTATGTTAACGTGAAATGCTTTGATTGGCATTTAATTATTTAAAACCACTATATTAAGAAATAATTTTTTATTATCAGCGAACCTCACGATCAAGGCCGCTATTGGGACCGGGCGAAAGTGACCCGAATTGCAAGAGTGACCTTATTACCGAGATTAATTTACTACATGTTTAGGTTATAGACATGACTTGGAGCTGTGTTAGGATGACCTTAGTAACCTGGCTGTATTACCGAGGTGACCATAAATGGAGGCTCGACTGTACGTAAGCCTACACAGGCGGGCGAAATATCTAGTACGCACGCATCGCGCATGCGCAACCACATGCTTATGGAACTATCGCATTTTAGCTATTACAATTGGTTCTGAACGTTCGTTTATTCAATAACTGCATTCAAATAAATGCGTCTGCGAAATTCACACGATCAATTCCAGAATCCAAAACTATTAGACATATACAATTTTATTCTAATAGATTTTGTTGAATATACCTAATATTATAATACTATAATATTCTATATTTACTAAAAGAAAAACAATTATAGTATATGATATATAATATTGTCATTTGGAAACGGCTTAATAGGTATTGCATATAAGTTTTCTCCCTTTTTGTTTGGCAACAATAATATTTACGTTACATTAAATTTAAACTGTTTGCTGTGTGGATAAGCTACTTTTTTGGGGGAAATATACAAATGAAATGTCATTACAATCGATAATAATCACTGCAATTGCAACTACAACGACAACGTAGTAGATATACCAACATGCACCGCTGTTATTGCGGTTCTTGGCGACTTCCGGTTGTACGTTGTATGTGTGACATGAACATTACATAGACCTGCGGATGTTGCTATGGAACTAGAATAAAACAGACCGGTTCGATGGACTCCAGTTGTCGCTCACAAATTCTGACACACACACACACACAAACACACACACAACAACACACCACACAACACACAACACACACACACACACACACACACACACACACACACACACACACACACACACACACACACACACACACACACACACACACACACACACACACACACACACACACACACACACACACACACACACACACACACACACACACACACACACACACACACACACACACACACACACACACACACACACACACACACACACACACACACACACACACACACACACACACACACACACACACAACACACACACACACACACACACACACACACACACACACACACACACACACACACACACACACACACACACGCACGCACGCACGCACGCACGCACGCACGCACGCACATTGTTCTTTAATATGACAAATTGTCAATATAAAACATTATTTTAATCTAATAAATAAATAAATAATATATCTAAAATGTCCTTTATTATGATAAATTATCTAGTAAAAAGTATGATGTCAAACTATTAAATAAATTAGTGTTATATATCTACACACACATAGCCTTTATTTTGTATTATTTATAATTATTTTGTGAAGTTAATTTTTTACTGTAAAAGAAGTTTCGTTTTCAGCACTATCCGTCCGTAACCCTAGTGGTGAAGACTAATACTATGCTGTGTGTGTGTGTGTGTGTGTGTTGTGTGTGTGTGTGTGTGTGTGTGTGTGTGTGTGTGTGTGTGTGTGTGTGTGTGTGTGTGTGTGTGTGTGTGTGTGTGTGTATTGTGATTATTTACTGAAGTGCGTTGTGTGTGTCCGTGTGTGGTGAAGTGTGTGTGTGTGCGTGCGTGCGTGCGTGCGTGCGTGTGTGTGTGTGTGTGTGTGTGTGTGTGTGTGTGTGTGTCTAAATGTCTACTACAACTCCACAGTGAGCGTATGGCACTGGCCGGGGTGAATGCGCGCTGAAAGTCCTCTCCTCGCTTGGTAACCCGATATTTAGCGCCATTCACAACTACAATACCAAATGCGTTAAACGATATTCCATTCTGAATGAGCGTTCATCTGTCGACGAAACAAGAACACCCGACACCCCGCCCGCTGCCCTAATAACATTAACTGCTCAAAATAACACGCGAAATGGCGACTCGCTCGACGCATAATGGCGCCCTAATTGAGCGCCATTTAAACGTCCATTCTCGCTAATTAGTCCCGCACGCGCGGCGCTCAGCGGATGTCGACGAACGGCGGAGGGAGACGTCAGTGCGCCGTGTCTGTGACGTCATCTCCCCCCCCCGGTCGCCTAACTTCGTTTCGTCGTTTTGTCGCATTTTCTAGTGGCGTTCGTTAGCTCAATTTGTCGCCGCCAACGATTCATTGTGCGTCGATTTGGGACCGCTGGACGGCCCTTGTCGTATAATTGATAATAGACGGGTGTGTTTAGGTAATTCGTTCGTTCAGTGGGACTGTCCCATTGTCGCGTTATCGCGACAGACTTTATTAAAGGGGCTAGGATTGCAGCAGCAACAACAGCAGCAGTAGTAGCAACATACGCGTTTTGGGCAAACGTAGCTTTTTCGAAGAGCATTTTTTCGTAACTGTATTAGGTCGTTTTTTATAAGTGTTTTTGTAACCTGCGATATTGTACAGAAAATAGAATATCGTGAAGTGTGGCGTATCTACTTTGAACATTATACGAGGTACCACCGTCTTAAAGTGGTGCCTAGACTAGAGTGTTCCCTATACATGTGGTGTAAACTATTACCTGGACCGCATGCTGCTCAGGTTGCCTAAATTGTACGCATAGTTTGGTTTGTCTTCTATGGGGCGGGCGGATCAGCCTCTCTTTCACTGTGCCTCACGTTGTGGCGATATTTTGAGGAGTACTACCATGCGTATTCCTGCCACTCTATGGGGACAATAAACTATATCGTCGGCCGGGACACAGGCAACGAACTCGACGAGAAAGTAGGTGAGTCGTTCCGGTGCCATTTTGTGAAAAGGTGTCTGCTCTGTGAAACGCCGCTAGGCGTCGCTAACTAAACGGGACTGTTTTAAAAGGGACCGTTTTAAAAGGTGGGTGCCAGCACCACTGACCAGAACTGGTAATGTGTAACGGCCAACTGCTGTCTCGAACGTGGGAAAAAGAAACATCAACGGGTATTGCGGTAAACTATTCTCGCCTTGGCATTATTGCCCATCAATTTAGTTCTGGAAAAGGATGTTTTGTTTACAATTTGAAAGCATTACATGTGGATTCTTTCACTTGTGAACATTGTTCCCTGGTACAGTGACTTAATACAAACTGGCAGGCAGTAACCCTTCAATGTATATGCTGTAGTCATAAGAACGTAATATATATTAAAATAAACATATAACCTGGCACCGCCGTTTTAATTTGGACAAGTCGGCGTGCATTCGGCGGCAGACGACAGCACCCACAGTGCCGTGTCTGTGACACTTCCACGCCGCCACCTCTCGCCTCAGCGCTCATACCCCCGATCGTCGCTCCGCGACAAAAGCCTCCCGCCTCACCACGCCGCTTGATTAAACGAACCGCTTCACCGGCGACGCGGAAGTGACGCAATCGGCTTGTGCGATGCGGCCAACAAGGCGTGACTCGTCGCCTTGATCTTCGATTAGGGCGTCTTGATCGGCAATCATCTCTCACGCCGCCCACCGCCGTAGACCCGAGGCTAGCGCCGGCCAACAGCAGCCGTGAGCGGAGCGTTGGCCGGCGGCCGGGGCGGGCGGCTCAGCAGAGCGCGTGAAGTGATCGGCACGGAAACAAACGAGGCGACGAACATTGTGGACAGAGCCGAGAGACCAAGAGACCGCCCCCGATCCGTTTAGAGAAGCATCTGTCGCGCCAACACGGCCAGCACCTGCGACACGGGGGGGTTGGTTGGTGGGGTGTTCTCGCCCCGCCAACCTTTACATGTACAGACGCACACGGGATGTCCTATATGAACACAACTAAGAAGAATCACAATTCTCTACACACGGCGTACTTGATGATGATGAAAAATACTACTACTGATGATGATGATGATGATGACGATGACGACGGCGACGGCGACGGCGACGGCGACGGCGACGGCGACGGCGACGGCGACGGCGACGGCGACGGCGACGGCGACGGCGACGGCGACGGCGACGGCGACGGCGACGGCGACGGCGACGGCGACGGCGACGGCGACGGCGACGGCGACGGCGACGGCGACGGCGACGGCGACGGCGACGGCGACGGCGACGACGACAGACGACAACGACAACGACAACGACAACGACAACGACAACGACAACGACAACGACAACGACAACGACAACGACAACGACAACGACAACGATAACGATAATATTGATGGAAACAGTAATAAGAGTAATAAGAGTAATAAGAGTAATAACAGTAATAACAATTATAACACTAATATAACAATACAACAACATAATTATCATATATATATATATATATATATATATATATATATATATATATATATATATATATATATATATATATATATATATATATATAATATAAATAACAATGATAACAATAATAACAACAATAATGATGATAATAACGGTAATAATGACAATAACTTCTGTAGCGATTGTATCGTCAGGAATCTGACGTCAGAGTACAACCTACACGAGTCCCTTTACTCGGTCGTGAAGGGAGATGCGCAAGTGTCAACAATATAGAAAGCGACTGCTGAACGTTTACGGTGAGAAAGAGTTTTCAAAATAAATCATTAGTTTCCTGGGAAAAGTACCTGGGTGTGGATTCCAAAATCTGGGTGCGGCTACAGTGAAAGTACATTTGCCAATGTTGATCTTAGTTTAAGGAACGAACCGCTGTTGAGAAATGGATCATCTGTTTCCCAATAACCTTTCTTGAAAGAATCGATATACATATACACTATACACAATGATCATTAGTTTGCTGCAATTTATTAATACCAGGCAGTGAAACCGGTTTCTAATCTAACCATTTAGCACAAGTGTCACCTGTCCACAAGCCAAAGTCAGATGTTACACGTTCAGTCAGTCATACAAATAAAACTAACTTCGACATACACAGAACTGTCATGGCTACGGGTAACTGATGATCGCAAGCGTTGTACTACATAAATAAGACACATATGATTATAAAATATATATTTCTTTACATTCGTAAACATTTGTTAGCTAACTTCTTTCCACACACGCACACACCGCTTACATTTTTCCGGCGTTAGAAACGTTCCGGTTGACGTTTCTGCGCATGCGCGATAGATATAAAATCATCAATGTGCAGCGAAAAGACAAACCATTTATGGTATAAATATTACGGGTTGCTCGTTAGGATGTATATAACCTCTCAGCAAAGTTATTTGTCGCAAATTAACACGAGGCAAACGAGTTTTGAGGCATATTTTGATAGCAGGCGTAAGTCACGTGACTCTAGTGCGCCATAATCCGTGACAGTGATTTATAAAAAAAACGTAATATTTTATTGCATTTAACGACATTTTAAGAAACTCTTGACATTAATCATCACCGAAAAGTTAACGAACAGCTCGTGGCATTTATACCGACAATGGTTTGTTGTTTTGCTAGAGATTGATGATTTTACATTTATTGCGCATGCGCAGAAACATCAACCGGAACGTTTTTGACGACCGGAAAAATGTAAGCGCGACACCGCACGCACGCACGCACGCGCGCAACCACATTCACGTGCAAGCGCATCTGTCTCCTCTTAACTTCATCGAGCCTCACAGTTCTAATGGAAGCAAGCGCAGATACAATTACAAGAAAATTGCTGTAGCCTCGCTATAAACGTCATTAGAGACGCGGGGAAAAGCGGCGGACGTTGATTGAGTTACTTAACGGGCCCATTGGGCAAGTAATGTCGGGGGACAGCGGAAGAAAAGCCTCTAATATCCAAGTGCCGAGTGCCAACTCCCGACACGGAGGTGATGGTTCCGTAGGCCGAGTCTCTGCCGACAAGGAGGTGATGGTTCCGAGTCTCTCCCGACACGGAGGTAATGGTTCCGTTGGCCGAGTCTCTCCTGACAAGGAGGTGATGGTTCCGTTGGCCGAGTCTGTCCCGACAAGGAGGAGATGGTTCCGTTGGCCGAGTCTCTCCCGACAAGGAGGTGATGGTTCCGTTGGCCGAGTCTCTCCCGACAAGGAGGTGATGGTTCCGTTGGCCGAGTCTCTCCCGACAAGGAGGTGATGGTTCCGTTGGCCGAGTCTCTCCCGACAAGGAGGTGATGGTTCCGTTGGCCAAGTCTCTCCCGACAAGGAGGTGATGGTTCCATTGGCCTAGTCTCTCCCTACAAGGAGGTGATGGTTCCGTTGGCCGAGTCTCTTCCGACAAGGAGGTGATGGTTCCGTTGGCCGAGTCTCTCCCGACAAGGCGGTGATGGTTCCATTGGCCTAGTCTCTCCCTACAAGGAGGTGATGGTTCCGTTGGCCAAGTCTCTCCCGACAAGGAGGTGATGGTTCCATTGGCCTAGTCTCTCCCTACAAGGAGGTGATGGTTCCGTTGGCCAAGTCTCTCCCGACAAGGAGGTGATGGTTCCGTTGGCCGAGTCTCTCCCGACAAGGAGATGATGGTTCCGTTGGCCTAGTCTCTCCCTACAAGGAGGTGATGGTTCCGTTGGCCTAGTCTCTCCCTACAAGGAGATGATGGTTCCGTTGGCCTAGTCTCTCCCGACAAGGAGGAGATGGTTCCGTTGGCCTAGTCTCTCCCTACAAGGAGGAGATGGTTCCGTTGGCCTAGTCTCTCCCGACAAGGAGGTGATGGTTCCGTTGGCCTAGTCTCTCCCTACAAGGAGGAGATGGTTCCGTTGGCCGAGTCTCTCCCTACAAGGAGGTGATGGTTCCGTTGGCCTAGTCTCTCCCTACAAGGAGATGATGGTTCCGTTGGCCTAGTCTCTCCCTACAAGGAGATGATGGTTCCGTTGGCCTAGTCTCTCCCTACAAGGAGGTGATGGTTCCGTTGGCCTAGTCTCTCCCTACAAGGAGATGATGGTTCCGTTGGCCTAGTCTCTCCCTACAAGGAGGTGATGGTTCCGTTGGCCGAGTCTCTCCCTACAAGGAGGTGATGGTTCCGTTGGCCTAGTCTCTCCCTACAAGGAGATGATGGTTCCGTTGGCCTAGTCTCTCCCTACAAGGAGATGATGGTTCCGTTGGCCTAGTCTCTCCCTACAAGGAGGTGATGGTTCCGTTGGCCTAGTCTCTCCCTACAAGGAGGTGATGGTTCCGTTGGCCGAGTCTCTCCCTACAAGGAGGTGATGGTTCCGTTGGCCTAGTCTCTCCCGACAAGGAGGTGATGGTTCCGTTGCCGATTCTCTCCCTACAAGGAGGTGATGGTTCCGTTGGCCGAGTCTCTCCCGACAAGGAGGTGATGGTTCCGTTGGCCGAGTCTCTCCCGACAAGGAGGTGATGGTTCCGTTGGCCTAGTCTCTCCCTACAAGGAGATGGTGGTTCCGTTGGCCTAGTCTCTCACTACAAGGAGATGATGGTTCCGTTGGCCGAGTCTCTCCCGACAAGGAGGTGATGGTTCCGTTGGCCTAGTCTCTCCCTACAAGGAGATGATGGTTCCGTTGGCCGAGTCTCTCCCTACAAGGAGGTGATGGTTCCGTTGGCCGAGTCTCTTCCTACAAGGAGGTGATGGTTCCGTTGGCCGAGTCTCTTCCTACAAGGAGATGATGGTTCCGTTGGCCGAGTCTCTTCCTACAAGGAGATGATGGTTCCGTTGGCCTAGTCTCTTCCTACAAGGAGGTGATGGTTCCGTTGGCCTAGTCTCTCCCTACAAGGAGGTGATGGTTCCGTTGGCCGAGTCTCTCCCTACAAGGAGATGATGGTTCCGTTGGCCTAGTCTATTCCTACAATGAGATGATGGTTCCGTTGGCCTAGTCTCTCCCTACAAGGAGGTGATGGTTCCGTTGGCCGAGTCTCTCCCTACAAGGAGGTGATGGTTCCGTTGGCCGAGTCTCTCCCTACAAGGAGGTGATGGTTCCGTTGGCCGAGTCTCTCCCTGACAAGGAGGTGATGGTTCCGTTGGCCGAGTCTCTCCCTACAAGGAGATGATGGTTCCGTTGGCCTAGTCTCTCCCTACAAGGAGATGATGGTTCCGTTGGCCTAGTCTCTCCCTACAAGGAGATGATGGTTCCGTTGGCCGAGTCTCTCCCTACAAGGAGGTGATGGTTCCGTTGGCCTAGTCTCTCCCGACAAGGAGATGATGGTTCCGTTCGCCTAGTCTCTCCTACAAGGAGGTGATGGTTCCGTTGGCCTAGTCTCTCCCGACAAGGAGGTGATGGTTCCGTTGGCCTAGTCTCTCCCGACAAGGAGGTGATGGTTCCGTTGGCCTAGTCTCTCCCGACAAGGAGGTGATGGTTCCGTTGGCCTAGTCTCTCCCTACAAGGAGGTGATGGTTCCGTTGGCCTAGTCTCTCCCGACAATGAGGTGATGGTTCCGTTGTCCGAGTCTCTCCCGACAAGGAGGTGATGGTTCCGTTGGCCGAGTCTCTCCCGACAAGGAGATGATGGTTCCGTTGGCCTAGTCTCTCCCTACAAGGAGATGATGGTTCCGTTCGCCTAGTCTCTCCCTACAAGGAGGTGATGGTTCCGTTGGCCTAGTCTCTCCCGACAAGGAGGTGATGGTTCCGTTGGCCGAGTCTCTCCCGACAAGGAGGTGATGGTTCCGTTGGCCGACTCTCTCCCGACAAGGAGGTGATGGTTCCGAGTCTCTCCCGACAAGGAGGTGATGGTTCCGTTGGCCGAGTCTCTCCCGACACGGAGATGATGGTTCCGTTGGCCGAGTCTCTCCCGACACGGAGATGATGGTTCCGTTGGCCTAGTCTCTCCCGACAAGGAGGTGATGGTTCCGTTGGCCGAGTCTCTCCCGACAAGGAGGTGATGGTTCCGTTGGCCGACTCTCTCCCGACAAGGAGGTGATGGTTCCGAGTCTCTCCCGACAAGGAGGTGATGGTTCCGTTGGCCGAGTCTCTCCCGACAAGGAAGTGATGGTTCCGTTGGCCGAGTCTCTCCCGACAAGGAAGTGATGGTTCCGTTGGCCGAGTCTGTCCCGACAAGGAGGTGATGGTTCCGTTGGCCGAGTCTTTCCCTACAATGAGGTGATGGTTCCGTTGGCCGAGTCTGTCCCGACAAGGAGGTGATGGTTCCGTTGGCCGAGTCTCTCCCGACAAGGAGGTGATGGTTCCGTTGGCCGAGTCTGTCCCGACAAGGAGGTGATGGTTCCGTTGGCCGAGTCTCTCCCGACAAGGAGGTGATGGTTCCGTTGGCCGAGTCTGTCCCGACAAGGAAGTGATGGTTCCGTTGGCCGAGTCTCTCCCGACAAGGAGGTGATGGTTCCGAGTCTCTCCCGACAAGGAGGTGATGGTTCCGTTGGCCGAGTCTCTCCCGACACGGAGGTGATGGTTCCGTTGGCCGAGCCTCTCCCGACACGGAGGTGATGGTTCCGTTGGCCGAGTCTCTCCCGACAAGGAAGTGATGGTTCCGTTGGCCGAGTCTGTCCCGACAAGGAAGTGATGGTTCCGTTGGCCGAGTCTGTCCCGACAAGGAGGAGATGGTTCCGAGTCTCTCCCGACAAGGAGGTGATGGTTCCGAGTCTCTCCCGACAAGGAGGTGATGGTTCCGTTGGCCGAGTCTGTCCCGACAAGGAGGAG
>JAODUO010000475.1:267500-315407 GCA_025642075.2 Ridgeia piscesae
TCTCTGCTTTTAAGCTCCGTGAACGCTTCTTCGTGTGCGCATGCGCAGTCACGAGATGACACGCGACGTATTTTGTAGACATGTAGTGGTATATACTGCATGTACACATACTTCAGAGAAACCTACAGTCGTACTCATGCGCGCATGCCCGCACGCATATAACGCTACACGCAGTTTCATGATATGGATATCCTAATATATATATATATATATATATATATATATATATATATATATATATATATATATATATATATATATATATATATATATATATATTATATATATTAGATGTTTCCGACTTTGTTCTCGTGTGTGCGAGAGAGAGAGGGAGAGAGAGAGAGAAAGGGAGAGAGAGGGAGAGACAGAGAGGAAAAGAGAGGGAGATGGAGAGAGGGAGAGAGGGAGAGAGGGAGAGAGGGAGAGAGGGAGAGAGGGAGAGAGGGAGAGAGGGAGAGAGGGAGAGAGGGAGAGAGGGAGAGAGGGAGAGAGGGAGAAAGGGAGAGAGATGGAGAGGGAAAGTCAGAGGCGAGGGAGAGAAGAGGGAGAGAGAGAGAAATAGAGAGTACCATAGATCACGAACATGAAGAAAATGGCGAAAAAGACGAAAAGAGAATAGAAACCAAAAGAAGACAACGAAGAAGAAGATGCAGAAGACGAACAAGAGGGTGGAGGAAGAGACCTCACGTCCAGGGAAGTGACGCGTTGTGTCGCCGGTATCGGGCAGCGAGGCGGGAAACACGACTGGCCTGGATTAGAGACGTTGCTAAGTAAAGTGAGTATCGACGTTCGTCACCTGGCAGCCAGGACGGTGACACGTTGACAGACAGAGTGCGAACGCTGACAGCGTCGTGACGTTTGATGTTGACAGGCGTGACGCGCTTGCAGTCTCTATTCTGACGTCTCCATTACGATTCCAGCTCGTGCGTTATTGTTGGCGGAGGCCGACTCAGGAACCGAACACAAACTGCCAAGTCGCAACACAAACACTGGTAATTAAGTTGAATTGACCATGTATAGTTCCTCTTCACTGTTAATATTAATAACTACGGCGTTCTCTGTGACACTCACGCCGGCAGCTTAGTGAGAGTCTCCCGACATAATTTTATTGTCGTTGCCTTTTTATATTAAGTACTTCCTTCTGTCAAAGAAAGATATTTCTGTACTATATTTTACGTATGCTGTTCACCAAATTACGTTTTATAAACAAAATAAATCATGGAACGTTCGGATTGTACGTATAACTATACAGAAGTCGCCGAGGTCGGATAAACCACACATTCACTGCTCTGTCGATGTTGACTCGGCTGACATGGTTAGCACAAACAAGTCCGCCAGGGGTTTGGCCTCGCTTACCCAGATGCCGTGAGGTGGCAGCACCTTTTAGCATAGGGAATTAATGCTCTGTCAATGTTACCGCCAGGGCGATCTTACCCCAGAATAGGGTACTGGCTTCTTGCTAATCACTCACGTACATGTGCACATCAAATGTATGTAAAACACCTAATGTCAATCTTGTCAAAAGTACCTTCAACCTAACCCTAACTTAAACCCTAACACTAAACCTAACCCTAAACCTAAACCTTATAAAAGCAACCTAAAATGGGCAATTGTACGTGAATGGTTAGAAAGAAGCCACTACCCCCAGAAAAAGGTAGACACTGATCGACTCTCAGGCCTAATTTGCAATACAATAATATATAAGAAACCCCTTTTATAAGATAATACCATGTTATAATAATTATTCAAAATCAAAATTATACCGAAACATATCTCACACACAAAAATTAAAACTAATTCGTTAAGGTGCAGTGTTGTCACCGGTGCAATGCCGTCACCGGTGTAATGTTGTCACCAGTGCAGTGCTGTCACCGGTGTAGTGCTGTCACCGGTGTAGTGCTGTCACCGGTGTAGTGCCGTCACCGGTGTAGTGCCGTCACCGGTGCAATGTTGTCAACCTGTGTAAACTTTCAGACGGTTGTCACGGACATATGCAGTGCCTTAGATGTATCTAAGGCTCTGGACATGTGAAAGTGGTACCGCCATCTAGCGGAGTAAGTCTTATGAAAACCAACAATAAACCTTCCAACCGCATAGCCGTGGAACTTGAGGACACCGGGACTGAGCCACATCACTAAAGGCTGAGGCTGGAGGTGGAACTAGACCTCCTGAATATTTAAAAAAGGTGTATCTGTTTTGGTGCAAATTCCATGTTACAGACACCTGACGAATGGGTGAAATAGCATTAGACATGACGGACTTTTTCATGCACAAACAAAACCAGCCTGACAACAGACGAGGCTCACGGACAGACGGAACTAGTACTAGGGGAGCAGAAAAACGTTCTGCTCAATAACTGCAACTTAGATAATATTTTCATAGTAAATCAGTTCTCATCATTAATGAGCAGGTGTAGTAAGGTAAATAAACAGCTTCTATCGCGTCCACCCGATACTCCACTGTATAGCACTTCGCATAGCCGTCCGTGTATAATTCACGGCGCTATAATAGGCACAGAACGGTGGTTTAAATCAATTAATTGAAGGGTTTACTTTATGTCCCAGCGGCACAGCTCCTCTGGGCACAAGTGACGGATTGAGTGCTCGCCGTATGTGTGATTGACGGGTGTTGTATTCATGCGCCGCAGGTAGGAACGATAGGACACGTCACGCTGGATTAGCGACTCGACACAAACGGGTCCCGTCATTGGTGTTACCTGCGTGGCGCGTGACAGGATGTCTTGTCGGGGTGTCACACCTCGTTATCGCCAGGACCACACGCAAGCCAGGCTGACGCGGCCTCTGTCGGGCAGGTGCAGCACTAGGCCAAACGCCGCACCCCCGCGTGTGTAAGAATCAAGTGTGATTCTTATTTACCGCCATCCAAATGCGTCGACTTGAATCTAGTAGATTAATTAAACAAAGTCTTGGATTAAGTAAACTATCACACAACACAGCCTTACGTAAAGCACTAAATATTGAAAAGATCGAATATATTGTAAATAGAAATGTGTTATACTTGTATAATAGAATATTTAAAGTTGAAAGTCCAGCGCGTCGACTGATGCAGCACTTATTGTCTCGGTTTATATTTTATGGTAAAACGGTACCTGGAACCCTACTGGATAGGGTGGTATCTATGGGCGAGTCACCAACTAAACGAGCCTTTAATTCTCAACATGTACCCAAAACTAGTGTGAAAAAAATGACGGTCTTGTTGACTCGATTAGACACCTTTTATTTACTGATAATTTTACCAAGCCATATTCACATGAACATCTTTTAGTTCATCTGTTAACCACTGCACTCTAATATATTACGCGTCTCTTTATTTTAACTGATATACACAATATACACTGAGTTTTATATATTATATCATGCCACTGTATGTTGCTATTTATCTTATTTTATCAGGTTTTTATTCTTCACCGTGTGACTTTTATATGTGAATGTACGTATGCATATGTATGTAATGTTTCTTCTCCGGCAACGTAGGCTGAATAAATTAATAATAATAATAATTTATGACGCTAGCTTGGTGTCTTGTCTATATAAAAGACATGCACTCGTCACTCCTGGCATAAACACTTGATATAACCTTGGTTTGGTACTGAGATATCTGAAGTCGGTCACCAACTCCAGCATGGATTCACTGCAGTTCGCGTACAGGGAGAACAGATGCACCGATGATGCTGTTGCATTGGCCCTGCATTTTGTGATGCAGCACTTGGATTATCCGAACACATATGCACGCATCCTCTTCGTTGACTACAGTTCTGCCTTCAACACGGTCATCCCTCAGCAGCTGTACGACAAACTTCAGTTGCTGTCACTTGACCCATCAATGTGTTACTGGCTTCTGGACTTTTTACTACAGCGATCACTGGTTGTAAAGATGAACAGTATAGTTTCCAGTACAATTATCGTGAACACGGGGACTCATCAGGGATGTGTCCTTTCCCCACTGCTATATTCTCTGTTTACAAATGACTGTGTTTCACATCACTCTTCTGTACCATTGCTAAAGTTTGCAGATGACACTACATTAGTAGGGCTGGTATCGGACTCAGATGAGTCTGAATACCGCCATGACGTTAGCAGCCTGGTGTCGTGGTGTGACACTAACAACCTACAACTGAATGCGTCCAAAACTCGAGAGATGATCGTAGATTTTAGGAAGAAAAAAACCCACTTGCTCCCATTATTGTTAACGGCGACTCTATCGAAAGGATGGACTGTTTTAAATTTCTAGGTACGATAATATCAAGTGACTTAGCTTGGGAAAACAACACAGACGGTCTCGTCAAAAAGGCCCAACAATTACTGTTCTTCCTGCGCCAACTAAAGAAGTTCGGGCTGAGGAGAGAAATTATTGTTCAGTTCTATCGTTCTGCTATTGAGAGTATTCTTACATTCTCAATATGTGTATGGTTCGGCGGCATCAGCCAGCACCAGAGGAGCAGGCTTGGCAGAGTGGTGAAAACAGCTTCCAAAATTGTCGGTAGTGAATTCACCTCTCTAATAGCCATATATAAAGACAGATCCAAAAAAAAGAGAATTATTACCGTCAGGCAAACGCTATAGATGCATCCGTACGAAAACAAATCGCTCTAGAAATAGGTTTTACCCGAGTGCCGTAGCAGCCTTATCAGGAATGAATAATTATAGAACGTAGCTGTAAAGACCCTGGAAACTTGGCTGTTTTCGCCACTCTGGCGGAATTGTTATATTTCTGGCGCTGGTTGGTATGGCTGAGCCGTATGCGTGTGGGGTGTGGGTGTACCTATTCTCAGTAGCGGATCGGTGGTGCTGAACAACAATCTTTTCTTCTCCTGAAATTTTAGCTTAACTTAATAATTGTATAAATATATTTTAAAACAAAATTGGACGCATTCAATTGAGATTGAGAAGTTGGTCTGTGAGGCATCTGTGTGTCTGTCTGCCAAACTCGCTCTCGGGGGAGGGAAGGACACCTCGATCGTATCTGTTATGATGATCCGAGTCACTGTCACGAATGTCACGTCTTCGCTCCCGACTGCGGTAATTCTGTCGGTATCTGCTTCGACTGTGTGGCGTAATTTAACGTCTTCCCCGGTCATATTTAGCACTGCTTTCTATCTGTTCTGACGTGTGACTTCCTTCGTCCACCAATGAGTTGTCACGATTGCTATGGTTGGCAACATTCGACTTCTCGCTACGAGTCTCGGTACCGTGTTCATTTGGATCTTAACCGACCTCGCTGCTGCAAAGACTCCGATCCTGTTCCTGTTCCGTCCGCGGCGCCTGGTCCTTATCTTCCATCTGCTTCCGGATGAACTCCTGTAGCTCTAGGTGTCGCCGGTGTTTCTCCTCCTCCATTTCGTGGCATGTCACAGAGTCAACCATATTTTGTTCTGGCACAAATGTACTGGAGGCACACTAAACGACCGCAACGTCTCAACTTTTGTCTGACCAGATGGCGCCACCGTGCCGACTGCAGGGGATCATGATCACAGCAGCCGAGTGTCAATAATTAATTATAATGGTGTTACGGATTCTGAAAAAATTCCTTTGCTGTAGTCATTGAACATATTATCTTGTCTGTCCGGGATTTCGCCCCCGGGTGTATCCGTGGGTATACTCCTCAAATTTAGCCTCTTCCGCTCGTCCGCGCTTCTACTGAAGTCGTTTCGATTCCTGCTTGGTTATACGTGCCACTAGGGACCGGTAGGGGCATTGGGGTATATAAGATCGAGAGTTGACCGATCAAGATGTACTTATTCGGGCGACATTGCCCATACCTCTTTCGTCGTCGGTCTCTGGGGCAAGTCGTCACTAGTGCTATCTGTCTGATCAATGTTTGATAAACTTCGATGTTTTTTTGTGTAACTTCGTTGCCTCAGTATATGCCGCCACAGCTATTGTCTTAGTCTATATATGCTGCTGGATCAACACATGGGCGCTGTTCAAATAAGTGATATTGAGGACCGTGTCAGGCTTTGAAAATTACTTAGCGTTGTCTTCTGTTGACGATGTAGTCCTGGCACTGGTTCGCGTTCACGCCGACAGGAGTGTACATGTGAACCAGTGTGTCGCTGACTGTCTCCTTCGTGCGTCACAACAAACGAGAGTTATCGAAACGATTTATCATCTTGAGATCATGGGATGTCCTCAAAAGAATGCCTGCTTGGTTTCGGAGGGCTCTTATACTCCGTTTTCTCCCTTTCATACAAGCCCCATCTCGATCTTCACCACCTATATCTTGTGACTCTTGTCACCTAGTATGCGTCAATGGAAATGGCCTAGCCTGGATTCGCGAAAAAGGCGAAGAGTGGCGCCACTCTACGGAAACTGGATAATCAAACCCCTTTCTCCGGTCGCGAGAAATCCTTAGTAGTGGCGCCGCCTGGAAGACATCAATGGTTTACGGCGAATCTAAAGCGAGGCTGCGTGATGGCCTAGCAGCACATGCATTTGTAGCGGTCTGAACGTTTGAGCAAAACTAAGTTGACATGGTGTAGTGAAAATAATAATGTCGTGTGAAATCAAAGTACGACAGTGTGAACGATGCGAGCTTACGGAAGGGACGGTCTTGTGCCAAGAGTGCACGGGCAAGGAAGGTATTACGGTTGAACCGAAACGTAGATTTCAAATACAACAGTCGTTGTCCCTGACAAATCCCTAGTGCTCGTGCGCTTACTGACAGCATCGTTTTCGTTTTCTTGATGCAGGTCCAGATGTCAGATTTTGACGTTGTTTTGTTATTAATTCCACACGATATCGATAATAGAACGGGGATAGATGTCCACTGACTAGTACTACTCAAAACATCGACATTTTCATGTTTGTTATGCCAAAACAAAACGTAATGAAATAGTAAAAATTATCTCGCTGTCTGAGTCTGGAGCCAGTGGAGATAATAGATTTTCATGTATCATATTTAGTTTTAAACGAAGAGTCAGTATCACCAGCAATTAGTATAAGGGCCAATCCATTAATATGTAAAATTTTGCAATAAATTACATTAAGAAAAAGCTAATTTGTGTATAGTCATAACATCAGGCTGAATAGCTACAATAAAGATTAATGGCTGTTGTTATTAGCCAGGGCTCGACATTGACAATTATTAACCCAATCAGCGATCTTGTTACACGTTGGGTATGGGTGGTAGGCGATATCATTGCTGTCTGCGTGAATGATAAAACGCTAGTAGCCTAGTGCATATTCCGTAATGTGAAGGACATCTACGCAATTTACTATACTGCCAAACGTTTGACAGTGGTGCAAAAGACCATTCCTGCAGCAGTGGATTTTGTAAGACAATCTTGAAAGAAAGAGGGCAAGTGTTTTGGACAGCATTCACACGTCACCGTCACATGTGGGTTCTCGGCCTCGCACACTGATGCTATGTTTACATAGTCGTAGGCTACCCTGTCATTAAATCGAGCACATGTTATCTGCATTCAAATGCTAATTTATCATGGTATCACATATGCCTGATTCTGCAGTAACAGCTTTTGTGTTGAGCTTCAGACACAACCAAAACCAAGAAATGTTTTTCATGACAGATAGCTACAGTTTCAAGCCCCAAGCCCTCCCCCTTGTATACCTGTCAAAACGTAGTCAAAGTCATGATTTCGACTTTGCTTTAGTCTCTGTGTAATTATGTAAAACAAAATATTTATAGAAAGTGTCAATGAGTAAATGAATTGTCACTATTTAAATATGAAAAAGGGTGCTTTTATAATGTCCGAGCTCATAAAATGGCATACAATGAAGGCTTTTTAGTAAATAGTATTGTAATTTTTTGTTTTACAGTATTTTTCTAATTTAAACTTACTTTATTATATGATATGTAGAAGAAACAAAAGACTGACTGTTGTCATTGAGGTTGATATTTAATTTCTCATAATATGTAGTAATCCATGTAATAGTCTGTAAATAAATGTGATGAAATTGTATAGTGCGAACGGCGCTTCAGGTGTAACCATGTTATATTAGCAGACTGACACCATGATTAAATTATTTTACGTTGAGTTCTCTCTTTTTATTGTTGCAACACAACATATAAGAGCTTTGGAAAGTCTTCATGGTGTCACTCCTGTCAAAACCTGGTCTTCTAAAGCGATGCGCACCTCTGAGGCAGCCGGTTGTTTACAATACCCAGGCCAGTAACTTTTCAAATCTGCTGGCCACCCCCCCAGACTTGTGGATACAAAAGTTTAATGTTAAGACCTGGTATCCGAGGGTTGGAATGGTGTGTCGGCACTAAAGATCTGATCCGAGCACTGAAGATGCACGTGCAAATTGTAGCTTCTTTCTGGTGCTTGGGCGCAGAACAGCAAGCCGAGCATCAAAGCTGCGTGTCAGCAATAAATGTGCATGCGCTACTTATTTTCACTCTCATTGCCACTGTCAGCCAGGCGGCCAAGACTTCTACTTTAAACCTCTAGTGTGTGGTTTATTTGTAAATATGTTAATTTTGGATTAATAGTGGCGATATGTTCAGTAGTTTTAAATTTAATGTAATGATGTCCAGTGTAAAATTAAGTAAGTAACATATTCGTCATTCGACAACTGTGCAAACAGTGGGAACACTTAAAATCAGGCACGTTTCTGTCTTCGGTGCAGAAATTGTGTGGCAGAATTTTTTTACCCAGATGGATAGAATTACCTTTCTCCCCTAGTTTTTGCCCTAAGGCAGACATTCCAATGGAATTAAAAAGTTCTAATCAATATCAACATTCCTGTTTCACATGACAGGTAATGCCTGGTGAAACTGATTACCTTTACTGTGAATCATCTTTCACCACTCTGATATGTTTTTCACCCAAAGTGCTAATTACTGAAGGTCACCTCCAGGGCCCTGGCAGAGGGAACAACTTTTGTACGCTTACAGCCAGAGGGTGGATTAGCAACTGGTAATGACCATAGGTCAATATCCCTTTGTTCTTTAGTCAGGTTCCAAGGTGGCACCAGACTACTGAATTAAGTTAACACCCTTTTTCATGATTCTAGCAGTCCTTAGCATTGTATCTGCATTATGCTATGTTAATGTGAAATTCTTTTTACAAATATGAATAGTAACTTGTAACAGTTGCGACCGGCAAAAAACTATCAACAAATGAGAGATCTAAGACTGGTGTATTTCAGAAAATACACCAGGTAACCAACAGGTAAAGTGTACTACGGATAAAGACATTGAAGGGACTTTGTCTTGTTCTGTAGAGTCGGACCCTGTATGCTACTGCGCCACCTGCAGTGAGCTGGTGCACAAAGGACGCATCGCCAAACACAGACTCACACTCCTGGAGCCAGGTGTCGGTCAGATACAGGTGAGTCAACACACTCCTTGACTCAGTCAGGTGAGTCAATACAGTCACACTCCTTAGCTCTGTCAGGTGAGTCAACACATTCACACTCCTTGGCTCTGTCAGGTGAGTCAACACATTCACACTCCTTGACTCAGTCAGGTGAGTCAATACAGTCACACTCCTTAGCTCTGTCAGGTGAGTCAACACATTCACACTCCTTGGCTCTGTCAGGTGAGTCAACACATTCACACTCCTTGGCTCTGTCAGGTCAGTCAATACAGTCACACTCCTTAGCTCTGTCAGGTGAGTCAACACATTCACACTCCTTGGCTCTGTCAGGTGAGTCAACACATTCACACTCCTTGGCTCTGTCAGGTCAGTCAATACAGTCACACTCCTTAGCTCTGTCAGGTGAGTCAACACATTCACACTCCTTGGCTCTGTCAGGTCAGTCAATACAGTCACACTCCTTAGCTCTGTCAGGTGAGTCAACACATTCACACTCCTTGGCTCTGTCAGGTGAGTCAACACATTCACACTCCTTGGCTCTGTCAGGTGAGTCAACACATTCATACTCCTTGACTCTGTCAGGTGAGTCAACACATTCACACTCCTTGGCTCTGTCAGGTGAGTCAACACAGTCACACTCCTTAGCTCTGTCAGGTGAGTCAACACAGTCACACTCCTTGACTCTGTCAGGTGAGTCAACACATTCACACTCCTTGGCTCTGTCAGGTGAGTCAACACATTCACACTCCTTGACTCTGTCAGGTGAGTCAACACATTCACACTCCTTCACTCTGTCAGGTGAGTCAACACATTCACACTCCTTGACTCTGTCAGGTGAGTCAACACACACACTCCTTGACTCAGGTCAGTCAACACACTCACTCCTTGACTCTGTCAGGTCAGTCAACACATTCACACTCCTTCGACTCTGTCAGGTCAGTCAACACATTCACACTCCTTAACTCTGTCAGGTCAGTCAACACATTCACACTCCTTGACTCTGTCAGGTCAGTCAACACATTCACACTCCTTGGCTCTGTCAGGTCAGTCAATACAGTCACACTCCTTGACTCAGTCAGGTGAGTCAACACACCCATTTTGCTCAGTCAGGCAAGTCAACACACACACTCCTTGACTCAGGTGAGTCAACACACTCCTTGACTCAGTAGTAAGTTGCAGATGAGTCAATATACACACTCATTGGCTCAGTCAGGTGAGTCAACACACACACTTAAGTCAAGCATCAGATGAGACAACTCAGTCCCACTCCTTGACTCAGTCAGGTGAGTCAACACACTCACACTTTTTGACGCAGTCAGGTGAGTCAACACACTCACACTCCATGAGTCAGTCAGCAATCATTACAATTACTTTTAAGGTGCTCAGTCAACCAATGTCTCCTTCAGGCTGACAGCATAAGTTGTTAAAGTCACAGATATGTTGAACCTGATTGGCTGTTTTGGTCGTCACCACGTATCGTGGATAAATAAATAGTTAAATAGTCTGGACCGGAAATTTGCAGTAGTCACAGTGTTGTATTGGTGATGGCGAGAAAGGTTTGACAAATGTAGAATTAATTTGATTTTTCATTGGACTTATGCGACCAGCACAGTAATCGATTTTGTGAAAAGCAAGCCTCCTAGCACTCGCAAATAGTTCAGTCACATGAGTGACATAGCAGATGAATTCAGTTATCTGTTGATATGTGCAAACATTGCTCGTGTGCCATTCCGTGACAGTACTCACTCTGAACAAATTGTTTAGAAAAACTTATCTTATCCATACAACTGGTATGTCCTGAATAGTAACAATAACGGCCTATGTTTATGAATTCCTTTGTGTTGATAGTTGATGATTTTTGTCTTGCTGCAGGTGACAAAAGATGAAGCCGACAGCCTCATAGCCAAATACAAGAGGTCAGTCGGTACATTCTGTGTAGCAGGGTTTTAATTTGGCGGGTGCCTACTGGCCTCTACATTTATGGTCGGGTTTCTAAAGTTAAACTATATTTGACTGGCTCCTAGATTCTGCATTACAAAGTCTATGATACCATTGCATCTCAAATGTAAAAAACCCACATGCCATATTTTATGATGTACTTACTACTGGTACCAAACCATCCTGCTTAATTCCCCTCAGTATAATAAACACGAATTGACATCCAAACTTAGTATTAGCATGATCTATATGTAAATAAAGGTTTTATAAATTACAGGCAGAATAATCGTTTTCATGGTTAATCGTTTTCATGGTTACAGCTTCGTCCACAATCATGACTAGGGTTCACTGGTGATCAAACCTGTAGCTGGTGACAGTATGACTGTATAAATGTAAAATGTTAACGACACAGTTTGGTTTTAACGAATGGCTAAATAATGGCCTGTGACATGTCTGATTCAGAGAAGTGGCGTGTCTGTCAAAGAAAATTGACGAGGTGGAGAAAGCAAAAGACAACATCACTGAACTGTGAGTAGACACACCGGGTGTGGCAGGTATCTGTGCTGTGTTTATTCGTGAAAGTAAACGTAAACTTTCATAGTGGAAACAAATTGGCCTTAGAAGCTTATCAGGGTGACAATGAAAGTGTAATAAAGCTGATTTTGTATTAAAAAAACCATTGTATACTGTAGCTGGATCTGTGTAAAATTGTAATCTAAGACACATTGTCAAACATCACGTCTTTGAAATTCTGTGTTTTATTATCTGCCTAACCGTTGTTCCATAACATGAAAGGTAATGTTGATGTGGAATGTTCCACTGCTCTTAATGCGCCATAATGTAGTGTAAAAACTAGATGGAAGAGGGTTTGATACCACAATTCAGTCTAGAAGAAAACATTCTCCGATATTGACCAGTTGACAAAAACATGTATGTGTTTATGAATATTGATTTTCCTGTAATGTAGGAGTAAGTATTCCTTCAGCACCATGGAAGTACTGATCTTCCCGACTGCTACAGTGCGCCCTCTTGTGTTTGTAGCATGCAGAAACATGATAAGGCGATCCGGCAGACGATCACCGTCGTCGTCCGACAGCTGCAGGAGCGTGGCAAATACTTCATCCAGCAGGTGGCAGCACGGAGTAGTGAGAAGAAAGAACAGCTGACAGCGATCCAGGCGCAGCTACAAGATACACAGAAAGACATCAGCCAGGTAGGGTAGGGGCGTCCATAGAGGGCGGGTGAGAGTCTTCAACAAGTCCCTTTAATAGGATGACAGGGGCATGTCACAGACTTTTGTCTGCCCTGCATCTCTCTTCATGGTCAGCCGTTTTCACTTCTTCTTGTGAGTTACCTTTGATTTTTCCTGATAACTCTTCACACGATGAAGTGATTAAACCAGTTATAATTAGTAATCTAATGAAAAAGACACAACTAAATAAAATTTAACTAATGTCAACATTTTGACTGCCATTGACAGTCGTCATCAGAAACTGGTCTTCTTTCTCTGCTTGCCAGATGGCGGGCGGGCAAGCTGTCGCACATGACTCGGTCAATAGCCTTCCAACTCAATGTCCAGATCCTGCTTCGTCCAAGTCTATGGCATAGTTTTGTCTATCTGTGGTCAGTGATTGCTGTCTTGTGTTCAGTGTTTGTCGAGTCTTTCCTGTTTTCTTGGGTGAAACATCTGGTTGTTGTGGTTTTGATTTCTTTTGATTGAGACTACTGACGGCAGTCAAAACGTAACATTTTATTTAGTTGTGTCAAAAGAAATTCTTTTTTGATTACTTTCTGTCAATTTGATGAACTTGTTCATTGATATAGTTATTACCATTGCTCAGATGTATGAGTAAAAAATATATGGGTACAACTGAGTAGAAAATGATTGTAATTGATTACTTCCTCATATTGTCATGATGATGCCTACACGGTTGTAGCAAATTGGAAGTCTGGAGGAGATTCTGAAAAAAGTCCGACACAAAGGATAAGGTGGAGATGGCGGGTGTAGAAGCCGTTATGAAAGACACCGAGGCAGCTGTGCAGGTGAGAACAGTTGGGTCCACTAAACAGTGCATGTGTTAGTAATGGAGTGTTATTCTCAATGACATCTGATGGAACTCACAAGCATAAGTTTGATTGTAACAAATCCTGAGTTAACAGGTTGTTATGTTTTATGCCCTGTTGTGACAACTGATGAATTGACACACTTGGTAAGTTGAGCCCTCCCAGGGTCCACTAGCGCCTAAAAATGGTACATTTTCAGTTTTTCCAACTTTTTTCAAAAACTCATAGCTTTCTTCTAATATCGTGTCTGTGGGTGTCTTCATTGTATACAAGAAATTTTTTGTTGACTAGTTATTTTTAGGGCATCTCATGGTATCCCAAAAAGCAAAATGTAAAATATTGCCTGTTTCTGCCTGAACGTTTAGCTCCTTCCCTCCTGTGGTGATCCATATATTGGGGTGTCACCTGTAAATGACTATTGACAAAGATAGAAATTAATATTCAAGACAACTATAGCGTGAAAATTCATATACTTTATTGATGTTGTCTGCTGCATTCACACAATATGGCTGTGTTTCTGGTAATCTCATGAATAACCAGAGAAAATACCAGTTAGGTGATTACAGGGAAGAGACTAGGAGGTGACTGTGATTCACCAAATCACATTTTATTCATATTTACCAACTATATGGGCCAAAGGACTTCAGGGACACTTGGCCCATATTTTTATATTACTGAATAATACCTTGTCAGCCATAATGTGTACGTGTTTGTGCATGCGCATTCATGTATAGTTACTTACATTATACTTGGTATTGGAGATGTTCATATTTATATACTCTATTCAGTCACAACCTTGTCACAGTTATGAGCCATTCTTTCATTTTATTTCTGACATGAAGTTTTTCAGTAGTGTAAAAATGAGTGTAAAAATAAAGTATCAGTATATATTGTTGGGCTAACTTCTGCTGAAGAAGTAACTTGTTTAAACCAAAGGCCACTGGTGATATTGGAGGTCTGTGAAGTGTACATGTCCCCCTGCACTGCATAGGGCAAGATTGAGGACACTTTCAAATCAGTGAAGTTGCCGGAGCTGGACACAGACTTTGACATCGACACAAGTTGTGTGGCGGAGGCCGTGCAGGCGCTCCAGATAAACATACACCCGGAACGTGAGTGCCCACTCGATTTTGTTGACAAACTGGTTCTCGTATGTGTGTGAATACACGTGGACGATATGTTAACGTTTTAATGGGGTCATATTTTTTTGCAAATGAATTGTTGCATTTCGCACAAAAACAGCAGGAGTATGTTTGCCAGGGTCCGTACAGGATTTTGAAAAGCCTTGAATTGTATTGGGCCAAATTCAAGGCATTGAAATCTTTGAATTTTACTAAGTAGTCTTGAAAAGTCTTAATAATTTTTGATTCAACTGTCATGTCATGTCAAGCAACAGCCAGAGCCCAATGATGGTCGGGCGGAATTCATAGTGCTATGTCATTGTCGGCATCAGGAAAACCAACGCATAAAAATAACTTGTATGCTCATAGGGCAATCAGCATTTCCTCAGGGTCAGTGCTATTTTGTTCCCATTCGAGTAAATAAGTTGAAAGTTTCAAAAGATGGGCAAGGCAAAATGTCATGACACGTTGAAAAAAACCGGAATACTGTACGTGGTTGGAACATAATTCTCTGCACATTGTTAACTTAATTTACTGCAATTAAAAGTACATAATATGTGTTTAAAACAGTCTTGAACTTCTTTTGAATAGCCTTTGAAAACTCTTGAATTGCCTTGAATTTCAAATGTCCAGAAATGTATGGACCTTGGACATTGCTCTAGTCTTGTGTGGTGTGTGAGGTCAGTGTGTGTCCAGAAGTGTACGGACCTTGGACATTGCTATAGTCTGGGATGGTGTGTGCAGTCTGTGAGGTCAGTGTGTGCGCATTGTTTCTTGCAGCGTCAGATGAGGTCATAGCGGAGAGAAATGATATCGAGGTTCCTGACTTGAAGATCTCCCCCGGTAAGAGCCTCGCTCTCATACTGTCATTGATGCGGCTCCACAGTTGCTGTGTTTTAACTTGTAGCGCCAGACATTTAGTCATTGTAATGCCATTCATCGTTTTATTTTACTCCTTTATCTGGATTGTTTATCTTATAAACAAGTTATATTCTTCTTAAACTCTACAGTTGACCAACAGTAAACGTCTGCAGTGTACATAGTTTAGAGCAATTTGTAAGGGTTCTTTAAAAAAATTTGCCAAGACTTATCCTAACTGACTGGGGAGGCATAGTCTCGCTTAACCGACTGTCGGTCGGCTGCGGAACTACGCCGAGAAGACAGTCTGGTTACTTAGTTGGCTTTTGTTTGTTTACCGCGTGATCTATACAATGCTGCCACCTCACGGACACTGGTTAATCTTGCCATAATTTCTATTTTATAAACAACTGCAAATTTGTATTTCTATTTATTTTGTGTTAATATATACAAACTGCCACCTCATGGATACTGGTTAAACCTGCCGTAATTCTTATTTTATAAACAACTGTAAATAACTAAATTTGAATTTTTGTGTTAATATAAGTTCAATGTTGAATAATTTTCATAGGATATCATTATTTTGTAAAAATATATCGTTATTTTAATTATTATTTCATAGTTGGCCTGAGGGCCAGTCTACATCTCTACCCTAATCTGGGGTAAGGCCTAACAAATGCAGAGCCTTTCTTTCCCCAGCAGAGTTGAGGGGCTTAAGGGTGCTGCCACCTCACGGAGCCTGGGTATCCGAGGCTAGGGGAGTCCATATGACTTTTGTGTTGTAGAAAATGGGCCCTGGGTCCATAAATCTCCATAATCCACAGGGTATATTTTCTACATTTCATAATTATATACTATGTACATTTCAATATGGACCCCCCATAGAAAATGGACCTAGAGTCCATGTTGTGTTGTTGATAAATTCCTGATGTAACTTAGAAACAAACACACCTTCATCTTATTGTGCATGTGGTATGAATATTATTGGTAACCTCATTCTTAGTACTTATCTTAACCTTGTGTACATATGTGTAAAGAAACATCTTACTGTGTTTTTATTTATTGTAAACCAACGTAGTATAAAGCTATTGCATTGCATTGCATTGCATTGCATTGCATTGCATTGCATTGCATTGCATTGCATTGCATTGCATTGCATTGCATTGCATTGCATTGCATTGCATTGCATTAGTATGTTTGTGGTAGAACTTTGGTCTACCCCGTGGTAGAATTGGCTGTAGAGTAATGTCGTCACTTGTGTGAGATATGGAAGCACAACATAGCAAGTGTGTGCTTGTGCTGTTGTAGATGCTGAAATCGCTGCGATGGAAGCCTTCGTGTCAGGGCCACTGACAAGGAACGGCCTCTTCTGGGCTGTGCCACGCTTCTCCAAGGAGATGGAGGCAAAGCTGCTCCGTCTCAGCATGCTCATCAGGTGTGGCTTTTATCTGTGACATTGTCTGCTGTCAGTGGGCTCAACAGTATGTGGAATTGATCTATGATGAAGGATCAGTTAATATAGAAATCATTGCTCCACTACACATTTCACAAGTCAACAAAAGTGTCTAATCATCTGTGAATAATCATCGGTTATTGGAGATGATAATTGCTATCAGAATAGATAATTTTTTATATGAAATGGTAATATGTCCTAAGAAATACTAAAGCCAGTTCACACAAACGCAACTAAGCTATGATTGTGAGATAATCTTTATTGCTCTTGTGACATGAATTTTTTTATTCTCCACACATCGCTTCAGTTCATTCGGCTGTACAAATGACTGCCTGGCCATATACAGTGGTGGATATGTTTTGTAGTTAAATCGCTGCTGAAAGCTTCCCAATGATGTTGAGATTGTTTTAAAGTGCCCGTCTGCCTGACCTAGCAAGAGTTGAGTGTAGACTGTTTCCAGCAATCCTAAGGACTGAATACCACGTAAGTTCTTACCGGTTTAACTGTTGCTCATGCTGCCCCCTGTAGGAAGACGTACATAGAGAATGCCACGTGGAAGTCGTTTGGTGACGCGGGCATACAGCCGACAATCGGGGGTGACGTGTATGCCTTGTATGATGCCGACCACAAGTGGTACCGCGGACGAGTCGAAGACATAAAGTCTTCAAGGGTTAGTCTACTGGTTTTGCTAGTATATTGTCTGATGTGGTGCACTGTCACCAAAATATGTAGTATTAATGTTCTGTATGACTTTGTGTTCAGCCAAGTAGACATGGAATAGTTGAAACCTCTTCGCAGTGCACCGTTTTGAAGCTAGAGTTCAAAATACTTTATTGTCGGTTTTAAACATTACATTAAAAACAAAAAATTTCAGCGTTTACAGATTAAAATATCAGTAATAAGATTGGTGATACAGTTGATAAACCCATTAAAATTACATTAAGTACATAGAATAACAAGTTCTTCCTATGTGAATTATTTTTGTACATACAAAACATTTAGCATTCAGAATTAAAATTGCAGAGGGTATAAACAATTCTTGATTAGATTTTTGTTATGTTTTATTTATTTGATATATAGAATATCTTTATGCCCTGTGGCGGATGGGAATGATATGACATCTCAGCTTGACTGAGTAAAAGGCAAACACATCTGACAGATATAAACATACATGACTCATCGAACAAAATGCACGAAGAAGCGTCATCAGAAATGTGTTATAGAACAACGTGTTTAATGACATCACAAATAGGTATTGCATCACAGAACCACGTGGTGTGTTACGACCGAGTCAAGTTGTGTCACGGAAATGTGTTGTGTTACAGCGTGGCTCCACAGTTCGCTTCACCGACTACGGTAACACACAGAATGTGTCGCATGCCAACATGCTTCCCGCCTGTGACTCGCTTGCGCCACGATGTGCCCAGCAGGTAGGTGGCGCCACCATATACATTGGTCACCCGTGCCTGGTCGCTGTGTGAATTTTCTGACAGTTGACGTTAATGTCGGTTGTGCTTCACGTTGGAAGGTGGAGCTGATAAATGAGTCTCTGCCTCATGTCATTTTAACTATTAATGTGGTCTCACAGGGTTGGTCATTTCAGTACTACAGTACTAGATGTTGTGAGCACTGAAGGCAGCATTCTGAGTGACTTCTATAAACATTAACTGCCTCCCTTTGTATTAAATATTTTGTAGTAAATATGAATATATATATATATATATATATATATATATATATATATATATATTTTATATAATATTATGTATATATATATATATATATATATATATATAATATTATATATGCTTCATATTAATATGCAGGTTTGCTTCGTCTGGTAATGTTTATAAGTACTATATTGCCATTACAATCACTGTCATTGATTATAACTACCAAAATATGCCACTCTAATGCTGTAATAATAATTAATCAAGTAAGCTACTACTTGGTAAATCACCGTCACCAACATAACTAACACCATTATTGTTGAGTGTTGCAATCGGTTAAATGCAAAAACACCAATCTCAAAAAGTCATCAAAGTGATAATCTGTAATTAGCATCATTGAAATGCTAAAGCAGCAGCCTTTGGTAACGAGCTGGTTCATTACTGACACAGGCCATCAGGTGTTGTTTACATGAGACCCTCGAGAAACCTCTCCCGAATGAAGCACGCTGGGCATTCAGTGACGCCACGGGAGACACGACCCTCAATCTCGCATTCCACAAACAGGTGGGTGTTTCATCACTGCACAGTGGCGCCACCTGGCGTAGGGATCAGCAGTGGGTTTTATGACTTGAGTGCTGGTTCAGTTTGAACGTAATGATGTGACTCCGTTTCAAGCTGTTTTCGTGAAACGTTCATGATGACGAGAGTACATAATAGGTTGCAAATTTAGAAATTAAGAGCTGAAGAGTATCTGCTTTATTTACAATACATTAATTTTGTGGTCTGACTGCTAGAATGAATTCTATTGTAGCGGTAAATTTTATGTGTAGCCAGTAATGTGGTCGATTTGTTTGAAATTTGACGGCACATATAGTTACCAAGTCTGGTTGCTGGGTACATTTCTAGAAATTCTGAACAGTTCTTTGCAACTATGTCACATTGTCAAACAGAGCGACTACTGGCAGTAGTAGTCCCTCTGAGGAGGGGACACCTGCCGTATAGGGTCAGTTTGCCCTTAAACAGATAATTTTGCTACATTAAGTTTCCCAAGTTGTTCCTTGTGTGATATTTAGTACCACAATACATAGAATACACATAATACACAGAATACACAGCATATACAGAATACACATAATACACAGCATACACAGAACACACAGCATACACTGAATACACAATACATAGAATACACAACACATACAGAATACACAGCATACATAGAATACACAGCATACTCAGAATATACAGCATACACAGAATACACAACATATACCGCATACATAGAATACACATCATACATAGAATACACAGCATACACAGCATACACAGCATACACAGAACAGACAGAACACACATCATACACAGCATACACCGAATACACAGCATACACAGAACACACAGCATACACAGAATATACAGCATACACAGAACACACAACATATACAGCATACATAGAATACACAGCATACACAGAATACACAGCATACATAGACTACACAGCATACACAGAATACACAGCATACACAGAACACACAGCATACACACATACACAGCATACACAACATACACAACATATACAGCATGCATGAAGTTGCAGTTGTTCTTGTTTTGTATCAACGCAGTAGAACTTTTGTGGTAAGTGGAGACCTCTGGTGGTCATGATTTCTGCACTGCCTCGTTGAATGCATTGTTTGATAACTGACTTTGTCAGGTGATGCGGGATGGCTGCAGTGCTTGGCTGGTCGACGTCAAGGCTCAACTGACAGATGGCACGCTACAAGATGTCAACGATATCGTTATGACAAAAGGTTTGGCCTGTTGCATTTTTTTTACAATTTTGTATTTCTAGTGACATTTTTGGTCATCGTTATAAGATTTCTGTCAGTCAGAACCTAAAATTTGAATCCTTCCAATCCATGATTACTTTCACGTGTAGGTTTTGTGAGTTTGGAAATATGACAGATTTCCAGTCCGTTTCACTAATGGGGAATACAAATGATGGTGAAATTATATGTAAAAAAATTGGTATTAAAAGAATAACCATGCCAGTCACATTGTGGTTACAGACAGTTATTTTGTAGTAATTATTTTTTCTACTAATCGGAAATATAAGCTCATCATAACTAAATAACACATTTGTACAAAGAGCTAGCCTACTGCAGACTTTGCTGTATATACTAGATAGATTACATTTTTAAGTTTATAGGTAAGCCAAAAGTTGAACTGTCAAAGTCGCATTAATGGTTTCAAATCCAAGCCGTGTGTTGATACAGTTGACCCATTTGTATGTTCCAGTGATCGAAGACAGTCAGCCGAAATCCACAATCATGTGCAAGGACATACGGTATGCCAACGTGAGCCCTTCGTCGGGCGCTGGGGTGCCTGGTTGGGCAAAGGGTGGTGATGCGACCATGCCTGCGACTGGTGGCAGCATGTCTCGACGTCTCGCCAGCGAGGACCAGATGTCAAACCTCGCCCAGATCTCAGCAATCCTCGGCAGTGGGGGAGGACTGAGGCGTGACTGCAAGATCGATGAAGCGGAGACCAAACGACGACAGACAAAGCGTGAACGCAAGCTGTTGAAGCGTGCTCGCAAGCCCGAGGCTCCCTATGACTCTGAGGCAGTTGGGGAGCAGCAAGTAGTTGATGCAGACAAAGATGTCGCCGATGAAGTAGACGGCAGACAGGTGAAACTCGGAATAACACAATCACACGTTCTGCCCGCGCTCGGACTTGGGCAGATCATCCCGTTAGAGGAGTCGGTGGGTGGTGTCCTAGCTCTAGCAGCGTCACGCTCACTGGGGGACGGCGACCATAGTTGTGTTTCGACCCCGAGAGATGATGCAAATGAGGCAGCAGCCACAACAAATAGCGGTGTCGAGACGCAACAGTACACAACTGAGACAGTAGAGAAACAGATGGAAGGCAAACCAGACGTGGCTGACTCAGTTGATTCAGCAACTGGCAGTGCCAAAGCCATGGTTGAGCCTCCTGCTGATGCGGACGTCCAACCCACCACCTCAGCTTCACCGTCACTAGAGGACGCTAGTGCGTTGTCGCATACTGACCTGGCAACAACATCATTGGATGGTGACACTACAAGCTTGCCACTTGGTGACAATGTATGTTTACCACAAGACGATATCATTCCCACACCGAAGGATGATGTAATTTCCTCGCCGAAAGATGATGTTGATCCCTCGCCAAAAGATGCTGTTGATCCCTCACCGAAGGATGACGTCGTTCCCTCGCCGAAAGATGATGTCATTCTCTCACCGAAACATGATGTCGATCCCTCACCAAAGGATGATGTCGACCCCTCGCCAAAAGATGATGTCATTCCATCATCAAAAGATGATGTAATTTCCTCGCCAAAGGATGATGAGGTTATACCCTCGTCAAAAGACGATGTCGCTCCCTCGCCAGAGGATAATTCGGGTTCGATGCCAAACAATAACAGTGATGCTTTACCTCCAGGTGGCGCCACCGGTCCCGTGACATCAGAATCACCCGACATGCCACAGTGCTCAGACACTGTGTCGACATCTGTGATAGAACTGGAGACAAACACCGTCGGTGAACTGCCGTGCTGCCCAGGAACCGTAGGCAATTCCGATCAGCCCGACCCGGTCATGACAGCAGAGGTCACAGGTCAAGTTCCCATGGAGACGGAGGACGATGACATAGAGATGTCACAGGGTACTGTTGATGAACTGATTACAGAAACTGCAGCGACGCCTGCTGATGTTTCTTGCGTCGATGTCACATCCGATGTACTTCCCAGCATTCCACAAACAGACGGGGCAGCAGACGTTAGTGCCGAAACACCTCCAGCGACATATGACGTGTGTCAGTTAGTCAGTTCAGACGATGACATGGAGGGGAACGAATGCGACACATACGTTGACGCGTTACCAGGCACTGACGACGTAGCTGGTGACTGTGTCAAGTCGTATCGTGTGTCCCCTCCGTGTCCGACACCGCCAGCAATACGAGCTCTCACTCCGAGTGATGAGGCACTAGCTGTTGACACAGACATCAGACAGCGTCAGTTGGCTGATGGTAACAGTAATCCATTGGACAGTGACGTGTCGGAGAAGAGAAACAATGGGCATGGTGACCATGACGAGAAACCAGGAGGTGCTTCAGAAGGTGGGTGCTAGATGGGAATAGCAGGGATGTCATCAGTTAGAGTCAACTTGCCTAGCTAGTCAAATGTCTTGTCAAACTCACAACAGTTACACATTATCATGGTAGACAACCTGACCATTTCGAATATGTTCTGGGGAGAAATCAAGGTGGCATGCAGGAGAGCCTTGCTCCTTTTTTGAAACCTCTAGGTTCAGATATCAGTAGGGTGAGATATCGTCAAGTTATGTACACGTAAAGTTGATGAAAAAGATCCAGCCTTCGTATAGAGTGTCCCTATATCACATTGTGTGCTGCACAGTATCCTGTCCTCCCCAGTGTGAGTCACCTCCCTCACCTTGTGTCATTTGTAGACGGCCCCTGTTGCACGCAATCGCTGTCACCTCCATCACCTTTTGTCATTTGTAGATGGCCCCCTGTTGCACGCAATCGCTGTCACCTCCCTCACCTTGTGTCATTTGTAGACGGCCCCTGTTGCACGCAATCGCTGTCACCTTCCTCACCTTGTGTCATTTGTAGACGGCCCCTGTTGCACGCAATCGCTGTCACCTCTCTCACCTTTTGTCATTTGTAGATGGCCCCCTGTTGCACGCAATCGCTGTCACCTCTCTCACCTTGTGTCATTTGTAGACGGCCCCTGTTGCACGCAATCGCTGTCACCTCTCTCACCTTTTGTCATTTGTAGATGGCCCCTGTTGCACGCAATCGCTTCACCTTGTGTCATTTGTAGACGGCCTCTGTTGCACGCAATCGCTGTCACCTTTTGTCATTTGTAGATGGCCCCCTGTTGCACGCAATTGCTGTCACCTCCCTCACCTTGTGTCATTTGTAGACGGCCCCTGTTGCACGCAATCGCTGTCACCTCTCTCACCTTGTGTCATTTGTAGACGGCCCCTGTTGCACGCAATCGCTGTCACCTCTCTCACCTTTTGTCATTTGTAGATGGCCCCCTGTTGCACGCAATCGCTGTCACCTCTCTCACCTTGTGTCATTTGTAGACGGCCCCTGTTGCACGCAATCGCTGTCACCTCTCTCACCTTTTGTCATTTGTAGATGGCCCCCTGTTGCACGCAATTGCTGTCACCTCCCTCACCTTGTGTCATTTGTAGACGGCCCCTGTTGCACGCAATCGCTGTCACCTCCATCACCTTTTGTCATTTGTAGACGGCCCCCTGTTGCACGCAATCGCTGTCACCTCCATCACCTTGTGTCATTTGTAGACGGCCCCTGTTGCACGCAATCGCTGTCACCTCCCTCACCTTGTGTCATTTGTAGACGGCCCCTGTTGCTGCTGTTTACACTACTCATGTGCTTTGTAGACGGCCCCTGTTGCACGCAATCGCTGTCACCTCCTCCCTCACATTGTGTCATTTGTAGACGGCCCCTGTTGCACGCAATCGCTGTCACCTCCCTCACCTTGTGTCATTTGTAGACGGCCCCTGTTGCATGCAATCGCTGTCACCTCCTCTCTCACTTTGTGTCATTTGTAGACGGCCCCTGTTGCATGCTATCGCTGTCACCTCTCTCATCTTGTGTCATTTGTAGACGGCCCCTGTTGCACGCAATTGCTGTCACCTCTCTCACCTTGTGTCACTTGTAGACGGCCCCGTTGCATGCAATCGTTGTCACCTCTCTCATCTTGCTTCACTTGTAGATGGCTCCTGTTGCTGCTGTTATGACACTGACTCATGTGCTGTGGTGTGTTACAGTTGCCGCTGTCAGTGACTGTCCACAGAGGACTGTTGCATCCTCCAGCAGTCTCCCCCCGCACAGCAGCTCCAAGTCCTCAGGACGCAAGCAAAAGTCAACGACGCCACCGACAATAGAAACTGCATTGCCTAAAGCCAAACTCTACCACGGTATATCCTCTTTTATGCTATGTATGCAAAGTAATTTTTTCGATATGTCATTTGGATTAAAATTCATGTGTAAAGAATTGTCGGCATAGAATCACACTCAGTACACTGCTGTGACCCAACCCCTGCTCTGCATAAACAAGCCAAAACTGCCCAATAAACTTGTTGTTCCTACGGCTTTCATATTCATATCCTTTCTTCAGCACGCTTTAAAGTACGAAGGCTGTCCACCCAAGACAAGAAGAGATTTTACAGTTATTTCAAATTGAATGATTGTGAAATTTGCTAAAGGTAACTGATGATTGTAATTCAGCCCAGCCCCGGGTGAGGGGAAGACTTTCTGAGTGTAGGAAAGCCAGGGCTGGGGAGAGAGGGAGGGACGTTGTGCTGTCATGTTTGTGAAGTGACCATGGTCGTGTGTCCAGGTGGAGAGTTCCAAGTGCGAGTGACCAGTGAGCTGCAGACCAACGGTCAGTTCTGGGTGGAGTTGGTTCGAGACAAGCTGGCTGAGAGTGCCTACCAGGAGATGTTGTCACAGTTTAAGTAGGTCGTACTTCTGTCTGTGTAGGGGAACACACCTGTCTGCGTCCGTTAAACTTTGGCGATTCCGTCAGATTCCAAACACGGGTTGGCACGTTTTTATGTCTGAACAAAACAGGTTGGGAGTGATTTGTGTGGATAACATTAACAGGTACAGCCAGTCTGTGTTTACCTGATGTCAGAGGACCATTTCACTAAGATAACAAGCTCTTAACCCATTTTATCCTGAAGCTAGTGCAGACGAGTTGCAGCCAGTTCCTGATCATTTCCTCAAACCAATCTGTCAGCATTAAAAAATGACAAGCCTTCATTTAAAATGGACATAACTTTATTATTTCTCAATCAATTTTTAAATGTGATATACCTTTAGAAAGTAGATAAAATAAACTATACAGTCGCATCGATAAACTCATAGTTTTATCATATATAATATATGTGGCATATGGCAAAACATGTCTAATAAATTCAAACCTACGTTGAGGTTTGTCACATTACTTTTCACCCGACATTTTCGCCATGAAGGAAGCAACATGTCAATGAGCAAGTTGAGTTTATTTTATGCATTAATCTCTGCTGAAAATAAAGGTATACAACTTGTCCACACATCTTGGATAATAATCTCATAATGTAAAAATTTTTGTAATACCCCCACGTCAGTCGACTGAATCGCCAACGTGTGGCGCCGCTGAGCGGAATTATGCAAATTTATGAAATATTTTCTCTCAACGATATATAATTCTGTGGCTCATTTCTTATAACTAATAAAGAAGTACTATAAAGTAACAACTTTGTTCAACATTTCAACATCACTTTATTTATGAAGTAGTTACCGTCGTTGGAAATATTCTTAACTTTGTTTGGCGCCTAAAATACGGCGTGGAGCGAGGTGGGCGGAAATGGATGCCGTTGTCGGTTGACCCACTTCGATGGCTTCAAAGTATGTCTTCACGGACAAATGTCGCATCAAGTACCATAACCGTCCATCTTATATCGTCTATCCACTTGTCTGCCTTCTTGTCATCACCAGTATGAAGTAAATTAGCGGAGTTATCCTTCAAAATACGTCAACATTTAACGATCTTTGCGACTCTACGCCATCTTTGATTTCACTTTAGCTTGGGGGTACCCGCTGCAAATACCCAGAGAACGGTGCTGATTGGTTGAAAAATATGAATTTCCTAGTGATCCCAATATACTGACGTCATTCTGTGTTAACCCTTTTTATACCAGACGTTTTTCAGAAATTATACCCATGTTACCAGAACAATTGGGAGAAAAACGGATATGTGAAAAAAAATATATGTGGTGTGTATCAAATTTGCTTTTCTCAGCAACTACATAACATATATACAAGTGTTGTATATCAAATGAAAGCTAAGAAATGCAGCTTCCCAGTGATGTGCATCATATAAATATAACTGTTTATTCAACTATGATACTATAAGTTGAAATCGGAGGAATTTTTTTCGTTTTGTTTTCCAAAACGCATGCCTGAACTTCAGCACAACTTTTCGACTGTTTCTTGCATGAATACAAAACATCTTCAATTACCAAAGTTGTAGAAAAATTCAATAGCTATATTTTGATATAAGAATTATCGATGTGTGACGGGTAGAAGGAATGTTATGAGCAATATTCATCAGGTGTGTCAGTCCGAAAATATTAGTTTGTAAGGTTACAAGTAACAACAATGGATATTCTCATGTTATTTCCTTCTTGCAGTCAATATTATCTCTGCTACTGACAAAATGAGTTCCAGAAATATATATACTCTGTGTAAACAATAAATTTTATTACAAAACGACAACTAGAACTACAGAACGATTCATCGATTCACATGCTGTCAACCAACTGTCAGCCAATGTTGGACCGGTTGATGTGTGCGCTCAGGCACTTCTGGTGCAGAGGGACAGAGCACTCCCTACAACCGTAGTTCGTGGCCTGTGCTCGATCACCAGCTGTCGATGAGAGAGAGCACTCCCTGCACACTCGTCGCTTGGCGAACATTCGCTCCAGCGTGTGGGTCTGCAGTGGCCGTCCTGGAAGCCTCGGCAGCTGTGGAGCTCTGTCTGCCCTTGTATCCCCAATCAGGTCGGTGGCCAGGTCCTCCAAGAAATCGAGGAAGGTTGGCCACTGCTGCGTGTGGAAGGCGTGGCCCTGGTCCTTCGCCACAACATATGCGTTATGTGCTGTAACCATCATCCCGTAGAAAAATACTCTACGCCACCACTTCTTCGATCTGTGGTTCAGCGTGTAGTAGCTGATGGCCTGGTCCAACAAGTCCACTCCCCGCATGTGTTGTTGGTAGTCCTCCAACATCTTGGGCACTGGCACCTGTGTCCGGGCCTGCTCCCTGCGTCGCAGCACTGTGCCTTGTTCAGCCGGGTCGTGGAAGTTTGACATCACCACCACTGGCTTTGTGTCCATCCAGATGGAGTACGCCAGGTCGTCTTTCTGCGCTCGTCTGAATTCCCCTCGTTGCAGTCGCACGTTCTTCGGGAGGAGTGTTGTGGGCAGCCCTTTCCGGTTCGCCCGCACTGTGCCACACGCCAGGATGCCACGCACACGCAGGTCCGACAGCAGGGCAACCGACGTGTATAGGTTGTCCATGTACACCTGCAAGTTGGTTCCAAGCACAGGAGCCAGCAGGTCCATACACACACGGTGTGCCAAGCCCTTCTCTTGTTGGCCATCAATCTTGCCAGTGTACATTTGCATGTTGCATGCGTAGCCGGAGTCTGACTCACAGAGAGCCCACATCTTGATCCCCCACTTGATCGGCTTGGAGGGTAAGTATTGGCGAAAGCTGAGACGCCCCTTGAACTTTATCATTGATTCGTCGATCGTGGCATGTCCGTAAGGCGTGTATGTTTCCTGGAAGCGACTTGTCAGGTGATCCAGGAACCACCGCAACTTCCATGCCTTCTCGCCTTCAGGAGCAGGCACCATGTTGTCCTGCAGATGCAGATATCGCCACATCTGGTCGAACTTGTTTCTCGCCATCACCAAAGGAAAGTTCGTCTTCAGCAACCACTTAGTAGTCCGCCAGTAGAGGTGTCTGCGAGGCAACTTCAGTATCCCCATACTGAAGCACAGTCCGATAAACGCCTTCATGCCGTCCTTTGTCGCATCGGTCCATCTTGCTGCCGATGGTGGAGGTGGATGTGCTGTCCTCTGCTGGGTGGCATAACGGTTTGACTCAGTGGTCAATCTGTCCCACATCTGAAGTGAAACAATGATATAATCAATGATAAAGTACAGCTAACAGAAAGAGTACCTTATATTTTTCATTAGTATGTTGGTATACATTCACTAACATATGTATAAAAATTCAAATAAATAAAAACAATGTCAACATGGAACACACATATCTGCATAAATAATAATATTGCAATTTTTTGCCATATACAGACTATACTGTCTGTTCCACACACATAAAATAAATGGCAAAGGTAATAAATTGAACTGCACCAATAAAATATAATTTGACATACCATATGCATATAAAATTATAACAAAGCAAACTGAATACAGGTACCTAAAACGAATTCCCCTAAAAACAACCCCAACGTGAACATCAGACATCTTGTTTCATTTTTTTTCGATACTAACCTCATCATCCCACATGAGCCCAAAGTAGTAGCCAGCTGTCGACTCCTCTGGGTGTTGGTAGGCGCTGCCACCATCCAGCAAGCAATCTGGCACGTTGACAGGCCGAAAGCGGCGAGGATCAGTCACCCAGTCGGGGTGGAAACCCTCGAACTCATCTCCAGACTCGTCGGATTCATGAAACAGATTGTCAATCCACTGCGGCCTTGTTTCATCGTCGCCGCCATCCTGCGCTCGATCCAGTGGGTCGACATTATCTCCCGCTAATTCTCCTTCGAAATCCTCATTCATCACTTCATTAACTCCAGAAATATCGCTACCTTCGCTGTCCGAAGCACCATCGTCCGCCATTTTTAAATGCCGCGATCAACAACAAAACAAAACTTTCGAAAAACACGTCTAAATCACTGAAACTGTCGAGATAAAAATGGCGTCTGCCTTGCAGGAAGTGTGGTGTAGCCTCGTTCTGATCGTATGACGGAAGTAGGGGATTTTAATTTATTCAATATGGCCACAACATGGCCGCATAGGCGGGCACGTTGGTAAATACGTACCGATGCGTATTTGGTCAGATGCGGCAACTACGCATCGGTGCGTATTTGGTATAAAAAGGGTTAACCAGCCAATGGGATTCCAAAACGTCAGAGTGCAGGGAAGCCGTGTCAAGTGCAAACTACGACTAGAATCGTATTCCGGATAAAAAGGGTAACTACGACTAGAATCGTATTCCGGATAAAAAGGGTAACTACGACTAGAATCGTATTCCGGATAAAAAGGGTAACTACGACTAGAATCGTATTCCGGATAAAAATGGGTTAAGGAGAAATCATCTTTACAAAAATGTTGTTATTGAATTAAAGGAATTTTGTTCCAAGCGCAAATAGCCATTGCTACATTAGAGAGAACACTATTCTAATAACACACCTGTGACAATGTCCCGCTGGCGCGTCATGGTCTTGACAATTTTCAGGTATTCAAGGTCACGGTTAAGGATCAAACTTGACATTAAAGTGTAAAAATCCGGTCTAAGAGCTTTTAACAACATTAGTGAAATGGTCCCCAGCTGTTCCGTTGCCTGGAATCAGATGTGATAATCATCAGCAGTAAGTCTGCTGAACCAGCTGTGTTGAAATGTGAACTGTGAGACTGTGTTGACTGTCAGTGTGTCTTGTAGTTGACCGTGTGGTCTCCAGAGTTGTCAATGGAGCAGGTTTATAATCTCACAGTGTGGTTTACAGTTTGATCGTTTCCCTTTAAAAACGTTCCAATTATGAATACATCTGAGCATTGTGAAACAGTTTAAGAAATATTTTATTATATTAAAGTCAGCTTCAGCTTGAAATGACGGCAGCGACTAGATACGTTCGCCAAATTACTGTTGCATTTGCATGGAACTACCTGCAAAGTCACCCACATCATTCTAAGTTTTATATGTTCTGAGAATAAGAGAAGTTTCTTTTGTATGATTTCAGTCGGTGAAAATTAAAATAGTCATCACCACTGATGTGCATCTTGTTAAATTTGCTGCTTATAGTGCAGGGTGTCAGTTGTTCTTCCTGAGTAATTACATACCTGAATTAGGTCAGCGACACAGCTACACTTTCTGTTTGTCTTTGTTTATGGCTTATAGTAAACTTATGGCTTATAGTAAATTTATGGCACAAGTAAACAACATGTAGTAAGAACTTTACAATTTGGGTATATGTAACTGATTCAGTCGGGTGACCAGAAGCACTAATCTTACTCTGAACGGTGTGACTGTGATACAGACAGAACGTGTTAGATGAAGGACGTGTTATTGTGTGAAGAGCCGTGTCTTCTGTTACCTGTCGTCCATTGTGTTGTGATTGTGTCCCAGAGAGACGGCCAATATCTCCGCCTCCGTGCACCATGTCACACCAGGCATCTTGGTACTGAGTCCTGGAGAGAAGGACTCGTGGCACAGGGGTCGCGTGTCAGAGGTCAGAGGTAACAAGGTTCGTATCAGTGTTGGGGAGACAGGGTTGTGGATGGTTATTGACAATGTTAAATGAAAGAAAAGGCATCTTATTGATCGAAACTATCCATTAGCAACTACAATCAACAACACATGCCAGCAGTTTGCTAGAATAACTTTGATGAAGACATCTATTTGCTAGAAAGCCTGAAGTCTTGTGTATCTACGTTTGCCAGTCACACAACTCATAATATTACTCTAGTTTGCACAGGTGAATTTGTTTGGGTGCTTTAACTACTAAATATCTGATGTCCATACACTGTGACATTGTAACGGTTGTTACAAGTGTAACGCTAGTGCACTGTGTAATAGTTACAGGTGTAACTAGTGCACTGTTGCATTTAACTGTTGCTACAGGAGTAACTCTATTGCATTATGACTTTGTAATAGTTGTTACAAGTGTTACTCTAATGCACTATGACATTGTAACAAGTGACACCCTAGTGCATATTGACATTGTAATCGTTACAAGTGTAACCACAGTGCACTGACATTGTAACAATTGGTACAAGTATAACTAGTGCACTGTGACATTGTAACAGTTGCTTGGAGTGTAACCCTAGTGCATTGTGACATTGTAACGGTCTCATATAAACTTTGGGTTAGAAGCTATATGAGACACCAACGTGATCTGGTATATTTATATACATTTTAATGAAATTCGCTATGTTGCCACTGCATGCATCATGGTCAAAGCAGTTCTGGGCACATGTTGGTGGTGTTGGCAGACACCGGGAATTAAACCAAAGCACACAACATTGTTGATTGTAGTTGCAAATAAATAGATGATAAAAAACAGCAAAATATTTATTAGTACCATATCATTATAGTCAGCTCAAAAAACATGTTGACATCAATCCCACTCAAATCAGTGTCCATGTACAGTTTTGCACGTTAGTCGCCATCTCTGGTTGTACTTTGCAAGGTTACATGATTATAAACTATCAACTAACTAGGAGTGTGTAGATGTCGGTTCCTTGTTTCGTTTAATCCTGTTGTTTGGTCCTGCTCTGTGAGTGTCCACTTTGTCAGATTTAGATAAGTCACTTGGCTGCCTCATGTGATTCAGGCGGTACGGTTGTTTATGCATGTTATTGCCACCAGGTGGACGTGTGTTTGATCGACTGCGGGCGCAACATCAGCGTTAACGTGCAGAGTTTGAAGGAACTGTGTAAACGCTTCCATCGCATCCCCTACCAGGTCTGTCAAATTGATGAGTTAATTAATCCTAGTTTCTGTACATTCAATAAAATATTGTAAAAACTACTTTGAATAGACATTAAAATGATGCGACAGATAACAAATTATAGCTGTATGTATAGGTGATGAATATTCTGGCGGTATTAATTTAAAAACTGATATGTCTTCAGCAGTTTTCTCAACTGACTAATGTTCTCAATTGAGTGCAATTGCTGACCAGAAACTATATACATTTATTTATTTTAAAACCGTGTTTCTCCATTTGTTTATTTGTGAACCCACGTCTCATAATGCTGTTTTGTGTCCCCGTCCACCAGGCTGTCATGTGCAGTATTGCCCGAAAAGATTATACCCAGTTTGGTGAGAAAGGTCAGCAGTTGTTCAAGGAGAAAGTCAGAGGTCGTGAGCTGCTCGTCAAAGTTGTAAGTGTCTGTCTGTCTGTGGGTCCTTCCATCTGTCATTTCATTGGTCACGCATCATTTCATCGAGATGAATTGTACTAAGTGTGTGTCTGGAAGATCAGGCTGGCATTTATTGCATGTCACAGGGTCATGTCTTTTTGACTGAGTTCTTTGTGCTAGGTAAGAATTAGATTGAGGAGCATTACCTGTCTTAACAGGACAGTTCTGTCATTGTCTGGTTACACTGTCTGGTCAGTATTGAATTGTATATCATCCTGACATCACCAGCAGTTAAAACGTCAGAAAGAGGTAATTTCAACAACAAACTAGCTGTCAGAATTTGACTGGTTAAGACTTGAGAATAGTGAAAAGATTAGTGCACTATAATATACTTTAACTTTCAAATTTGTATTGATGTCCAATATAAAATAACTGCGTGTAACAAGTGCATGGTTCCAGGACCCCATTAAAAACATCCTAATGTGAACACCGATAAAGATTGTGTTGTGTAGTTGTATGTTAGATGTCTGACAATATGACGGGTTTGTCTAACAGGAAATTGTCTTGAAATTTGACAGGTGATTGTCGGAAATTTCAAATTACAAGATTTCATCATTGACAAATATGAGTCACATTTGTATTGACACATCTCAGTGTTGAAATACATTTTTGAGCCGATGTAGTGCAACGATATGAATGTTTTGTGTTTCGTCTAGATCACAGTAGGTGGCACTGGGTCCTTTGTGTTTGTGGACCTGTTGGACTGCTTCGGACCAGAGCCATGCAACATCTACCAGCTTATCTACGACACGAGTGAGTGCCACCTGAAATAGTTTCCCCTCTATCGTCCTTGGCCAAGTACCAGAGAACCCATGTGACATATCTGTGGTGTTTTTATACACCAACAATTCTTAACCACTCAAATTCGGTCGTGGGATTTTATTGGTCACAGGATTGGCAATCTATGCCTTCGGACAGCAAACTTAATGATAAAGGAAATCTATATAATGATAACATAAGGAAGGAGGTCAATAATGTGATAGACATATACCTGAGAGTGTCAATGATCACAGGGTTCGCACAGGGCATGGAAATCCTTGAATGGCATGGAATTTCATTAGTTAAAAACCAAGCCCTTGAAAGCATGGAATTTTATAAATGGCATGGAAACGCCTGACATTTTTAGTTTTCAAGAATAAAATAAAAGTGATACACATACCTGAGAGAGTTAATGATGAGGTTGCAACAGTTTGTGGCAGCAATTACCGGGTGCTGTAGGGATGTGAATGTCACACCATGTCTGTGCTTGCAGTACCCGAGGAGCGACCGGTGAAGCAAATTCCACAGCCAGGGGCGCCACTGCAGACTTGTGTCAGAAACGGTGAGTTATGGTGCTATAATGTTCTAAGTTCCCAGCGTGATTGTTTTTGTCATAAAACTGGATAGGTATTCAAACAGTTTCTCCGACCAAATGTGTCTCGAAGAACCAAATTGTTTATGTACCACTTTCTGTTAATTTTTTGTTTTTCACCCGGCATGTAAAATTACATTTTGGAGACAAAAGTTTGTTGTTTTGTGATGTAGGAACATGATGTTAATGCATTGTTGAACTGTACATTGACTATTTATTTGACAGCAAGTGTAAGACATGCATTGGTATATGTGTCGTGTCGTGTCGTGTCATGGCTGTCTACCTAGAGTGCTTGTTGCAGGGGAACAAGGTGAGGCTGTGGTGTCATACCCGTACGTCACCGTCCCTGCCAGCATGCAGTCGGGCATGCCAGTCAGTCTAATGCCATACCACCCGGTGCCGGTACTGGGTGACAGTGGCAGTGCTGAGCCGGTACGTCTCATGCCTGAAGCTGACCCTCGTTCCAAGTCGATGGGCTACATGTCGTCGATGCCGTTCTACACACAAAGCGCCGTCTACCCGCCAAATACCAAGTACAGCATGCAGACACAGGTGCTGCAGTCTGGTGGCATGCCGGTTGACTCATCACCGTGTGCCAGCACCATGCCGGCAGCGGCGTACGTGCCACACCACAACGCTGCCGGCACGTTTTGTGCGAAGGCCACAATGCAGGGAAGCGGCGACGCGACGCACAACCATGTGGCATACATTCCATCGTCGTTGCCAGGTGGCGCTCACCAGGACATGCATGGGTCACAGCCAAGCAGTGCCACAGGGTCGGAGATCGAGTGCGACGACGATGCTTGGACGGAGGATGACCGCAAGGCGAAACAGGTGGACAAACACAATTGGCGACAGCGCCCAGAACACCAGGACAGGCACTATCACGGAGGGTGAGTTTCCATGACAATGGGGCATCATTTGTTTATTGGCTTCAGGTGAACTTTTCACTGACTTCTTTGTGAAGTTAGAATTTTGCTCTTGAGATTATAATTGACTTTACACACCAGTGAACTTTTATACAGAAAACTGCCTGTATGCACATTAATCGTATCATTTTTATGTTGTAGCGGAGGTCAACTGTGGTGTCTTTGTGTGCTTGCAGTAGCGGAGGTCAACTGTGGTGTGTTTGTGTGCTTGCAGTAGCGGATGTCAACTGTGGTGTGTTTGTGTGCTTGCAGTAGCAGAGGTCAACTGTGGTGTCTTTGTGTGCTTGCAGTAGCGGAGGTCAACTGTGGTGTCTTTGTGTGCTTGCAGTAGCGGATGTCAACTGTGGTGTGTTTGTGTGCTTGCAGTAGTGGAGGTCAACTGTGGTGTGTTTGTGTGCTTGCAGTAGTGGAGGTCAACTGTGGTGTCTTTGTGTGCTTGCAGTAGCAGAGGTCAACTGTGGTGTGTTTGTGTGCTTGCAGTAGCGGAGGTCAACTGTGGTGTGTTTGTGTGCTTGCAGTGGTGGAGGTCAACTATAGTGTGTTTGTGTGCTTGCAGTAGCAGAGGTAAACTGTGGTGTGTTTGTGTGCTTGCAGTAGCGGATGTCAACTGTGGTGTGTTTGTGTGCTTCCAGTAGTGGAGGTCAACTGTGGTGTGTTTGTGTGCTTGCAGTAGCAGAGGTCAACTGTGGTGTGTTTGTGTGCTTGCAGTAGTGGAGGTCAACTGTGGTGTGTTTGTGTGCTTGCAGTAGCGGAGGTCAACTGTGGCGTCTTTGTGTGCTTGCAGTGGTGGAGGTCAACTGTGGTGTGTTTGTGTGCTTGCAGTAGCGGATGTCAACTGTGGTGTGTTTGTGTGCTTCCAGTAGTGGAGGTCAACTGTGGTGTGTTTGTGTGCTTGCAGTAGCAGAGGTCAACTGTGGTGTGTTTGTGTGCTTGCAGTAGTGGAGGTCAATTGTGGTGTGTTTGTGTGCTTGCAGTAGCGGAGGTCAACTGTGGCGTCTTTGTGTGCTTGCAGTGGTGGAGGTCAACTGTGGTGTGTTTGTGTGCTTGCAGTAGTGGAGGTCAACTGTGGTGTGTTTGTGTGCTTGCAGTAGCGGAGGTCAACTGTGGTGTCTTTGTGTGCTTGCAGTGGTGGAGGTCAACTGTGGTGTGTTTGTGTGCTTGCAGTAGCAGAGGTAAACTGTGGTGTGTTTGTGTGCTTGCAGTAGCGGAGGTCAACAGTGGTGTGTTTGTGTGCTTGCAGTAGCGGAGGTCAACTGTGGTGTCTTTGTGTGCTTGCAGTAGTGGAGGTCAACTGTGGTGTGTTTGTGTGCTTGCAGTAGTGGAGGTCAACTGTGGTGTGTTTGTGTGCTTGCAGTAGTGGAGGTCAACTGTGGTGTGTTTGTGTGCTTGCAGTAGCAGAGGTAAACTGTGGTGTGTTTGTGTGCTTGCAGTAGCGGAGGTCAACAGTGGTGTGTTTGTGTGCTTGCAGTAGCGGAGGTCAACTGTGGCGTCTTTGTGTGCTTGCAGTAGTGGAGGTCAACTGTGGTGTGTTTGTGTGCTTGCAGTAGTGGAGGTCAACTGTGGTGTGTTTGTGTGCTTGCAGTAGCAGAAGTCAACTGTGGTGTGTTTGTGTGCTTGCAGTAACAGAGGTCAACTGTGGTGTGTTTGTGTGCTTGCAGTAACAGAGGTCAACTGTGGTGTGTTTGTGTGCTTGCAGTAACAGAGGTCAACTGTGGTGTGTTTGTGTGCTTGCAGTAACAGAGGTCAACTGTGGTGTGTTTGTGTGCTTGCAGCAGTGGACGACAACTGTGGTGTGTTTGTGTGCTTGCAGTAGCAGAGGTCAACTGTGGTGTGTTTGTGTGCTTGCAGTAACAGAGGTCAACTGTGGTGTGTTTGTGTGCTTGCAGTAGCGGAGGTCAACTGTGGTGTCTTTGTGTGCTTGCAGTAGCGGAGGTCAACGGTGGTGTGTTTGTGTGCTTGCAGTAGCGGAGGTCAACTGTGGTGTCTTTGTGTGCTTGCAGTAGCGGAGGTCAACGGTGGTGTGTTTGTGTGCTTGCAGTAGCGGAGGTCAACGGTGGTGTGTTTGTGTGCTTGCAGTAACAGAGGTCAACTGTGGTGTGTTTGTGTGCTTGCAGTAGCAGAGGTCAACTGTGGTGTGTTTGTGTGCTTGCAGTAGCGGAGGTCAACGGTGGTGTGTTTGTGTGCTTGCAGTAGCGGAGGTCAACTGTGGTGTGTTTGTGTACTTGCAGTGGTGGAGGTCAACAGTGGTGTGTTTGTGTGTTTGCAGTAGCAGAGGTCAACTGTGGTGTGTTTGTGTGCTTGCAGTAGCAGAGGTCAACTGTGGTGTCTTTGTGTGCTTGCAGTAGCAGAGGTCAACTGTGGTGTCTTTGTGTGCTTGCAGTAGCGGAGGTCAACTGTGGTGTGTTTGTGTGCTTGCAGTAACAGAGGTCAACTGTGGTGTGTTTGTGTGCTTGCAGTAACAGAGGTCAACTGTGGTGTGTTTGTGTGCTTGCAGCAGTGGACGACAACTGTGGTGTGTTTGTGTGCTTGCAGTAGCAGAGGTCAACTGTGGTGTGTTTGTGTGCTTGCAGTAACAGAGGTCAACTGTGGTGTGTTTGTGTGCTTGCAGTAGCGGAGGTCAACTGTGGTGTCTTTGTGTGCTTGCAGTAGCGGAGGTCAACGGTGGTGTGTTTGTGTGCTTGCAGTAGCGGAGGTCAACTGTGGTGTGTTTGTGTGCTTGCAGTAGCGGAGGTCAACGGTGGTGTGTTTGTGTGCTTGCAGTAGCGGAGGTCAACGGTGGTGTGTTTGTGTGCTTGCAGTAACAGAGGTCAACTGTGGTGTGTTTGTGTGCTTGCAGTAGCAGAGGTCAACTGTGGTGTGTTTGTGTGCTTGCAGTAGCGGAGGTCAACGGTGGTGTGTTTGTGTGCTTGCAGTAGCGGAGGTCAACTGTGGTGTGTTTGTGTACTTGCAGTGGTGGAGGTCAACAGTGGTGTGTTTGTGTGTTTGCAGTAGCAGAGGTCAACTGTGGTGTGTTTGTGTGCTTGCAGTAGCAGAGGTCAACTGTGGTGTCTTTGTGTGCTTGCAGTAGCAGAGGTCAACTGTGGTGTCTTTGTGTGCTTGCAGTAGCGGAGGTCAACTGTGGTGTGTTTGTGTGCTTGCAGTAGCAGAGGTCAACTGTGGTGTGTTTGTGTGCTTGCAGTAACAGAGGTCAACTGTGGTGTGTTTGTGTGCTTGTAGTAGCGGAGGTCAACTGTGGTGTGTTTGTGTGCTTGCAGTAGCAGAGGTCAACTGTGGTGTTTTTGTGTGCTTGCAGTAGCAGAGGTCAACTGTGGTGTGTTTGTGTGCTTGCAGTGATGGAGGTCAACTATGGTGTGTTTGTGTGCTTGCAGTGGTGGAGGTCAACAATGGTGTTTGTGTGCTTGCAGTAGTGGAGGTCAACTGTGGTGTGTTTGTGTGCTTGCAGTAGCGGAGGTCAACAATGGTGTGTTTGTGTGCTTGCAGTAGCAGAGGCTAACTGTGGTGTGTTTGTGTGCTTGCAGTAGCGGAGGTCAACTGTGGTGTGTTTGTGTGCTTGCAGTAGCAGAGGTCAACTGTGGTGTCTTTGTGTGCTTGCAGTAGCGGAGGTCAACTGTGGTGTGTTTGTGTGCTTGCAGTAGCAGAGGTCAACTGTGGTGTTTGTGTGCTTGCAGTAGCAGAAGTCAACTGTGGTGTGTTTGTGTGCTTGCAGTAGCAGAGGTCAACTGTGGTGTGTTTGTGTGCTTGCAGTAGCGGAGGTCAACTGTGGTGTGTTTGTGTGCTTGCAGTAGCAGAGGCCAACTGTGGTGTGTTTGTGTGCTTGCAGTAGCAGAAGTCAACTGTGGTGTGTTTGTGTGCTTGCAGTAGCGGAGGTCAACTGTGGTGTGTTTGTGTGCTTGCAGTAGCAGAGGCCAACTGTGGTGTGTTTGTGTGCTTGCAGTAGCAGAGGTCAACAGTGGTGTCTTTGTGTGCTTGCAGTAGCAGAAGTCAACTGTGGTGTGTTTGTGTGCTTGCAGTAGCAGAGGTCAACAGTGGTGTCTTTGTGTGCTTGCAGTAGCAGACGTCAAGTGTGATGTGTTTGTGTGCTTGCAGTAGCGGAGGTCAACTGTGGTGTCTTTGTGTGCTTGCAGTAGTGGAGGTCAGCTGTGGTGTCTTTGTGTGCTTGCAGTAGCAGAGGTCAACTGTGGTGTGTTTGTGTGCTTGCAGTAGTGGAGGTCAACTGTGGTGTGTTTGTGTGCTTGCAGCAGTGGAGGTCAACAGTGGTGTGTTTGTGTGCTTGCAGTAGTGGAGGTCAACTGTGGTGTGTTTGTGTGCTTGCAGCAGTGGAGGTCAACAGTGGTGTGTTTGTGTGCTTGCAGTAGTGGAGGTCAACTGTGGTGTCTTTGTGTGCTTGCAGTAGCGGAGGTCAACTGTGGTGTCTTTGTGTGCTTGCAGTAGTGGAGGTCAACTGTGGTGTGTTTGTGTGCTTGCAGTAGCGGAGGTCAACTGTGGTGTCTTTGTGTGCTTGCAGTAGTGGAGGTCAACTGTGGTGTGTTTGTGTGCTTGCAGTAGTGGAGGTCAACTGTGGTGTGTTTGTGTGCTTGCAGTAGCGGAGGTCAACTGTGGTGTCTTTGTGTGCTTGCAGTAGTGGAGGTCAACTGTGGTGTCTTTGTGTGCTTGCAGCAGTGGAGGTCAACTGTGGTGTGTTTGTGTGCTTGCAGTAGCAGAGGTCAACTGTGGTGTGTTTGTGTGCTTGCAGCAGTGGAGGTCAACTGTAGTGTCTTTGTGTGCTTGCAGTAGTGGAGGTCAACTGTGGTGTGTTTGTGTGCTTGCAGTAGTGGAGGTCAACTGTGGTGTGTTTGTGTGCTTGCAGCAGTGGAGGTCAACAGTGGTGTGTTTGTGTGCTTGCAGTAGTGGAGGTCAACTGTGGTGTGTTTGTGTGCTTGCAGCAGTGGAGGTCAACTGTGGTGTGTTTGTGTGCTTGCAGTAGCGGAGGACAACTGTGGTGTCTTTGTGTGCTTGCAGTAGCGGAGGTCAACTGTGGTGTGTTTGTGTGCTTGCAGTAGCAGAGGTCAACTGTGGTGTTTTTGTGTGCTTGCAGTAGCAGAGGTCAACTGTGGTGTGTTTGTGTGCTTGCAGTGGTGGAGGTCAACTATGGTGTGTTTGTGTGCTTGCAGTGGTGGAGGTCAACAATGGTGTGTTTGTGTGCTTGCAGTAGTGGAGGTCAACTGTGGTGTGTTTGTGTGCTTGCAGTAGCGGAGGTCAACAATAGTGTGTTTGTGTGCTTGCAGTAGCAGAGGCTAACTGTGGTGTGTTTGTGTGCTTGCAGTAGCGGAGGTCAACTGTGGTGTGTTTGTGTGCTTGCAGTAGCAGAGGTCAACTGTGGTGTCTTTGTGTGCTTGCAGTAGCGGAGGTCAACTGTGGTGTGTTTGTGTGCTTGCAGTAGCAGAGGTCAACTGTGGTGTTTGTGTGCTTGCAGTAGCAGAAGTCAACTGTGGTGTGTTTGTGTGCTTGCAGTAGCAGAGGTCAACTGTGGTGTGTTTGTGTGCTTGCAGTAGCGGAGGTCAACTGTTGTGTGTTTGTGTGCTTGCAGTAGCAGAGGCCAACTGTGGTGTGTTTGTGTGCTTGCAGTAGCAGAAGTCAACTGTGGTGTGTTTGTGTGCTTGCAGTAGCGGAGGTCAACTGTGGTGTGTTTGTGTGCTTGCAGTAGCAGAGGCCAACTGTGGTGTGTTTGTGTGCTTGCAGTAGCAGAGGTCAACAGTGGTGTCTTTGTGTGCTTGCAGTAGCAGAAGTCAACTGTGGTGTGTTTGTGTGCTTGCAGTAGCAGAGGTCAACAGTGGTGTCTTTGTGTGCTTGCAGTAGCAGAAGTCAAGTGTGATGTGTTTGTGTGCTTGCAGTAGCGGAGGTCAACTGTGGTGTCTTTGTGTGCTTGCAGTAGCAGAGGTCAACTGTGGTGTGTTTGTGTGCTTGCAGTAGTGGAGGTCAACTGTGGTGTGTTTGTGTGCTTGCAGCAGTGGAGGTCAACAGTGGTGTGTTTGTGTGCTTGCAGTAGTGGAGGTCAACTGTGGTGTGTTTGTGTGCTTGCAGCAGTGGAGGTCAACAGTGGTGTGTTTGTGTGCTTGCAGTAGTGGAGGTCAACTGTGGTGTCTTTGTGTGCTTGCAGTAGCGGAGGTCAACTGCGGTGTCTTTGTGTGCTTGCAGTAGTGGAGGTCAACTGTGGTGTGTTTGTGTGCTTGCAGTAGCGGAGGTCAACTGTGGTGTCTTTGTGTGCTTGCAGTAGTGGAGGTCAACTGTGGTGTGTTTGTGTGCTTGCAGTAGTGGAGGTCAACTGTGGTGTGTTTGTGTGCTTGCAGTAGCGGAGGTCAACTGTGGTGTCTTTGTGTGCTTGCAGTAGTGGAGGTCAACTGTGGTGTCTTTGTGTGCTTGCAGTAGCAGAGGTCAACTGTGGTGTTTTTGTGTGCTTGCAGTAGCAGAGGTCAACTGTGGTGTGTTTGTGTGCTTGCAGTGGTGGAGGTCAACTATGGTGTGTTTGTGTGCTTGCAGTGGTGGAGGTCAACAATGGTGTTTGTGTGCTTGCAGTAGTGGAGGTCAACTGTGGTGTGTTTGTGTGCTTGCAGTAGCGGAGGTCAACAATGGTGTGTTTGTGTGCTTGCAGTAGCAGAGGCTAACTGTGGTGTGTTTGTGTGCTTGCAGTAGCGGAGGTCAACTGTGGTGTGTTTGTGTGCTTGCAGTAGCAGAGGTCAACTGTGGTGTCTTTGTGTGCTTGCAGTAGCGGAGGTCAACTGTGGTGTGTTTGTGTGCTTGCAGTAGCAGAGGTCAACTGTGGTGTTTGTGTGCTTGCAGTAGCAGAAGTCAACTGTGGTGTGTTTGTGTGCTTGCAGTAGCAGAGGTCAACTGTGGTGTGTTTGTGTGCTTGCAGTAGCGGAGGTCAACTGTGGTGTGTTTGTGTGCTTGCAGTAGCAGAGGCCAACTGTGGTGTGTTTGTGTGCTTGCAGTAGCAGAAGTCAACTGTGGTGTGTTTGTGTGCTTGCAGTAGCGGAGGTCAACTGTGGTGTGTTTGTGTGCTTGCAGTAGCAGAGGCCAACTGTGGTGTTTTGTGTGCTTGCAGAAACGAGGTCAACTGTGGTGTTTTGTGTGCTTGCAGTAGCGGAGGTCAACTGTGGTGTTTTGTGTGCTTGCAGGGGGGGTCAACTGTGGGTTTTGTGTGCTTGCAGTAGGAGGTCAACTGTGGTGTGTTTGTGTGCTTGCAGTAGCGGAGGTCAACTGTGGTGTTTTGTGTGCTTGGGGGGGCCAACTGTGGTGTTTGTGTGCTTGCAGTAGCGGAGGTCAACTGTGGTGTGTTTGTGTGCTTGCAGTAGCGGAGGTCAACTGTGGTGTGTTTGTGTGCTTGCAGTAGCAGAGGTCAACTGGGGTGTTTGTGTGCTTGCAGTAGCGGAGGTCAACTGTGGTGTGTTTGTGTGCTTGCAGTAGCGGAGGTCAACTGTGGTGTCTTTGTGTGCTTGCAGTAGGGGAGGTCAACTGTGGTGTCTTTGTGTGCTTGCAGTAGCGGTGGTCAACTGTGGTGTTTTTGTTTTTGGTAGCGGAGGCCCACGGGGTGGGTGGTGTTTGTTGGGGCTGCCAGAAGCGGGGTCATGTAAACCGTGACTGTCCCAACTATAACCGGCGACCCAACCCAATGGATGCACCTGGGTCATGGCCAAGTAAAGGTCGCGACCCAAAGCGAGGCGGCAGTGGTGGCGGTGGGGGCAGTAGAGGTGGACCAAGAGGGGTTGACAGCAGTCGGGGTAGCGCTTCTGGACACCGATCATCAGGAGGGGTGAGTGTTTTCCCGTCACTGTAACAGGTCGTCAGGTCAGGTCAGTGTCCTGTCGAAGTAATAGCACATTGAGGTGTACGTTACACGTATGAACATTGTCTGTGATGTCAGACCAGACCAGACCAGACCAGACCAGACCAGACCAGACCAGACCAGACCAGACCAGACCAGACCAGACCAGACCAGACCAGACAAACAGCAGTCACCATCACTGTACACAGCTTCCTGTGTGCAATAGTGCTGAATAAAACAAGTTTAGCAGCTGCCAGTGTCATATTTCTCTTTTCTATTTCCAGCGAAAACATCGCAACAGCCGACCAAGTGGCGGTCGCCAGAACTACACCGGTGATGAGAGTGGCCCGGTGGCGTCCTCTGGCAGCCGTATGGGCGGCAGGAAGTCATCGTGGCAGGCGACGGAATCGTGGGAAGACTGTATCCCGCATGTCTGATCATCTCAGTTATTTACAGCGGTAGAAATTCTGTGAATGATTTTGTTGATTGCAAGAGTTGTTGGCTTCGTGGTGCGACAGCAGTCGTACTCATTCAGGCAAGTTTGGCGGCAGGCTGTGTTTATCTGTTTGCTGCTGTGTGATGCGGCATTGATGTCTACTGTGTCACACGGATGTTCAGTCCGATGGAATGACCAGCCAAACAGCCAGAGTTTTTGTAAGAAATTCCTCAGTCTTGATGATGTTTTTACGATGCTTTTAGCACGCAGTGGCACTGTTCTGTATTTTTTATAATAAAAACGACTATAAAGAAACTGATGTACACAGGTTAGGAGTAGTTTTGCTTTGACTGACAGGTCAAGTGAGGTTGCTGTAAGCATCTTGGAAATGCTGAGATGGAACTTACCCCTCTAATGTTTCATGGGGGTCAGTCACCGTTATTTATAATTAACTTCATTTGGACATTTGCCATCACATGCAGAATTAGTTCAGTTTTGAATTCTAGTTGCTATGGTGACAGTTTGGCCTTTTAAATGAATGTTGTACATGTTCCACAGACACACAGCTGTGCCGTGTTGCCACCACTCTTGATTTTCATTGTTTTAGTTGAGTCGGTTTGTTTCACTGCTTTGTAGTTGTCTGTTTGCATATTAGTTTTGACTCGTCAGGTCTGCTGAAGTTTCTGTCTCTCAGAGTGCCTGTTAGTGCTATATATTTGATCTGTCGGACACTTTGCAGTGCAAAGTCTACATTCATTCAGGTTGACCCAGGGTAGCTACAAACGTCACAAGTTTGCCGAGTCCAGCAGTGAGCACAATTTTTGCAGCTGTATGCTGCTAATTATGTTGTTTGTCACCATTTAACTTCAAATAATTATATACGCTGGGATCAAATAATACATTATCCTCATCACCACTTCACGTTAATGAAATCGTTAAAACAATATATTTCATGTAATATTTTGTAAAGAAAATAATTTTGTTTGTAGCAGTATTTGTAGCATTTTTTACTCCCAGTTTTTGCCAAGAACAGTTTTGTTACCATAATGTTTGTTTGTAAGAAGTCGCAAATGTAGTGGTGTTTAATAGCGAATTGTGTTGATATTCTGACTAGTTATTTGCTGTTTTCAATGTTTTTAAAGAATGTTGTACATGTTTGGTTTCTGTGGGTTGGGGATGTACTCGTGTTGTATGTCTTTGTGATGTACATAACAGTTTGCATACACTGCTGGGCCACACGAGACAGATACCATCTTTGTAGGCCTTTCCGTCGTAGTTTTATATGTTCTGGTTAATGTTTGTTTCTACTTTGAGCTTTCTGAGCATTGCATTGGTTCTCAATGCTTCTCATGTCTCGTATTTGAAGTTATTGTTTATTATATTTATTTTGTAACATTTGTGCCAGAGTAATATTCTTTTTCATGCAATCTGAAATTACACAGTTGTAATGAAACGGTGTAAGTTCAAATTTGGCCAGTCTTGATTTCAAAACTGAGTTTTCGTACATACCGGTAATGCTACTTCTGACAAACTACATGATCTCTGCACGCTGTTTCTGCGGTGCAAATCAATGATGATATTAAACGATGTGTAAAAAGCACTATACATTAGTGTGACTTAACTGTTGCCTTGTGATTTGTTTCTTTAGAATGCTGTCAAACGTGTTCATCAGAAATGGCTGGCGGGGTTGTTAGTAATATTCACTGGACCATAGTGTCTAACTTGTACATTTACAATGTGGTTTGTCGATATGGTCCTGTGTGTTGTTTGTGGCACCTTTATATTGTTGTGTTCAGGAGTTTCTCAGTCTTATATAGGGTTGTGTTGTTTCTCAATAAACTTTTTTATTTGGTGTCATACGTTGTCCTGTGTCATTGGATTATCTATATAGTGGACTGGGTGTCTTACAAAACATCACGTGATTGCCAGCCCCAGAGCAATTTCTGTTGGACCTACGCGTGATGACCTACAGAGAGAGACTACTAGTAAAGACAATAGAGAGGACAGTCCAGCAGGAAACTGAAGGTGATGCCTCCACAGAAAGAGGACTTGGTGGCGTAACAGTATTATATTGGGCCACTGGTAATGGGGTTTCTTTGTGCAAAAAGGATAACAGATTTTTTTTTAGTTTTTATTAAAAACAAGCTTTTGAAATAGTAATGTTTCCAGAAATAATAAAATGTATTTTTGAATGAATAAGTTAATTAAAAAGGGCCTAATTCCACACTTTAGATGCTCACTTTTTCACGACTTAGTCTTGATATAGCAAGGTATCTGATTACATTGCAAACAGACCCAATTCCAATGTTTAACCACCATCCACGGTGTTCAGGAGATTGGCCTATAGAATACATCCTCTCCATGACCGTGTCCCGATCGAAAAAAGCGATTGTAGCAATATGATTTATGGTCTTTGAAATTATTTTTTTATTAAATGGGGGGTCGTTAATAAAATTAGGATTTTGCAACAACGAGGTTTGGATAAGCACCAGCCGGGGGGAAACTGCCCCCCAACACTGAAGTACTTTTAAAAAAGTATGTAAACACCATGGAGCATGGTTAGGCAATACCGTATCGGAAATCGTCACAACTCTAGTTCACAAAAAAATGGGGGAGTAATATAATAAATGAAATATGGGGTTAGAGCAATAATCATTAACAATAATCGATAACAACCAATGTATCTATCAATAACTTTTTGTGGGTTTGCGGGGGGGGTGGGCGTTAGCGAGGGGGGGTGGGGCCGGGGGTTTGTATTTATATTATATTTTTTTGGGCCGTCTTTCTGAAGTCCAAATGTCGCACCTTATCCCGGTACACGATATTCTCCTCTTCTTTATTTAATTCTAAATGTCTTTGTTAGAAATTATCAATGGCCATCTATTACAAAAATTATGATACAGTTAAATTATAAAATGTCAAAATGTATTATTGTCGGGTTTTTGTTCGGAAGTCGTATTATATTATTTATTTGTAGGTTTACGCACGCACGCTCCTAAATCGATATACATACATACAAACTATTCTCGCACGCACGCGCATACGCACACACACACACACACACACACACACACACACACACACACACACACAACGGAAAGTGAGATATACCGGCGAAGATCGCGGATATGGTAAAAACAGCAGCGACGTGTTTTCGATAATTATGTTGTTTAAACTTGAAGTTTTCATCAAACGCACAGATTTAACACTGAAGCGACTGGTGTGATAGTCTGACTCAAAATATGTATCGGGGGAAAGCCATCAAGTTTTCTATGCTGCGTTGGGGTACCAATGATGAGGAATTCGGTCTTGTCTGCATTGGGTTTACATGCGCGCATTTAAAATCATCAGGAAATAAGCCGGAGCACTGTAATGCATTTATGATGTCTGTTATTGGCAGCATTAATACGTCAAGGTATGTTTCTAGGAGAATGTTCTGGAGTAGGTCGAGATCACAGGATTTACTTGGGACGACATGAATATTTTTCTCAATTCAGCGATTGTGGCTGGTTTAAACGGTGTGAGTTGAGAACTTACTTGTGCAAAGTCAGTATTAAAAATGTCTGAAGTAAGACCCGTGGAAGCGGAATAGATAAGGCTAATTTTGTTTTTAATATGACTAGAAAAAGATTTTGCATTGCAACGAAACAAACTCTCTCTCTCTCTCTCTCTCTCTCTCTCTCTCTCTCTCTCTCTCTCTTCTCTCTTCTCCTCTCTCTCTCGCTCTCTCTCTCTCTCTGTGTGTGTGTGTGTGTGTGTGTGTGTGTGTGTGTGTGTGTGTGTGTGTGTGTGTGTGTGTGTGTGTGTGTGTGTGTGTGTGTGTGTGTGTGTGTGTGTGTGTGTGTGTGTGTGTGTGTGTGTGTGTGTGTGTGTGTGTGTGTGTGTGTGTGTGTGTGTGTGTGTGTGTGTGTGTGTGTGTGTGTGTGTGTGTGTATCTGTGTGTGTGTGTGTGTGTGTGTGTGTGTGTGTGTGTGTGTGTGTTGTTGTGGTGTGTGTGGGGTGTGTGTGTATACAAATATGTGTTTTGTATATATATATATATATATATATATATATATATATATATATATATATATATATATAAATTCAAACCAACTCGCTTAAAAAATATTGCCCATGACGGGTGTTCAGAGAAAATTCATTCAGAGAAGGCGTCAAAATTAGACACATTATTAAAGAGACACGAACCCAAAGCCCCTATATAACATCATCATCAGAGTACAAAGTCAGTGGTTTAGGTGCCTGCTAAGATTAATTCTCCCAGCCTACCCTTTCGCCAAAAAATCATCATTCAAATAGTATTAAGTTAAGAATTCTCCACTTCCGGGGTCATCCAAGGAGCTGGCGGCTAGCTATTGTGGCACAAATTTTGATTTAATTGGTGTACTGTCTTTGACGGAACTGTTCGTATAAGTCTGATAAATTTTATTTAGGACTTGTGTAACAAGGTCGGATGTGAAGATATCAGTCATTAATGCTGCGATGTTGATACTATGAATTGTTCACTAAAACACGTTGTGTTTCGACACGGCTGGGGTTATAGGAATTTTAAGATAAGCTATTACTGTGTTATGGTCCGGTAAGTCACCTGGAAATGTGAGTGTTTGAATGTTTTTACAGGACGAGCGAGTTATCAACAGATTTAACAAGATTTAACAATATTGCCACCTAGAGATTCAACTCTAGATGGCAGGTGGACTAGGAAGCCATTTGGCTTATCGAGAGTCCAACCTATCTATCTAAGTATACCCCGCCCTTCTTAGGTATATGTCGATTTTATTTTTAAATATATTAACACTACTAGCACCTACACAATCAGCTGATAATCTGTTCCATTCGTTTACTGTTCTTTGTGAAAATGAAAATTTTCTAATATCTAGTCTACACTGCTTCTTTGCTAATGTAACTCCATGTCCTCTAGTCCTCTCTTCCTTGATGTAAAAATATTTCTGTCAATATTTTCATATCCATTCAATATTTTAAAAACCTCAATCTGATCTCCTTCAATCTTCTGGTTTCTAGTGTTGTTAAACCACATTCTTTTAGACGCATTTCATAACTAATATTCCTGAGTTTTGGTATCATTTTGGTTGTCTCCTTTGTACTCTTTCTAGCATATCAATATCCTTCTTTCGATATGGCCTCCATGCTTGTATACAATATTCAAGTGAGGC
>JAODUO010000476.1:0-32500 GCA_025642075.2 Ridgeia piscesae
TAATAAAACGAAAGGGAAGTTCTTTTATGAATAAGTCTTTTGGGCTATATTATAAATTTCCAAAGTTTGCCCGGTTTTGTCAGCCGGCCAAACTTGGGGGAGTCCGGGTGGGCTCCTCCCGCGTTGGGTGTGGGCGTTTTAATCTGTTGTAGAGGATTGCCGTGCTTTTTAAACAGTTCCTGGTAGCCCTTGGGTTGCCCGCTGCTCGCCCAGCCTGTCGGGCACTGAAGCGTCAACGAGAGTTTTCGGCCATAGCGTACATGATCGTATTGCGTGGCGCTTCACTTCGTTGGAGAGGGTTTTGGGTTTTTAACAGGAGTGGAACCGTTTCTGCCGAGGGGGTCCCCCAAATCCATTCCCACCCCTTCGGAAAAATTTCATCCCGATCCAAAACACACGGGATTTTATATTAAATTATATGTTATTGGAGTTTAAAAAAACGAAAAAAAATTTTAAGATCTAAAATAAGTAAATCACATAAAAAAATCAAATAAGATATATATAATCATACATAACCATATAAATACAATAATAACTAATATATGAAATAATACCTAATTATATACGCCGTTATTATATAAAAACATATAAAATCATATAAATTACACGAAATGAAAAATAATATCAAAATCATAAAATATATAATAATTATTATTATATTTAATTTATACAATATATATAATTTTATATATATATATATATATATATATATATATATATATATATATAATTAATTTATATTTTTTAAATTTTACCACGTTTCGTTACGTTTTCCCCCAATTTGTGTTTAAAAAGTGTCTTTAGGCCAAGGGTTTCAGTTGCGTGTTTCCGCTGAACAGTTCCGTGTTTCACGAAATGGGGGGAGAGCGTTCTGGCTTTCGGAACCCTTTTTCCCACGTGATTAGTTCCCCGACTTGAAAGTTTCTGTGTTCCATTTACTGGCCGATGTTTTCCCTTGAACCTCCCAAGCGTTCGCACCGGCCAAACACACCCACGCGCATCGCACTTTTTGTCTGGGGCTAAGCCATGCAGGATCTTCAATATGTAAGTACATGTCGTGATGGTGATTCTCATTCTGATCGGCAACCAATGCATTGACGGCAGAATCGGCGTGACATGTTTTTGCCGTCTAACGCGGTTGACGAGGCGAGCGTCCGAGATTTGTGCTCGTTGAAGTCGATTTGTCTGTCTATTGTTCAGCAGAGCATCGCAGTAGACAACGTAGTTTAGCACAAGACAGCGTAATTACTTTTAGTGCTCAATCATAGTATCGCATGTATATGTACAAGGATGCAATAATCGAACCAACAAGGGTGTATATACGATGATAAAGAAACTTGATTTGCCCTGCGTGTGTTGGCCTGGTTGTTTTCGAGAATATCCTCTTTTATCCCCATCCCCTTTAAATTGGGTTGCAATTAGTTGGAAGGTCCCTTTAAGGGGGCCTTACGGCCCCCCATGGAATTTTTAACCTGGGGGGGGCACCGGAGTTTAACCCCACGGCCCCCAATGACGGTGGTGATGGCATGATGCAGATTATTGGATGTATCCTACCATGTTGAGAGTTGTAATTTCCGAAATATGAGCCTTCCCATTTGACATCATGACAAACTTATATCTGTGATTGGATTCATTCTTTTAAAACAGATATAATATGCGAGTCCCAAGTTATAAAACGTTTACCCGCACGGGGTTCGATCGTGCGAGTCTGGCGCACAAGTCTGGTTCGTAGAATAGCAGACTAGGTTTCTCGCTGCGTCTGTGGTTATTCCATGTACCATGAAGCTGGGAGCTGCTATAAACACGTAGATTGTACGATGATTGCAGCATGCTGAACTCTGTTCTGTCTTTATTGAGTTTGAGTTGGTACATCAGCATCCAGGCTCTAATTTCGGCGATGACTGACGTAAATTGGATGCCAATTTGCAATCCCTAAAGTTACATGGAAAGTTTTTAAAAAGATGGGATTTGTATTCGAATAAGAGAAAACAGACGTCACGCACTGATATTTGTAGGTCAAGTAAGATCTAAACCAGTCGAGTGCTACAACGGTGATCTCGCCATCTGAAGCGGTTTATGAGGCGAGCGGCCAAGATCTGTGCTCGTTGAAGTCGGTTTGGTTGGTCTGTCCATTTTTCAGTAGAGCACTGCAGTAGTCGGAGTGACTTAGCACAAGACGGCGCACGGCAGCATGACACGCGTCTATTGTCACCATACGATGAATTGTGTTGACATGGCCTAGATGATTGTTGGCCAAAGACCGGTAGCTGGAGACGAGGCGGTCTAGTAGTATGTGTCTGTCGAAAAAGCAGCATAGGTTTCTCAGTGCGTCTGTGGACTGCAATGTTAGTCCAAGTAGCTCCAAGCGGGGGCTGCCACAAACTTGCAGATTGTGCGGTGAGTGCAGCACGATGAACTATGTTGTGTTACTGTTTAGTTTGAGTTGATACATCAGCATTAGGCTCTGATTTCGGCGTGTGATTTCAGTTCGTCAGACACCGCAGAGTTATGTTATAACATATAGCTGGATGTCAATGTTTCGTGCAGATGTCAGCGATAAGTGTCGAATATTATTTGAACATCACTGGTCGACGTACTCCACCCGCGGTAAACCGTGCAATGGGGATTTTTTCGAAAAGGGAAAAATTTTGCATTTATTGCCGGCGAAAATAAAAAAAAACTTAAAACCAAATTAAAAAAAAATTAAAACAATAAAAAATTTGAAATTTTAAAAAATTTTATAAAATTACCTTTTTTTTTTAAACCCCCCCCCAAGTCTGACAATTTTTTGAAAAAAAAAATTGCTTTTCAGTCATGAACAAAAAAAAAAAAAATTTTTAAAAAAAAAATTTTTTTTTTTTAAAATTTAAAAAAAAATTTTCAAATAAAAAAAACAAATTTTAAAAAAAAAAAAATTTTATAAAAAATTTAAAAAAAAAAAAAAAATTTTTTTATTAAAAAATTAAAAAATTTTTTAAAAAAAACAAAATTTTAAAAAATTTTTTCATTCAATTTTTTTGTTAAAAAAAAAAGGTTTTTAAAAAAAATTTTTTTAAAAATTAATTTTTAAAAAAAATTTAAAAAAAAAATTTTATTTTTTTAAAAAAAAAAATTTTTTTTTAAAAATTTTAAATTATAAAAAATAAATTTAATTTTTTAAAAATTTTAATATTTTTATTTATTAATAAAAAAAATTTTTTTTTTTAAAAATTTTTTTTTAAATTTTTAAAAAATAAAAATAAAAAATTTTTTTTTAATTAAAAAAAATTTTTAAATTTTTAATTTAAAAAAAAAAATTTTAAAATTTTTTTTTAAAAAAAAATAAAATTTTTTTAAAAAAATTAAAATTTAAATTTTTATTTATTAAAAAATTTTTTTAATATTAATTTTTAAAATAAAAAAAAAAAAAATTTTTTTAATTTTTAAAAATTTTTTTAATTTTTTTAAAAAAAATTTTTTAAAATTTTTTATTTTTATAAATTAATATATTATTTTTTAAATTTTTTTATTTTTTATTTTTTTTAAAAAAAAAAAAAAAAAAAAAATTTTTTTTTTTTTTTTTTTTAAAAATTTAATTTTTTTTTAATTTTAAATTTTTTTTTAAAAAAATTTTAAATTTATTTTTTTTTTAATTTTTTTTTTTTGGGAATTTTGGGGGAAAGGGAAATAAAATCAATAGAAGTTTTTTGCATTTTTGAGTACAATTGTGCAAAGGGTGTCCGGATTAAACCATTTTCAAAAAAAAATGTCGAATTGTGTCTAAAAAAATAAAAAAAAATAGAAAATTTGCAAAAAAAAGGGATAAATATATTAAAAAAATTTTATAACATATTTTAAAGCAATTTATTTAAAAGTTTAAATTTACATGTTTGAAAAAAGACTTTTTTTTTGGGGAAATTTTGTCCCAAATTTTGTGTAAATATCTTTGGGGTATAATTTTTTCAATCAAATTTTTTTTTAAAGTAAAATTAATGTTCGTAAAATCTTTGTCCAAAAAAGGGCAGATATTTTTGTTTCCAAATGGGTTTTTTTTTTTAGACCAAATGAAAGGGATGTTTTTCCATTAAAACTAATTCTTAAGATGCTTTGTGGATATTTTTCACAATTTCGGACTACAGTAGATTTATCCGCATAGACATTTCGCCTTTATAACTGGTCAGGGAAAAGTCTCCAAAACACCCCCTACCCGGGTCGGTTTTTTTTCCCAAAAATTTGGGCCAAAAGAGTTCTAAAGACATCCGTTCAGTTTTACTTTGTTTTTTTTCACCTCCAACCTTCCATTCTCGGTTACCGGGCAGGGGTCCCCATCCCCTGGCTACCCCCTTGGCGGCCCCAAACCCGGGCGTGCCCCGGAGGGTGGGGGGAATAATGGGGGGGGTTCCCCTGCCCCCTTAACTATAAAAGGGCTAATTTTTGCGCTATGCAATGTGCCCCGGAAGAAAAATTCTTTTTTTTTTGGGTTTATTTTATAACAGAACGACTATTTATGTAAAAAATTATTATTTTGATAAATATTTTTACTAAATAATAAATTTAATGTAAATTTTACTTTTTATACATAATTGGATTTAATTTTTACCCAATATAAAGGGATAAAACACATAAAAGATATAAAATTTTTTCTAAAAAAAATTAATTCCCATTAATAAAAATAAAATTTCCGAAAAAAAATTTTCATTATTTTGTAAAAAAATTTGTTTTTTTTAAAAAAGTTTTTTTTAAAAATTAAAACATAATATACAATTTTTATAATTTTCAACATTAATAAACTATAAGGATTTAAAAAGGTTTTCCCTAAAAACCTTAATAAAATGTTAAATTCCCAGTCATTTAAATACATTTGATTTTAAAAGGGGAACATAAACGGGAACAATTTATAAAATTTTAATAATATTCCCTTCATAAGGCAAAAAGGGGTTTTGGGGGAAAAAAAAAAAAAAAAATTTTTTTAAAACATTTTTGGGATTCCCATAGAAAAAAAAAATAAAAAAAATTTTTGTAAATTTTTTTAAAACAAAAATTTTAAAATTTTCTTTTTTAAAAATTTTTCCCAAAAACCAAACTGTTTAAAAAAAAAAATTTCCCCCTTTTAAAATTAAAAAATTAATTAACAAACACATCCCCGGGGTTAAAAAAAGGAATTTTTAATTTTAAAAATTTGGGGGATTTTTTTAAATTTTTTTAAAAAAAAAATTTTATATTAATAAAATTTAAATACAAATTAAACACGGGGGCTTAAAATCGTTTTAAATTTAAAAAAAAATTTTTTTTTTTAAAAAAAATATTTTAAAAATTTTTTAATAAAATAAAAATATTTAAATTTTAAAAATTTTTAAAAAAATTTCTTTTTTTTATTTAAAAGAATTTTTTTTTACTACAAAAAAAATTTTTTGGGGTTAAAAGCTAAAAAAAACCCCCAAAAAAAAATTTTGTTTAATTTAAAAAAAAATTTTTATTAAAAAAATTTTTAAAATTTTAAAAAAAATTTATAATTTTAATGGGTTTTTTTTTAAATTAAAAAAAATTTTTTTTGGGGTTAAATTTTTATATAAAAATTTTCCCTTTTTTGGGGGTTTTTAAAAAATTTTTAAACTCAAACAAAAAAACCCTGGGTTTAAAAAATTTTTAAAGTCATTTAAAAAAAGGGTTTACCCAAAAAATTTTTAACACAAGCAATTTATGTTTTTTTGAAAAAACTTTCCCCGGGGGGTTTTATTTTTGTAAAAAACTGCCGAACCCCCCGGGTTTTTAAATTTTTTAAAAAAATTTTTTTTTAAAGGGAACCCCCAAGGGGTTTTTTTTGGAAAGGGGTAAAATTTCTTCTATTAACCCCCCAGTTGTGTTTTTGAAGGAAAACGTGCGTCGGGGCCCCCCATTTGGGGGGGGAAAAAACTGCATGTCATTGAGTCCCCTTTTGGGGGGTTTTATTTGTTAAGGGAAAAGTGATTGCTAGGGGAAATCCCCGGGGTTTTTTTTGAAGGAAAACTTGGCTATGGAGGTCCCCCGGGGGGTTTTAATTTTTAAAAAAATTTGTTTGGGGGGGACCCCTGGTTGTTTTTGTGAAGGAAAATTTGGGCATAGGTAAAAAGGGGTTTTTTGGAAGGAAAAATTTTTCCTGTGTTGGTAGGCCCCCGGGGTGGTTTTATTTTTCATTAAAATTTGAAATTTGATGACCCGAAGGGGGTTTTTTGTGTTTAAAATTTTTCAATGGAGCCCCCAGGGTGGTTTTTTTGAAGGGAAAATTTCCCCTTTTTGGGGTGACCCAATTGTTTTTTTTGTGAAAGGTAAAAGGTTAAAGGGGAAGAGCCCCGGGGGGATTAGGTAATGGTAAAATTCCTGTGGGGGGTGGCCCCAAGTGGTGGGTTTTTTTAAGGATAAAAGGATTCGGGTGAGTCCCCCATTGGTTTAATTTTGGTGGGAAAATTCCTTTTGGGGTAATTTGGGGGTTTTGTTTGTGAATGGAAAAGGGGGAAAGGGGAAATAAGGGGTGGATTATTTTGTAATAAAATTGCCTCATTAGGGTGATCCCATGTGGTTTGGCTACAGCTACGGAGAGAGTGTCTCTGGGTAGGTGATCCCGCTGTGTTTAGCCCAAACCGTGTAGCAAATGGCTGTTGTATTGCAACGCCTTACTGAAGGGCAATACTTGATGTAACATTAACTAATCCAGCTACATATTGTTCCAGTTTCACCGTCGTCTCCACGTGTGCTGTGACAAATGCACACATGTACTTACTAACTGACGTAGGGAATCTTCCAACGTTTATTTATACCTATAATGTGTTACTCACGGAAATCCTTTTGTAAATCCATTGATAATGTTAGCTCTACCATGCATTGACCACAATTCCATACAGGGAAATATGATACCGTATTACTGTTTTAATCTGGGGCCTCTTAACTAATAATTGAACCTCCTTGCGTTACTACACCAGCGGATAGACAGGGTTGGTTTTCTGATCAGGGCAGAAATAGGATAGAAAGTGTTTCTGCCTGGCAGAAGGAATTGCATCATGTCATGCCATTGGTAAGTGTAATTGTTTTTAGAAAACACATTTTATATCTCCCCCTATGCCTGTCTTCATATCCATTTATCCAGCTCATGGATGAAAACATTGACACCATGCACAGTTATGCCTACTCAATCAAGTGAAAGGATTTACATGTGGCAATTTGACTTATTTAGTAAAACCCATGATGGTTACTCACACCAATAATAATTGCCTTGTCACAGTCACAGACTAGTCGTGTGCTGCTTCATCAACATCAACCAAAATAAAATGCATATGTTGCTCTCGGGAGACACATTGCTATAGACTGCAAAAGCTTGGAGCCTGTCTATAGATATAGGGAACAGGTGATACCCACCTATGCTATTCCACCCTCTGTGCACTTAAAAGCTATGGTCACTGCCAGGGTAATGGGGTCACTGCCAGGGTACTGGAGTCAATGCCAGGGTATTGGGGTCACTGCCAGGGTACTGGGGGTCACTGCCAGGGTACTGAGGTCACCAGCTGTCTTCTTCGGTAACCAGCAGAACTGGATAGAGATATGTTGTAGGTAGAAAACAGTCAATGTGAAATGCTGATACTGGCATAGATAAACATTTGAGAATTTCTGCTTTCTGGACCAAATTTTGGAGAAAATAAAATTTTTACGACCCGGGTAGGGAGTGTTTCTGCCGCAGAGCTTCTGCCCTGACGTCAGTTGACTAAGTATGGACAGAAATGTGTCACCCTGCGGATAAGTCTACTGATCATGTACCGAAATAATAGTGAAACCTATCCACATATGCATCTTAAGATGATTAGTTTCTAATGGAATAATCTAGTCCCGTTTACTTGATTCAATGGAATCTAAACAAATCAGCTATCTGTCGGTAAACTGAAGAATATGGCAATGCCTTTCCTTGGATCAAAGATGTTTACGACACATTAATTTCACTGTGACAAACACATTGTGTATTCGCCCAACAAAATTAGTATCCCCAAATGTTTATAGTTTACGTAATCAAATTCTCAGAGGAGGCAAATATTCCCAAAATCAATAACGTCTTTCATTCTTAAGATCACCTGAATAATTTAATCTTGTAAATAAATTGCTTGTAAAGATATGCTTATAAGAATTTGTTTTAATATATTTCATCCTTTTTTCTTTTGCAAATGTTAATACATATTTTATATATTTTTTTATGTATTCATTCAATTACTGTATCTTATTTTATTATATGAACATGGTTTAATCACTGAGACACATTCCAATTTGCTATCAATTTTACCAAAAATAAAAAAAATATCTATCAGTTATCATAACCAATCATTTCGCAACAATGACAAATAAACTTTTTTTTTTTTTTTATATATATATAAAATATATATATATATATATATATATATATATATATATATATATATATCCATCCCAATCAAAATAAAAAAGGCAAATAAAGCGATCTTTCTCAATTACTACTTATATTATATCACATAAGCCAATAGTATATTAAAAAAGTCTTAAACAACAGTGTTGTCATGACGTTTGTTATTTTTGTATATATATATATATATATATATATATATATATACACCATTTAATTTTATATTACAAAAAATCGCATTATATTATATTAATAATAACAATAACTATACTAATAATATAACTTCCTTTGCACGTTAATCCTTGGAAACCAAGTTCAGATGTACATGTACATCACTACAAATTGTATATGCTTTTATAGGAATTTAAATAGTTTGATATGATTTTACATAGTTTCATTTTATTCTATTACATGCTCCTATGTAGATTTATATAAATGTCTAATGAAATTGTATATATATATATATGTTTTATAATTTAATACATTTTTTCTATATGATTTAATACTGTATTTAATGTTATATGAATTTGTATGATTTTATTTTTTTATTTATATTTTTATGTAATTTTGTACACTTTTATGTTATACTTTACAATATTTTAACAATGTAATTTGATATGATTTATTTTAGTTTTAAATGATTTTAATGATTTTTTTTTTTTCAATTTTTTTGTCAGAATTTATATACCTTTATATTGACTTTATATGATGTTATTAGATAATAAATTTTACATTTGTTTTTTATTTTTAAATATGTTACATGACTGTAAATTAGTTTCTTATATTTTATATTTTCAAATGATAATTGTACATGACTTGGGGTGAATTTAAAACAAAAATTAGTGTAATTTTATAAGATTATTTAGAACATTATACAATTTTATATATCGTTTTATAGTTTTTATTTGAATTTGGTTTTGAATGATTTTGTATTATATTTATAATTTTTGTGTGATTTTATTATGTATAATTATTATTTATGTTGATCATTTTATTTTACATGATTTTTTTATTTAGAATATTTTATTTTAATCATTTAATTGTTTTTAATAACAGTTTACGTCTTTTGCATGCATGTATTTTTTTTTATTTTACACGATTTGATATTTCTTTGTATCTTTTTTATAAATTGTATATTATCTAACATGTTTAATAGAATAATTATGTGTAATTTGCTATGATCTTATTTATGTGGTTTTATCATTTTAATATTGTTATGAATGAACACGGTTTTATCCGTAATAATTTATTTTAATTTTATTCGATTTGACATGATTATTATTATTGTAGTGTATGCTACACTTGTTATGCAATCTACATAATTCACGTTTGTGTGTGTATGTATATGTATACGTATGTGTATAAGTATATGTATATACATATATGTATATCAGTCATGTGTTACTCGGACAAAGTGGACATTGGTTACACGCCCAGCATAACCTAAGACTGCCTGTATCGGCTACGGCCCAACGGTCACAGTCGCATTCAGCTCAACAATGCTGCACGGAGAGCTACTGGTGGGGCGGGGGTGGTACTCCATCGGCCCACCCATCGAGGTGCATGCACGGGGTGCACGCAAACAGCGACGGATACTTGCACTTGTGTCACCGTGACTAACAACAACCGCTAAGTCTGTACCTCGGGCCCGGTACTTAAAGAGTGTGAGCACAAGGACTCAATCGCCATCACTGACCACGAGGTCTATCTGAAACAAAGTGTCTGTTGTGAGCACAAGGACTCATCGCCATCACTGACCACGAGGTCTATCTGAACAAAGTGTCTGTTGTGAGCACAAGACTCAATCGCCATCACTGACCACGAGGTCTATCTGACACAAAGTGTCTGTTGTGAGCACAAGGACTCAATCGCCATCACTGACCACGAGGTCTATTCTTTTTTTAAAACCAAAGTTTGGGGTTTTTGTTTTTTGGGAAGGCCCCCCCAAGGACTCAAATTCGGGGGTCAAACCCCCTGACCACGAGGTCTATCTAAAACAAAGTGTCTTTGTGAGCACAAGGACTCAAAATCGCCATCACTGACCACGAGGTTTTTAAAAAATTTTTCCCCCAAAACAAAGGTTTTGGGGTTTGTTGTGAGCACAAGGGCTCAATCGCATCACTGACCACGAGGTCTATCTAAAAAAAGTGTTGTTGTGAGCACAAGGACCCAAACGCCATCACTGGGGACCAAACGGGGGTCTATCCCCCCGGGAAACAAAGTGTCTGTTGTGAGCACAAGACTAATCGCCATCACTGACCACGAGGTCTATCTGAAACAAAGTGTCTTTTGGGTTGTTGGGGGCCAAAAAAAAGACAAAAATCGCCATCACTGACCACGAGGTCTATCTAAAAAAACAAAGGTTGTCCCCCCGGGGGTTTTTGAAAAACACAAAGGGCTCAATCGCCATCACTGACCACGAGGTCTATTCCCTTTTGGGACACAAAAAGTTGGGGTTTTTGTTGTTTTAGCACAAGGGCTCAATCGCCATCACTGACCCACCCCGGGGGAGGTCTATCCCCCCGGGGGAAACAAAAGTGTCTGTTGTGAGCACAAGACTAAATCGCCATCACTGACCACGAGGTCTATCTGACACAAAGTGTCTGTTGTGAGCACAAGACTAAATCGCCATCACTGACCACGAGGTCTATCTTGACATAAAGTGTCGGTTGTGAGCGAGACTCTAATATACGTTGAAATCAATATTCGTTCTTCACAGAGAACTAGGCACTTTCCGAAACCAACCTATCGCTGACATAGGTTCTGCGTAAATCTGCCGTGACACCGGCACCCTTCAAACATGTACATCTGTCGTGTGACAAGCCATCGTTTTGTATTGTATTTATATACAGATACAGGCCAACAATTTCCAATGTATCCGGGTTTCCTGACGAAACAAAGATCTCGTTACATCACTTGCGATCATTCCAGGACGACTGCTGATATTGGATGATTTCATGTTTCGCGTCCACAACGCAATATCGCCGAGAGTAAGTCGAAGACTAGAGAAGACACTTGATGAAAAACAGCCACGATAGCAAGCTGCATTCAGAATCAGTTACTCAACGCCAGACCACATCCACGTCGTAAAATAATTGAAGGAGAAGAGCTGAGATTATAACATCCTCCTTTGCATCTCATTCGTCGACTACGAGAATGCCTTCGACTCAGTGCAGACGTAAGCAGTATACTGACTTCGCTTCAAGAACTGGGACTAGAAGATGTGTACATCGAACTCCTGAAAGACATCTACACCAACAGCTCGATGACAACATTCCACCTACACAAACAACGCAACAAGATGACCATCATATCGCCTAAGCTGTTGATGGCAGCACATGGCAACGAATAACCTGCATGACGAAATGCAGTCAGTTTACAGACAACACGATTCTACAGAAACAGCGCTGATGAAAGTTGAACATGACATCGTGCACATTGTCGTTTTAGGACGATGTGTCATGTTGCTTCTGCTGAACTCGAGTGCAGCGTCCGACACGATCAATATTGACAAACTGATAACCAATCTTGTGTTACGAGTCAACATCGACGGTGTGGCACGTGACTGGTTTATATTTAACTTGACCGGCAGATATCAATGCGTGATGATCGTTTCGCCTTCTTCGAACACAATCCCCATCTGTCACGGTTTACCGCGGGTGGAGTACGTCGACCAGTGATGTTCAAATAATATTCGACACTTATCGCTGACATCTGCACGAAACATTGACATCCAGCTATATGTTATAACATAACTCTGCGGTGTCTGACGAACTGAAATCACACGCCGAAATCAGAGCCTGAATGCTGATGTATCAACTCAAACTAAACAGTAACACAACATAGTTCATCGTGCTGCACTCACCGCACAATCTACAAGTTTATGGCAGCCCCCGCTTGGAGCTACTTGGACTAACATTGCAGTCCACAGACGCACTGAGAAACCTATGCTGCTTTTTCGACAGACACATACTACTAGACCGCCTCGTCTCCAGCTACCGGTCTTTGGCTAACAATCATCTAGGCCATGTCAACATAATGCATCGTATGGTGACAATAGACGCGTGTCATGCTGCCGTGCGTCGTCTTGTGCTAAGTCACCCCGACTACTGCAGTGCTCTACTGAAAAATGGACAGACCAACCAAACCGACTTCAACGAGCACAGATCTTGGCCGCTCGCCTCATAAACAGCTTCAGATGGCGAGATCACCGTTGTAGCACTCGACTGGTTTAGACCTTACTTGACCTACAAATATCAGTGCGTGACGTCTGTTTTCTCTTATTCGAATACAAATCCCATCTATCAAACATCATGTACTTTCCACGGATTCGCTGATAACATCCAACTTTACGTATTGCGAATTGGCAGGCTCTAAACAGCGGCTCAGTCAGTGCATCGCCGAAATTAGAGCCTGGATGCTGATGTACCAACTCAAACTCAATAAAGACAGAACAGAGTTCAGCATGCTGCAATCATCGTACAATCTACGTGTTTATAGCAGCTCCCAGCTTCGTGGTACATGGAATAACCACAGACGCAGCGAGAAACCTAGTCTGCTATTCTACGAACCAGACTTGTGCGCCAGACTCGCACGATCGAACCCCGTGCGGGTAAACGTTTTATAACTTGGGACTCGCATATTATATCTGTTTTAAAAGAATGAATCCAATCACAGATATAAGTTTGTCACGTCAATATGAGTTCAAGTGGGAAGGCTCATATTTCGGAAATTACAACTCTCAACATGGTAGGATACATCCAACAATCTGCATCATGCCATCACTCATCTCATGTCATCGTGTTGGGGCCAGTGCGGTTAGACCTCGGGTCTTTCCCACTGGTCCCTCACTCTGCCACTGGGGTGGCCGTAAAGGCCCGTAAGCTACCTCACATCATAGTTGTCACCCACCGTCATTGAAAGGATCGATGGGGATATAAACTCCCGTATGTCCGCCCCTTCGCTGCAGAAAGTGGATAAACATATACCATGGGGAGAGTTATTTTTTCCAAAGAAATAACGTGTCTTCCCGTTAAAGGCACCTTGCCAACTAATAGCAACAAGTGAAAGAAGATGTATGTATGAAGGATATTCTCGAAAACAACCAGGCCAACACACGCAGGGCAAATCAAGTTTCTTTATCATCGTATATACACCCTTGTTGGTTCGATTATTGCATCCTTGTACATATACATGCGATACTATGATTGAGCACTAAAAGTAATTACGCTATCTTGTGCTAAACTACGTTGTCTACTGCGATGCTCTGCTGAACAATAGACAGACAAATCGACTTCAACGAGCACAAATCTCGGACGCTCGCCTCGTCAACCGCGTTAGACGGCAAAAACATGTCACGCCGATTCTGCCGTCACTGCATTGGTTGCCGATCAGAATGAGAATCACCATCACGACATGTACTTACATATTGAAGATCCTGCATGGCTTAGCCCCAGACTACCTCAACAGTGCGATAGTTCGCAAAGTGCCGAAGTGTGATTTGGCAACGGCAACTGACGTAACGTTTCTCGTGGTGACGGTGTCAACGAGAACTATCGGCTTTGCAGTGACATGACCGCAACGACAGCAAACGTTCAACGTCTGTGTGGAATCGATAAGTCACGCTCGGCAAAATGCGTTCGCTGCAAGACCGATTTGTTAGACAGCTAACTCTTCCGCGCAGGGTTTCGTGACATCACATCGGACGTTTGCGCGACTGCTTCAGACAGTTGTAGAACACGTCCTGACGTCGTCGGCGGAACTGACCATCGGTCACATAAAGTCTTCCACACTGTGTTAAGACAGCGGAAATGTCGGCGGAACAACGTAATCTGAAACTGTGGCTGCAGAACACGTCAAACACAATCTGCCGAAGTGACGTGAAGCGTACGATGGCTGATTATATATATATATATATATATATATATATATATATATATATATATATATATATAATTATTTTTATATATTATAATACAAAAATAATACATACATTATGTATATATTTTATGATTTTGATATTATTTTTTCATTTCGTGTAATTTATATGATTTTATATGTTTTTATATAATAACGGCGTATATAATTAGGTATTATTTCATATATTAGTTATTATTGTATTTATATGGTTATGTATGATTATATATATCTTATTTGATTTTTTTATGTGATTTACTTATTTTAGATCTTAACATTTTCATTTCTTTATGTTTTTTATATCTCCTATATAATTCTATATAATTTATTATGATCTCGGAAAGCGTCCACGTGTGCTTTGCGATCGGCGAGTGACGTAATGCTTCTCTGAAGGCGGTGGAACTGGCCATTGGTCGGACCGCCTCAGTTGCCAGAAACGTGTTCCACTCAGCGTTGAAATAGCGGACATGTCAACCGAACAACGTAATTTGAAACTGATGCTGCAGAACCCGTCAAACGCCATCTGCCGAAGCGAAGTGAAGCGCCAGCGCAATACGATCATGTACGCTATGCGCCGAAAACTCTCGTTGACGCTTCAGTGACACTAGACAGGCTGGTGTCAGACGTCGAGCGTCGGATCATTTTATCCGACAGCGACTCAGCCGTAGAAGAACTGCCTGCCTTCACCAGAAAACCATCGCGACGGCCAAGTCCTCTCAGAACCGAAGAGGTTAAGCGTGCAGACACGACAGCGGCCGAGGCAGCGGGCACGAAGACATACCGGCCGAACTGTTTAAATGCACGGCTATCCTACTAGCTGCCACCATCTTCAACAATGCGCTAGAAGACCACGACCTGTTCGACATAGACACAAGTGTGCTCGTGCTAGTACAGAAGCCGGGCAAACTGACAGAACTGTTGATGAATATACGTCCAATAGACTTACTCTCAGTCAGAAAGACACTGTCCCTTGTCGTTGTATCGAGTGTCGCGCAAAAAGTTTACCCATCGCCGTCACAATTGGGACACCGACGTGGACGCTGCACTGCCGACGTCGTCTTCGGATATCGCTGGCTACGTGCGAAAGCCCAGCATCAACGTTGATCAACTGGTGACTGACATTCACTCGCGACAACCAACGGTACACCTCAAGGCGACAGTGTTGTGTACTGTATACGTCAAAGCGAACATCTGATTGTGCCTCCCGGCACGTCCACCAGCCGAGGTCACCCTTCCGCTGGACGTCTCTGCCAACGGCGTTGAGCGCAGACCTGCAACGCGTCGGTCGTACGCCACGTCGCCGCGCCGACGTCGACGCTCTGCGCGCACTCGACCGGGAACAATGAAGACAGCTGGGACGATATATCACAAAATAAGAAAGAATATATAATTTGTATATGAAAGGGACATGTTAGTCAAACTATTTTATTGCATTAATTTATTTATTTAATGTAATTATATCTTAAACATACTTATACAAAACGTTTTTATTTTTATGATACCAGTTTATATATACTTTTATATTATTATATTATTTTATGATACTATATGATTTTATTTATTTTTTATATTATTATATATATATATATCTTTTTTTATTGTATATAATTGTTTTTATATTATATTTTATAATAGCGAATTTGTATGCATGGTCTTTTATTATTTATATGAAATTATATCAGTTTTAGTATATTTTATATTTATGTTATATCAAATAAACACTGCGTATATACATTATATTTTTGATACTATATGATTATATATTTTTTTTATTTTATGTTTTTATTTATTTTACATAATAATAATATTGTAGTTTTTATAATATTATACAGTTTTATATCATTTTGTTTCAAAATTGCATTTTATTATATTATTTTACTTTATATATAATTGTATACGTTTTTATTTATTATTTTTATTCATGACATTATATGATTGTATTATATGTATATATTTTATCTTTTTTATAGAATAACATCACTTTATATTATGTTTTGATATTGTATGATTCTACTATTTATTATTTTATACGGGTTTATTTATTTTACATAATAATTGTATATCAGGTTATATTATTCTTTATATAAATTATTTATTTTTGTGTAATTGTATATGATTTTATATGATTTTATTTGTTTTGTATAATTATTGTATATGACATGGTAGGATAATATACCAGTTTAGGTTTTTGTTTCTTATGTTATTATTTTATATAATTGATTTATGATTTAATCTGATATCGTATGACCCTATATATTTTCATTACAATTTATTCATTATTTTAATTAATAATTTTATTTCTACGATTTTAACGTTGGTTCATAATAAATATAATATTATAAACAATATAATAATAATAAACAATAAGAACAATAGCGTTAGCATAACATTGACAAAGCCTACCAGGCAATATCCATTCTACATGTGAATAGTGTTTAATTGTACATAACAAAGTTCCATTTCAAGAAAAATTCTCAAACGTTTCTGTATATTATATATGTTTTATAATATATTATGGATTTTGATAACATTTTATACTTTATTTTCAAATTATCTTAACATCCGTCATGACAAAAAGTAATTATATTAACTGAGAGAGACAGACAGACAGAGAAAGGAAGAAAGGGAGAGAAAGACAGAAAGATATATAGAAGGAGAGAGAGGGAGAGAAAGAGATATAGAGGGAGAGTGACTGAGAAAGAGAATATAGAAAGAGACTGAGAGACAAATTGAGAGAGAAAGACAGAAAGATATATAGGAGGAGAGAGAGGAAGAGATACAGATGGAGAGTGACTAAGAGAGAGAGACAGAGAGAGAGACAGAGAGAGAGACAGAGCGAGACAGAGAGAGACAGAGAGAGAGAGAGAGAGAGAGAGAGAGAGAGAGAGAGAGAGAGAGAGAGAGAGAGAGAGAGACTGAGAATGAGAGATAATATAGGTAGAGAAAGAGACTGCGTAGGATCTTTTATACCCCCAAATGCTCTGATAAAATGGAAGATGTTCTTCAATTTTTGGAATATGATCACGTGACTGTGGACACATGACCGAAAAATAGGTCTGCGCCAGGATTAGGAAAATTCACGGGATTGTAATCTAGCAACCCAGGGTTTTTCTTCATATATACTACCCACTACGAGAAGTATATGATTTAGCCGAATCGAACTAGTTGATTGATTTCGCCAGTCGTGACTGCTTCACCCGGGAGAATAGCACAAATGCCAGTCCCAATTTGAAAACCGATAAACAATTTCTGGAAATTCCAGTATAATGATCCGTTCGCCAAATCGCACTAGCAGCTTAATAATATAATTGTATATTCCAATTCTCAAACATTGCTTATATGACAAGTGAAATGGCTGAAATCACCCCACATTATATAACATGTCTGGTAGTCGACCACACTCCTCATGAACGATTTGAATGGCTGAGCGTAAAAGATGATTTTGCAAAGGGATCTGCCAGGGGTACTGGTGGCTGGTACTGATGTAATCAGCAGCAGCAACCCCTGGCACGTGAGGGGGCGTGGTCGGACGTATCCTGAACAGTTACATGTTGAAAGGTCATGTGACCAGAATCCTGGGTCTGAAGCCATTTGGGTGTCAAAATCAACCTCATGAAGTTAACCATCCTAACTTGATTTTTTTAGAAATAAGGCTGGGTGGTGGGTGACGTACGTTTTCGTTGGTGTTAAGGGACAGCAGAAAAGGAACGTTGGGCAGATACCACAATTGGTGTTCCCTTTGGGGGTCATTGTAACGTTTCCTTAATGTCGGTCCCGTCTCAATCTGGGACGTTGAAGTAGCACTGAGAACGTCTAGCACCCTGGCAGTGACCACACTCAGGGTCAGCATAGAGAGATTGGCTAAGAGACAATGTTCTGAAAAAAGGTTGACTAATTGAATGAGACCTCATGACATCATAATATTCTCGCCACAACACATGTCAGTTGACAGAACGTTGCCAGGTGCTGGCCTCTAGGCTTCATGACACGAATAGATGTTTCCTTTCCGCAAACATCACACGCCACTTCAATGATATCAATTTTTTTTATAAAATACACATCGTTTATGCACATTTGGACACTAATACATTAAGGCATGTTATAATTGTAAATCACACTAGAAGCACAACGTTTAACACATCGTGTAATAGCTGCTCTAATCTAATTATCCGAGCATTTACCTTAACCCTGTTTCTAAGCATCCGCGATGTCCTGTAGCTGGTGTAGTGAGGTATTTGGGGTGAAATTAATACGATCGTGAATGAGAATTATATATTCTGTGAACCAAGTTGAGCAACCAGAAGGCATTTCTTGGTGACGGCGGTGAAATTGTAACCAACTAGTGCGATTCATATAATGATTAGTACAAAAATCGCATTAGATCACAATGGGATGCTAACATTAAAGGACAGAGAGAGAGAGAGTCAAAATCCGTGGCAGTATTCTGACCCGAAGTCAGAATACGTCATAATAACTAAACACTGGTGTTGAATGCCTAAATATGCAGCCACTTCATGTTATATTTGTTTGTGATCAATGCTTTGTGTTGATGTTGTTTTCTACATAATGCATGTACAACAATTGACAATGATGCCGCCAGTGGTGTTGATTGACTAAATATGGCGGCACGCTGCTATACTGGATCGGCGTCTAAGACCAACGGTTACTATAAACATACCCAATGAATAACGATTACAAAACCACTCAACATGCATAAGTTTCAATGGTGACGTTTTAATGTAATCATCTGAGCGTGAATAAAAGAGACTAAGAGCGAGAAGGTAACAACTGCTCAACCTCTGACCAGGCACAGTCAGGTCAACATGGCTGCACTACCTCTGAGTCGACACAGACTCACAAATCACTAAGTACTGTCTCCCACGGATCAAATCACTAAGTACTGTCTCCCACGGATCAAATCACTAAGTACTGCTATCCCACAGATCAAATCACTAAGTATTGTCTCACACGGATCAAATCACTAAGTACCGCCTCCCACAGATCAAATCACTAAGTATTGTCTCACACGGATCAAATCACTAAGTACTGTCTCCCACAGATCAAATCACTAAGTACCGCCTCCCACAGATCAAATCACTAAGTATTGTCTCACACGGATCAAATCACTAAGTACTGTCTCCCACGGATCAAATCACTAAGTACTGTCTCCCACAGATCAAATCACTAAGTACTGTCTCCCACGGATCAAATCACTAAGTACTGTCTACTGATCAAATCACACAGATCAAATCACTAAGTACTGTCTCCCACAGATCAAATCACTAAGTATTGTCTCACACGGATCAAATCACTAAGTATTGTCTCTCACAGATCATGTCACTAAGTACTGTCTCCCACAGATCAAATCACTAAGTACTGCCTTCCACAGATCAAATCACTAAGTACTGTCTCCCACAGATCAGATCACTAAGTACTGTCTCCCACAGATCAAATCACTAAGTGTAAGTACTGTCTGCCACTGATCAAATCCTAAGTACTGTCTCCCACTGATCAAATCACTAAGTACTGTCTCCCACAGATCAAATCACTAAGTACTGTCTCCCACAGATCAAATCACTAAGTACTGTCTCCAAGATCAAATCACTAAGTACTGTCTCCACAGATCAAATCACTAAGTACTGTCTCCACAGATCAAATCACTAAGTACTGTCTCCCACAGATCAAATCACTAAGTACTGTCTCCCACTGATCAAATCACTAAGTACTGTCTCCACAGATCAAATCACTAAGTACTGTCTCCCACTGATCAAATCACTAAGTACTGTCTCTCACAGATCAAATCCTAAGTACTGTCTCCCACAGATCAAATCACTAAGTACTGTCTCCCACTGATCAAATCACTAAGTACTGTCTCCCACAGATCAAATCACTAAGTACTGTCTCCCACAGATCAAATCACTAAGTACTGTCTCCCACTGATCAAATCACTAAGTACTGTCTCCCACAGATCAAATCACTAAGTACTGTCTCCCACAGATCAAATCACTAAGTACTGTCTCCCACAGATCAAATCACTAAGTACTGTCTCCCACTGATCAAATCACTGAGTACTGTCTCCCACAGATCAAATCACTAAGTACTGTCTCCCACTGATCAAATCACTAAGTACTGTCTCCCACAGATCAAATCACTAAGTACTGTCTCCACAGATCAAATCACTAAGTACTGTCTCCAAGATCAAATCACTAAGTACTGTCTCCCACAGATCAAATCACTAAGTACTGTCTCACACAGATCACTGTGTTTTTACTTAATTAATATTGATGCAATATGCCAGTGCAACCGGCAAAATCATAAAACTAATCATGCAGCAAAATGAACGTAATGGTATATATGTTAGTGATTAATTAATCTATTGATGTTATTATCTATATGACATTGTCTATATGATGTCTTTATCTATTGATGATGTTATCTATATGATGTTGTTATTTTGTTATCTGTATGATGTTGTTATGTTGTTCTCTAAATGAAGTTGTTATGTTGTTATCTATTGATGTTGCTATGTTGTTATCTACATAACTTATGTGCAGCAACTGACGATGCTGCAGCCAGCCAGCATGTCAAGTCAGACAACAACACAACTCGGAGCAAACAGCCACATTGACGTCCATGTTTTCTCAGCCCCACACAAAACGATATCTTCAGTTAATGTCTATGTTTTTCTTGCAATTCGTCGGGTTTAGCGGGTTTTTGTACCTAAAGATCGGGATATCTCATGGGACAGTTGGGACTCGGAACCCAGGGCCAGATATGGGTTTATAACGTCCAACTCGTGATCGTTGGACTTTAGGTAAACAAAATAATCATACCTTTATTTTGTGTCAGCCCAATTTTAATATGTTCGCACCAATCCGCACCATTCATCATAGTCTCCAGCCGGTGATACGCGATGTCCTTCAGTCGTATCATATTCTACTGACCCGCCCTGCCCAAATCCACTTCCTTAACATCTCCGAATTGTTGTATCGCCATTGACAATATGATTTGGCTTGGTGACTTTTACTTAGCATCTGAAGCCAAACAATAGTAACACATGTGTCTGGAAAACACTCAACTTATGTACTCATCAATGTTTTCTTCTATTAATAACCCCCTAATGTTCCAAACTTTCTGTCTACTCTTGATAAAACATAATATAATTATTGAGCTCTCTTGAATTTCCTGTTTCTTTGGTTACAAATGGTATGATTATGTTGGATTTGAAGACTCCAATACGCATTTACTAAGCATATAATTAACAAATGTTTTTAGCATTAGTATGACTAAAATGCTAACCATATTGATAGCCAAAATCCCCACCATCGTCTGGTATTCAGATTGTTGATCTTATCTTTGAACCATAATATGAGTCATACTATGTTTCAGTTTGATTTTATCTTTTAACATCCTGCATGATTTCGTTCGGTTCTGAATAAGAAAACATTAAAAGTAAAACTAATACATTGAGACATGTTCAGGTAAATGGAAGTATTGCAAAATACGATTAGGCAAATGCGATTGTGTTGTTTTCTGAACGTTTGTTTGGGAAGGGATGGAGAAATGTTGGGTAGACACGGAGGTAGGAATATGTGGAGGGGAAGTGGACGGGGCGGATGAATATGGGAAGGGGAGGTGAACGTAGTGGTAAATATCGGAAAGTGTGGAGGGTGACGAAGGAATATGTGGAAGGGAGGTTGAGGGGAGGGAGGAATTTGGGAGGGGAAATGAACGGGGTCTGGGGATAATTTGGAAAGCAGGTGGAAGTGGAGGGAACAATATGGGGAGGGGAGATGGACGGGGACGGGGACGGGAGGGAGAAATATGGGAAGGAGATGTGGACGGAGACGGAGGAATATGTGGAAGGGAGGTGAACGGGGAGGCAGAATTATGGGGAGGTGACGAAAACCACGACCATGACGAATGGGTTCCACCGAGAAGTGGCCATCTACCGAGAACATCAGAGATGTCAACCAGGACCATGACGAATGGGCTACATCTAGAAGTGGCCAATTTTACCGAGAACTTCAGAGATGTCAACCACGACCATGACGAATGGGCTCCACCGAGAAGTGGCCGTCTACCGAGAACATCAGAGATGTCAACCAGGACCATGACGAATGGGCTCCACCGAGAAGTGGCCATCTACCGAGAACATCAGAGATGTCAACCACGACCATGACGAATGGGCTCCACCGAGAAGTGGCCGTCTACCGAGAACATCAGAGATGTCAACCACGACCATGACGAATGGGCTCCACCGAGAAGTGGCCGTCTACCGAGAACACTAGAGATGTCAACCACGACCATGACGAATGGGTTCCACCGAGAAGTGGCCGTCTACTGAGAACATCAGAGATGTCAACAAGGCCCATGACGAATGGGCTACACCTAGAAGTGGCCATCTACCGAGAACTTCAGAGATGTCAACCACGACCATGACGAATGGGCTCCACCGAGAAGTGGCCGTCTACCGAGAACTTCAGAGATGTCAACCACGACCATGACGAATGGGCTCCACCGAGAAGTGGCCGTCTACCGAGAACATCAGAGATGTCAACCAGGACCATGACGAATGGGCTCCACCGAGAAGTGGCCGTCTACCGAGAACATCAGAGATGTCAACCACGACCATGACGAATGGGCTCCACCGAGAAGTGGCCGTCTACCGAGAACATCAGAGATGTCAACCAGGACCATAACGAATGGGCTCCACCGAGAAGTGGCCGTCTACCGAGAACTTCAGAGATGTCAACCACGACCATGACGAATGGGCTCCACCGAGAAGTGGCCGTCTACCGAGAACATCAGAGATGTCAACCACGACCATGACGAATGGGCTCCACCGAGAAGTGGCCGTCTAAAACCGGGAAGAACATCCAGAGATGGTCAACACAAGTGCACCATGACGAATGGGCTCCACCGAGAAGTGGCCGTCTACCGAGAACACCAGAGATGTCAACCACGACCATGACGAATGGGCTCCACCGAGAAGTGGCCGTCTACCGAGAACACCAGAGATGTCAACCAGGACCATGACGAATGGGCTCCACCGAGAAGTGGCCGTCTACCGAGAACACCAGAGATGTCAACCACGACCATGACGAATGGGCTCCACCGAGAAGTGGCCGTCTACCGAGAACACAGAGATGTCAACCACGACCATGACGAATGGGCTTCACCGAGAAGTGGCCGTCTACCGAGAACACCAGAGATGTCAACCAGACCATGACGAATGGGCTTCACCGAGAAGTCGCCGTCTACCGAGAACACCAGAGATGTCAACCACGACCATGACGAATGGGCTTCACCGAGAAAGTGGACCCTCTACCGAGAATGGCCGTCTACGAGAACCCAGAGATGTCAACCATGACCATGACGAATGGGCTCCACCGAGAAGTGGCCGTCTACCGAGAACACCAGAGATGTCAACCATGACCATGACGAATGGGCTCCACCGAGAAGTGGCCGTCTACCGAGAACACCAGAGATGTCAACCATGACCATGACGAATGGGCTCCACCGAGAAGTGGCCGTCTACCGAGAACACAGAGATGTCAACCACGACCATGACGAATGGGCTCCACCGAGAAGTGGCCGTCTACCGAGAACACCAGAGATGTCAACCATGACCATGACGAATGGGCTCCACCGAGAAGTGGCCGTCTACCGAGAACACCAGAGATGTCAACCATGACCATGACGAATGGGCTCCACCGAGAAGTGGCCCTCTACCGAGAACACCAGAGATGTCAACCATGACCATGACGAATGGGCTTCACCGAGAAGTGACCGTCTACCGAGAACACCAGAGATGTCAACCAGGACCATGACGAATGGGCACCACCGAGAAGTGACCGTCTACCGAGAACGCTAAACGACTGATGTGTCTACGACTTGCGGCTCCCTCTTAGAAGCCGTGGCTCCGAGAAACCGTCGTGACGGCGATGTCGGCATTCTCTGCAACATTTGACCACCATCGTGGATTGAGAGCACCGATCACTACAAAACTGTCATGGCGTCCTGCCTGATAGACTTCTACTGACCGTCGTCCAGAAACATCGCTCGGCTACTCGTGATCTAAATTTCGCCAAAGTTCGACTATCATTTACGACTTTGACACGCAAGAAGCTACCGTGGTGTCGATAAGTGCGACTGATTTCGACTTCACGAAAGATACCTCTGTGTGCGAGTGCATCAGCAACATAACTATGACGTCAGTGCCATGTACGTTCAGTACCACGTAGTGCATTCGTGCGTGACATCATCTTGATGCACTCTACAATCGCCGAACGACAACTGATTTAAAGGCGCGGTCTCGCTGGAAATCTTGCGACAACATCGCCTTAGCGAGAATAGAAGTTAGCGGAAGAAGTTGTACATCTCGACTTTGGAGCATCTCGACTTTGGATGTGTCGTTGCGTTCATTGGATAAAGTGTCGTCACGCAACGCTGGACTTTCTGTAAGGCAGACGACCTGAGTGCGCGGGTCACCCAACGAACACTGGCGCTGCTAAATTGAGCTTCCTCGCGTAGGAAGCGATGTTTTGTGGAAACACCGTCACGACTGGCGGACTGTATACGAGGTCCAGGGAGAACTCGACCAAGTGAACAATGGTCCAGTTGGCGGTCTTGAAGACATATACAGAACGTTTGAACTGCACGCTGGCTTATGAATAAAGCCAATGGATCCATTGCTTTACCTTTGCCGCCCGAGAACTCAGAAGAATGTGCTGCCAGTTGTCGTACTTCTTGCGCATGCTCAGTTTGTCACCCGATGCTACACTTCAGCGTACCACTGTCGACTGCTTTGTCGACTCAGGCGTCACATCATTCAGGGGTCGACCGCGGATGAAACAGTCGATGGCGTTGAGTGCGACACCGTGTTATCGGACTTGAACTTCGATGTCCTGACGACATCACCGCTCATCGCGCTCTCGATCGTGGACAGTGGCAAGAGTTGTGACGGGAACTGACGAGATGGCAGTGGCTTCGGACGTTGAACAAACTACCTGCTATCTTACGCAAAACAAACAGCGAGACAGCCTTCCCTTTGGAAACACTATATTTCAGTTATTATTTTAATTGTTGCGGTAGTAATATGTAAAACGAACTTTGGGACAAGTGTATTCGAGGACTTGGACAAAAACAGTGTACTTTATCTTAATATTTTATTCAATAATTTTAATAATACGTTTTAATCAATACTTTAACTTTGAAAATGTCTACTGTGACTTTTAAAAGGAATATTATGTTTTTCTTTCCATGAGGGTTTTACGCGATCAATGTAAAATTTATTTTATTTTGATTAGTTGTTTTCCGAATAAATTACTCTATTTAGTATTGTTATATATGTAAAGCGGCATGAATAGTTTTAAATAGATTTGGTGCTATAATTTGTGTTTATTTATTTATTTTATTTGTTGCATGTTTGGTGATTTAAGCTGGGTAATTATTGCACATAAACTGTTATATGCACGTAACTGTTGTCAATGATGTCGTTTGAATTACATATAATATCTGGCTGATACATTTATGTTATTTATTTTTTAATTTATATAGTCACAATAAACGCACATATTATACGACAAAATCTTTGAACATACGTTAGTAACAAGAAACTCCTCATTCTTCAAAGTTGACACTTTTAGACAACGGTGACAGGAGAAAAGAGCGATAATATGACACAGATATAAACACAGGCTCAGAACCAGACACAGACACAACAACACATGACATACGGCTAAATTCAGTAGCACATTAATATTAACACGGCGCAAGACGGAGTATCGCATACAGTACCATCCACCAACGATATACACACACGTACAAACGCACACGCACATACACACAAACACACACGCAACATGCACACGCAAACATACGGACATGCGCGCGCACACATGTACATTGCACAAATCACACGCACGCCAGCCCGCCTGCCCGCCCCCCCCCGCACACATATAAACACACACACACATATACACCAGTACTTCGAGCCAAGCAAAATATCAGGCGCCAATACACCCAATAACAGGGGTCAAGACACAGTATCAGGGTCCAAGAACCCAGTACCAGGGGCCAAGGCACCCGGTTCCAAGATTGAAGACACCTATTTCGAAAGTCCAAGACACAGTATTAGGGTCTAAGACACAATATCAGGGATAAAGACACAGTACTGGGGTCCAAGACACAGTATCAGGGCCCAAGAAAGTATCAGGGTCCAAGATACACTAATAGGGTCGAAGAACCCAGTACCAGGGGCCAAGACGTTCGAGGGTCCAATACACAGTATCTGGGTCCAAGACACAATATCGGGGATGAAGACATAGTATTATTGTCCAAGACATATTATCAGGGTCCAAGACACAGTATCAGGGTCCAACACATTAACAGGGTCCAAGAGAGTATCAGGGACCAATGCACAGTATCAGGGTACAAGAAACAGTATCAAGGTCCAACACATTAACAGGGTCCCAGACACAGTATCAGGGACCAAGGCACAGTATCAGGGTCGAAAACACAGTATCAAGGTCGAATACATAGTATTAGCGTCCAAGACACAATATCAGGGTCCAAGACACAGTATCAGGGTCCAAGACACAGTATCAGGGTCCAAAGACACAGTATCAGGGTCCAAGACACAGTATCAGGGTCCAAGACACAGTATCAGGGATCCAAGACACAGTATCAGGGTCCAAGACACAGTATCAGGGTCCAAGACACAGTATCAGAGGTCCAAGACACAGTATCAGGGTCCAAGACACAGTATCAGGGTCCAAGACACAGTATCAGGTCCAAGACACAGTATCAGGTCCAAGACACAATATCAGGGTCCAAGACACAGTATCAGGGTCCAAGACACAGTATCAGGGTCCAAGACACAGTATCAGGGTCCAAGACACAGTATCAGGGTCCAAGACACAGTATCAGGGTCCAAGACACAGTATCAGGATCCAAGACACAGATATCAGGGTCCAAGACACAGTATCAGGGTCCAAGACACAATATCAGGGTCCAAGACACAGTATCAGGGTCCAAGACACAGTATCAGGGTCCAAGACACAGTATCAGGGTTCAAGACACAGTATCAGGGTCCAAGACACAGTATCAGGGTCCAAGACACCAGTATCAGGGCCAAGACACCCAATACCATGGATCAAGGCACCCAGTACCAGGGGTCAAAACACCCAGTATCAGGGCATCAAGACACCCAATCATAGGGTCCAAGTACACATACAGGGATATCAGGAAGTCCAAACACACAGATAAAAACCCGGGTCAAACAAGACAATACCAAGTACTACGGAGCAAGACACCCAATAACAGGGCCCAAGAAACAGTACTAGAGTCCAGGATACCCAATGCCAGGGTCCAAGACACCCAGTACCAGGATTCAAGACACCCAATACCAGGGTCCAAGACACAGTCCCAGGGTCAATACTCCCTAGAACGTAGAGTTTGGCCAAAACACGTTGCGATATTGGCATTAGATGCTCATTAGGGTATGGTGTTTTGGGGTAACCCAGTCAAGGATATATATACATCTCACAGGGCGTTGATGACGATCACCCAAAATCCCCATTGTCTCAGAGTTCCATATACGCAATCTCAGGGTCCAAGACACTCCAGTAAGGATTCAAGACACCTCAAACCAGGGTCAAGACACAGTTCAGGTCCAACTCCAAACGTAAGTTTCCAAGACATCTGATAGTATAGGGTACTGTGTTTGTACAGTCAGGTATCATACACACTCAGAGGGCGTTCCATGACTGCAATACTCACCCCAAAAAGATCACCAGTTAAAGGTTTTGTTTCTCAAACGATCGTACGCTGACCTCAGACCTCGTGGGTAATTGTTTTACCGCTATAACATTACATTTCGTAATCCTAATGTTATCACTACCACTCAGTAAGGCACTTGTTCCACGTTCACCTGCTATCACTCACACACTCAGTAGGTCATCTGTTCCAACTGCTATCACTCACACACTCAGTAGGTCATCTGTTCCACGCTGCTATCACTCACACACTCAGTAGGTAATCTGTTCCAACTGCTATCACTCACACACTCAGTAGGTCATCTGTTCCACGTTGCTATCACTCACACACTCAGTAGGTAATCTGTTCCAACTGCTATCACTCACACACTCAGTAGGTAATCTGTTCCACGCTGCTATCACTCACACACTCAGTAAGAATCGTTCCAGTACGACGTATCACTCCAACACTCAGTAGTAATCGTTCCAGACTGCTATCACTCACACACTCAGTGGTCAATCCGTATCGGTACGCTGCATATCACTCAAACACTCAGTAAGCAATCGTTCCAGTGTTCACTCACACTCAGTGGATCAATCCGTCATCGAGCTGCTATATCACAAAACACTCAGTAAGAATATGTCCAAGCCTGTACTCCAGCTCAGTGGTAAAACATCAGGTCGACAGTACAGGACAAACACTCAGTAAGTCAATCCTTCCAACTGCTAGTCACTCACAGACTCAGTGGTAATCCGTTCCACGCTGCTATCACACACACTCAGTAGGTCAATCCGTTCCACAGCTGCTATCACACACACTCAGTAGGCAACCGTTCCAGCTGCATCACTCACACACTCAGTAGAATCGTATCCATACTGCTATCAGGTCACACACTCAGTAGGGTAATCTGTTCCATACTGCTATCACTCACACACTCAGCACGTAATCTGTTCCATGCTGCAATCACTCAAACACTCAAGTACAGGTTCAGACACCCATACTGTTTCATGCTGCTATCACTCAACATTCAATAGGTAATCTTTTCCACGCTGCTATCATTCACACACTCATTGGGTAATCTGTTCTACGCTGCTATCACTCATACACTCAGTGGGTAATCTGTTCCTTACTGCTATCACCACACACTCAGTAGGTAATCTGTTCCACACTGCTATCACTCACACACTCAGTAGGTAATCTGTTCCATACTGCTATCACTCACACACTCAGTAGGTAATCTGTTCCATACTGCTATCACTCACACACTCAGTAGGTAATCTGTTCCATACTGCTATCACTCACACACTCAGTAGGTAATCTGTTCCATACTGCTATCACTCACACACTCAGTAGGTAATCTGTTCCACTGCTATCACTCACACACTCAGTAGGTAATCTGTTCCACGCTGCTATCACTCACACACTCAGTAGGTAATCTGTTCCACGTTGCTATCACTCACACACTCAGTAGGTAATCTGTTCCATACTGCTATCACTCACACACTCAGTAGGTAATCTGTTCCATACTGCTATCACTCACACACTCAGTAGGTAATCTGTTCCATACTGCTATCACTCACACACTCAGTAGGTAATCTGTTCCATACTGCTATCACTCACACACTCAGTAGGTAACCTGTTCCATGCTGCTATCACTCACACACTCAGTAGGTAATCTGTTCCATACTGCTATCACTCACACACTCAGTAGGTAATCTGTTCCATACTGCTATCACTCACACACTCAGTAGGTAATCTGTTCCATACTGCTATCACTCACACACTCAGTAGGTAATCTGTTCCATACTGCTATCACTCACACACTCAGTAGGTAATCTGTTCCATACTGCTATCACTCACACACTCAGTAGGTAATCTGTTCCATACTGCTATCACTCACACACTCAGTAGGTAATCTGTTCCATCTGCTATCACTCACACACTCAGTAGGTAATCTGTTCCATACTGCTATCACTCACACACTCAGTAGGTAATCTGTTCCACGTTGCTATCACTCACACACTCAGTAGGTGATCTGTTCCACGTTGCTATCACTCACACACTCAGTAGGTGATCTGTTCCATCTGCTATCACTCACACACTCAGTAGGTAATCTGTTCCATACTGCTATCACTCACACACTCAGTAGGTAATCATGTTCCACTACTGCTATCACTCACACACTCAGTAGGTAATCTGTTCCATACTGCTATCACTCACACACTCAGTAGGTAATCTGTTCCATACTGCTATCACTCACACACTCAGTAGGTAATCTGTTCCATACTGCTATCACTCACACACTCAGTAGGTAATCTGTTCCATACTGCTATCACTCACACACTCAGTAGGTAATCTGTTCCATACTGCTATCACTCACACACTCAGTAGGTAATCTGTTCCATACTGCTATCACTCACACACTCAGTAGGTAATCTGTTCCATACTGCTATCACTCACACACTCAGTAGGTAATCTGTTCCATACTGCTATCACTCACACACTCAGTAGGTAATCTGTTCCATACTGCTATCACTCACACACTCAGTAGGTAATCTGTTCCATACTGCTATCACTCACACACTCAGTAGGTAATTTGTTCCACGCTGCTATCACTCACACACTCAGTAGGTAATCTGTTCCATACTGCTATCACTCACACACTCAGTAGGTAATTGTTCCATACTGCTATCACTCACACACTCAGTAGGTAATCTGTTCCATACTGCTATCACTCACACACTCAGTAGGTAATCTGTTCCATACTGCTATCACTCACACACTCAGTAGGTAATCTGTTCCTTACTGCTATCACTCACACACTCAGTAGGTAATCTGTTCCATACTGCTATCACTCACACACTCAGTAGGTAATCTGTTCCATACTGCTATCACTCACACACTCAGTAGGTAATCTGTTCCATGCTGCTATCACTCACACACTCAGTAGGTAATCCTGTTCCATACTGCTATCACTCACACACTCAGTAGGTAATCTGTTCCATGCTGCTATCACTCACATCACTCAGTAGGTAACTGTGTCATTGCTAGTCACTCACACACTCATGGGTAATCTGTTCCTAGCTATCACACACACTCAGTAGGTAACTGTTCCATACTGCTATCACTCACACACTCAGTAGGTAATCTGTTCCATACTGCTATCACTCACACACTCAGTAGGTAATCTGTTCCATCTGCTATCACTCACACACTCAGTAGGTAATCTGTTCCACGCTGCTATCACTCACACACTCAGTAGGTAATCTGTTCCATACTGCTATCACTCACACACTCGAGGTAATTGTCCATACTGTTTATCACTCACACACTCAGTAGGTAATCTGTTCACTGCTGCTATCACTCACACACTCAGTAGGTAATCTGTCCATACTGCTATCACTCACACACTCAGTAGGTCATCTGTTCCACGTTGCTATCACTCACACACTCAGTAGGTGATCTGTTCCACGCTGCTATCACTCACACACTCAGTAGGTAATCTGTTCCACGTTGCTATCACTCACACACTCAGTAGGTAATCTGTCCATACTGCTATCACTCACACACTCAGTAGGTAATGTGTTCCACGCTGTAATCACTCATACATTCAGTAGGTAATGTGTTCCACGCTGTAATCACTCACACACTCAGTAGGTAATGTGTTCCATACTGCTATCACTCACACACTCAGTAGGTAATGTGTTCCACGCTGCTGTCACAGTTCAACTGATCCGCATCGCATAGAACAACATGTCATGCAAGACCATCCTGACGATATTCCTGATGACGCTGTTCAGCGTATCGCGAGTGAGTGTTTGTTAATAGATAAGAAAGTTACATAGAAAGACTATGTCGTTCCTGACATGCCACTACCGATGCGCTACTAGTTGGGACTGGGCGTCAGTTGGTATTCCTCTACACCACCGACGACTGCCGGCTGTAGCACACATGGTATATTGTCAAATCCACCCATTCGATGACTTGTGTACGCCTATCGCTGTATTTAGCCTCTCTCTTCTCTCTTTCTTTCTATCTTCTGGACCCTTTCCGAGATGGTTACATAGAAAGAACTATTTATATTGGTTTCACTGTGTTTGTTCCTATCCGAAACTACTACAAAGACTGATCGTTGTACTTTGATTGTATACGGACGTTCTAGTCAGTTAGAGAGGAGCGCCAAAACTCTTGACAATAAACATACATGGGGATATGTTAAACCAAGTTAACCAAATTCAAATATAAGAAGATGAAGGCTGGGAAATGACTGTACGAAGTGAAGCAAGGATGGTCAGAAAAGAAAACAAGTGAGAAGATGCGACAGCTGGCAGGTGTTGGTGGCATGGAAATTATGTTGAAAGCTATCCGGCTTCGCTGGTATAGCCACGTCCAGAAAAGATAGCATGTGCAGTAAATTTGCCAGTGACTAGACGAGGAAAAGAGGAAGAA
>JAODUO010000476.1:37500-42500 GCA_025642075.2 Ridgeia piscesae
ACAATAACTGCACCGTGACGACACGTGGTCAAACGCCGTCATCGACAGTGTCGTACGATGCCGGAATGTTAACTACCTGAATTGGTAAATGCACACGTTAAACATACATTTAGTTTAAATTACAATGCAGACCCTCGTTTCCCAAGCCACATAGGTCAGTTTATGTAAATACGGCCTACGCAACAAGGGACATAAATCGCAGAAAGATAAACATTTCGTGGGTTATTTCATTTATATTACGGCAAACTAACTTCATACATTTGAATATATATATATATATATATATATATATATATATATATATATATATATATATATATATATATATATGATGTTGTTTTGTGAATATGTCATTCTGATTCCAGTACAATAAGTTCACAGAAACTCGTTGCTTGCTGTCAATGGACGAGTGTCTATACTTGACGAAGATTAGAACGATTTGAAAAATTGTTCGAATCGCTACACATAATTTGTGGTTTATACCCAGAGAGTTGTCATCCAGTGGCTTATGCTTCTGTACGTCATACCACACTAGAGCTTCTTCTACAAGGTTGTCAATGCCATACATTTCCTTGACAGATGAAACGATGTGCTTGAATTCATCTCTTTCTGTTTGCTGCATTTCCCTCGGATGTAGTGCGAAAATGTGAAAATAGATTTAACACGATTTAACAAGATTTAACAAGATTGCCACCTAGAGATTCAACTCTAGATGGCAGGTGGACTAGGAAGCCATTTGGCTTATCGAGAGTCCAACCTATCTATCTAAGTATACCCCGCCCGTCTTAGGTATATGTCGATTTTATTTTTAAATATATTAACACTACTAGCACCTACACAATCAGCTGATAATCTGTTCCATTCGTTTACTGTTCTTTGTGAAAATGTAAATTTTCTAATATCTAGTCTACACTGCTTCTTTGCTAATGTAACTCCATGTCCTCTAGTCCTTCTCTCTTCCTTGACTGTGAAAAAAATATTTCTGTCAATATTTTCATATCCATTCAATATTTTAAACACCTCAATCTGATTCTCTCAATCTTCTGGTTTCTAGTGTTGTTAAACCACATTCTTTTAGACGCATTTCATAACTAATATTCCTGAGTTTTTGTATCATTTTGGTTGCTCTCCTTTGTACTCTTTCTAGCATATCAATATCCTTCTTGCGATATGGCCTCCATTCTTGTATACAATATTCTAAGTGAGGCCTAACTATTGTTTTATACAGGGATTATTAGTTCTTTTCTTTGTACACAAATTCGCCTAATTAATCCAAGAATTTGGTTTCACTTGGCTGCTGCAATTCCACACTGCTCTGATACCTTCATGTCAGCACTAATAGTTAACCCTAAGTCCTTTTCCTTTAAGGTACTATTTAGTAGAGTATCCCCCATTGTATATTGTGCATCTTCATTCCCATGTCCTGTGTGAAGGCACTTACACTTTCCAAAATTAAACAGCATTTGCCACTTCTCAGACCATTCTGTCAACTTATTAAGATCATCTTGTAAATGCTGTCTATCTGCATCACTTTTAATTTTCCTAAACACTTTTGTGTCGTCCGCAAACTTCAACGCCTTGCTTGTTATGTCATCATCCAAATCATTGATATATATTAAGATTAAAATAGGTCCCAGTACTGATCCCTGCGATACTCCACTCAAAACCGCTTTCCAGTTTGAAACCTCCCCATCAACAACTACTCTTTGTCTTCTATCAATAAGCCATTTTTCTATCCAGTTGATCATTCCATTTCCTATGTCATGGGCCTTTAGTTTAAGTAGTAGTCTTTGGTGTGGCACTTTGTCAAAGGCTTTTTTAAAATCTAAGTAGATTATATATACTGGTGATCCCTCATCTAGCCACTGTTGCAAGCGGTATGCTGATTTGTTCTACAATTTCCAATAGTAATTTGGGAGGAATCCCAACCACTCCAGGTGATTTATTATCCTTCATATCTCTTATTTTCCTAGCTACCATTGTTGGGGTTACAATTAGTTGTCCTAAATAGTCAAACTCTCTCCCTTCGAACTTAGTCTCGAGTACTGGTAACATACTAATATCTTCCCTGGTAAACACCGAATTAAAGTACTCATTTAGGTTTTCTGCCATTAAGAATGCCTCTGTTATTATGTTTCCATCACTACCTTCTAGAGGACCGACCTTATCCTGAACTTTCTGTTTACTTCGAACATACGCATAAAAACTCTTGCTGTCATGTTTTATATTAAAACTATTTTTTTCGTAGCTTCTCTTTGAATTTCTAATTTCAGCTGTAGCTTGATTAAGTGCTTCTTTATACATGCTATAGTCTTCTTCACTTCCGGTATGTCTATATGTCTTCCACATCATTTGCTTGTACTTGATTTTTCTAATGGCTTCCTTCGATAAGTGTTTCTTCTTTGACCGTTTCCCCTGTTTTTTCAAGGGGACAAATTTGTCAACGACGCAGTCAATTTCACTCTTTAAAATATTCCAGCATTCTGTTGCTGTCTTATTCTTCAGTGTGTTATTCCAGTCTATCTTTGCTAAATATTCCCTCATGTCCTTATATCTTCCTTTGTGAAAAGTTTTCCTGTACCTTATTTTTCTATTCCGTTCTCCCTTTACTTTGATGATAAAATGTATATGGTTGTGATCACTACACCCCAGTGGCTCACATATCTTGACATTATCAACAAATTCCTTCTGTGAGCTCAATACTATGTCTAACACGTTCTCGCCCCTGGTTGCTTCTAACACATGTTGAGAAAGGAAACTATCTTGTACTAAATTTAAAAACTCTTGATCCTCTCTCCCGGTACTCCGTAGAGATGTCCACTGTATATGCCTATGGTTAAAATCCCCCATAATAATACAGTCCTGTTTACTCACTTCTTTGATAGCGTTATGTATTTTTTTATTCTCTTCCATGCTTATGTTTGGGCTCCGATACACTAACCCAACAGTTAATGTTGCTTTCCTGTAACTATGTTACACCAGACAGCTTCTTCACATTCTGCTTCTTTTTCTAATTTTATTTCATAAGCCTGGATGGATTCTTTAATATATAAAATAACTCCTCCTCCCCTTCTTCCTAATCTATCTTTCCTAAACATTACATACCCTGTCATTCCTAATTCGGCATCTGATATATCGGGTGTGGCCCAAGATTCAGTTATACCTATTATGTGAGGGTCAATATCTTCTACCATAATGTTTAGATCATTTCTTTTGTTTACTATGCTCCTTGCATTTAAACAAACACATTTATAACCAAATTCTGTAGGGCTTTCCAGGCTGTTCTTTGCTGATTTCTTTTTGCTATCTTTATCTATGCCTCTAGTATTTGGCTTCTCTGTGTATCCCCCCTGCGAAACTAGTTTAAAAAGTTGCAACCTGTTCCATTATTCATCGATCGAAGAAGGTTCTCGGAGAACACTGCTGCGCCCTTTCCGCTTCTTTACCAACAAAATATCCCCACAAATCTACAAATCCAACTCCTTCTTCTTCACACATCTGCTCTAATAGTCCGTTAATTGCCATCCTCTTGCAATTTCTAAATGTTGTTCCCCTTCCCCCATCACTGGCAAGATTCCCGAGAGTATGATCTGTTCAACTCTCGTCTTCTTCAGTGTCTCTACCAACTCTCTGGATTTCTTTACTATCCTGGTTGTTCCATCCCTGTCTGTATTGTTCGTCCCTACATGTACTAATATAGACCCCCCTTGGCCATGCCCCAATACGTTCTCTACCCGTTCAGTCACATGCTCTATCCTAGCCCCCGGAAGACAAATAACAACGTCTTCTCCTTTGCTTAATTTCCTGTCTGTCTTTCGCAAAATGGAGTCTCCCATAAATACCCTTTCTGTTCTCAGATAATATGGCGTGTTGCTTTCACCAAAGCGATTTTCCAGAGACTGGATCAAGGAATCCATGTACGGGACATAGATGGTGCGGCGATAGTACTCCTCAATGCCAAGGTTTTCACCTCAGGGATGACATCTTCTGAGAACACACGATCTGCACCATCGCGGTGAGCTCGGAAAGCCTTCATCAACAGGTCGATGTGATCTCGGACTCCCATCATGTCCATGTCGACTGCCTGTAGCTGTTGGGTCACTGGCTCCAACATCGCTGAGTACTTCGCAATGATCTTCAGACAGATGAGGAACACTGTGGTTCCTGCAGCACACCTCAGCTGATGCGCCGTCTGACGTGTACTCTGTGACTCATGCTGGTTTGCCTCCAGTTGCTCCAGTTGTGCATAGATATCACAAAAGTTCTCTGAAAAGAGGCGGATGCTTTTGTACTTTGCGCTCCATCTGGTTTCACACAACAAAGGTATATTTGGAACAAGTCTCCTGCGCTTGGGACTGTCACGGAAGAATTTAATTTCCGTTTTCATTTCCGTTTCGAATGTAAATAAAAAATTGTTTTCAGAATTCGATGATAAATTTGCGCAGAATCGGACCGATTAAAGTTAAGGAAATAGTTAGATGGTGTGCACTGGTTGATTATTGAACTCTAGGCCGCGCATGGTTAAACTGGCCGTGCAAAACACGGCTGCACGGCTCGCTGGCTAAGCCTCTGATTCAGGATAACATGCCCCCCCTGCATTTTTTTCTTCGGACGCCCATGACGGCGAGATTATATAATATTCTGAGGCGAGAATGGAGCCAACTGAGGTTGTCTCCAGATAATATAAATAATAGTTATGACGACGACGATGTTGATGATAAGGTAAAATAAGTACGTATGAAATTAACTGATTGCTGTCAGCTCCAAGCTCCACAGTTGTGTAAACAATGCAATAATAACACGTGTAACTTTTGAATTAAATTGCAATAATAAATAATACATGTAAGATGTAACCATGATATTAAATAATAAAAGTGCAATTAAAACATTCAGTCAAACATTTTGGTAATACAATGCCAACCATGAAAATTAATTTGTCACGTAAGTAGTAGAACATGTGAAATCTGGAAAGTAATAAAGACATTGCTAAGGCAATTACA
>JAODUO010000476.1:52500-72500 GCA_025642075.2 Ridgeia piscesae
CAGAATCCGACACACCTTTCCTTGTGACGATCGAGTTGCCGACTTACTACAAACCTTTGACCGTGACGGCGGTGTTGGATGGTGACTGTCTCGACTTCCCGGCGACAATGGTGTACACGGAGGGTGACCGGTCAGTTATGGTTCCCTATGGCAACAACCCGTCGTTCTGTGAAAACATTCCTGGAACTTGCGCCTTCGACTGCGACTGCAGCGACAAGGGGTGTCAAGTCGTCACACTAGCCTTGCTCAGCGCCCCCAATAAACTTCGGCGATTATGCGAACTATACATAACATCAAAGAATGTGGTCACACTCGTGGTAAATGCTGGTTAAAAGATAAAGTCAACCAATTAGCAGCGCCACCAGGCGGCTAGCTTTGCTACGTGGGAGGTGAGGTAACATTTCCAGAGCATTATCTAAACATGCCCTAAACATTGAGCTTATAATATAGCGAACTCGTAAACATGCTATTTCTCTTTTCATCTGCTACTATTTACACTATGCACTGCTGATTTATTTATGTGTGGCGTGACGATGATAGAAGGTTCATTTGAATGAGACTATGAACTAATTTCCAAGGTTTAAACAGTTGCTCTGTCTAGTACAGGTCTTGTAACATATGATATGCTGCTAGTTTTGTTTTCTTCAATGTCAACAGTTGTTGTAAATGGCATGTTATTATCAAATCGACATATTAACATGTGTCGTGTGTACGTATGTGAGGATCTTCCGTGTCGGGTGATAGTGAGAAGTAAGAGGCTACTCACAAAAGTGCAAAGGCAAGGTTGCATATGCATGTGGCGCAGTGGCGCAGTGGCGCAGTGGCACGGTGTCGCAGTGGCGCAGTTGCGCAATGACGCAGTGAGGCAGTTACGCAGTAGCGCAATGGCGGAGTAATGGCGCAGTAGTGGCGCAATAGTTGCGTAGTAGTCGTACAGTAAGGGCACGTCACACTAGCCTTGCTCAGCGCCCCCAACACACCACGGTGATTGTATTACATAATCTTTAGTCTACCGCACTATTTCTGGTAATGTGTATACTAATTACTACATATTATACGTAGAATACACACACAAACACATAAACACACATACATACACACACATACACACACGTATACACGTACACACAAACACGACACGCACACACACACACACACACACACACACACACACACACACACACACACACACACACACACACACACACACACACACACATACACACAACACACGACACCACCACCACACACACACACACACACACACGCACACGCACACACACACACACACACACACACACACACACACACACACACAGCACACACGCACGCACGCACGACACGCACACACACACACACACACACACACACACACACACACACACACACACACACACACACCGTACACTTCCACTTCGCAACTAAGAGTTCCTTCGTTGCATCATTGCATAAGCATATACATATGTGTACCCACACGCGCTCACACACAATGTCACATAGACATACACATAAACATATATACATGTGCGTGCGTATGCGTGTGCGTGCGTGTACGTGTGCGTGTACGTGTGCGTGTGTTTGTTGTTCTGCTGTGTATTTGGGTGGATTAAAGGCACTAGTTTGTGTTAGACTAGAAAACACACATGTTACTTATCAGCGAATGACTAATGCGCAGTCAAACTGATTTGTTGTATGCTTCTATGGTATTATAATTACAGTCGCTATACAGTGGCTTATAAGCGTGGTGTTAATGGCAGTTTATTTATTTATATTTATATTTCAGCGACCAAATGTTTCACCTAAGCACTGAAACATTCGGTTATCTATTTCTGCTCCTGCGCATATGAATTCTGTACCAAACAAATATTTCAGTGACAAAGACCAAATATTTCAATGACAAAATGTTTTGTTAAAATAATTCACTGTGCTTTATTTGTTCTATAGGGCAAGTAAGTATCGTGCGCGAAAACGAGGTTGGGAGCTGTTGGGGGCAGGAAATTCATATTCTCCATGTTAACATATAGGAATTTTTGTTTTTGTTTGTAATAATCGAACTGTTTCCTAATAGCGTGTTTCAATTATATTGTCCGAAAGATTATTACCAGCAGAAGCAATGGAACACTCTGCCGGTGACAATGGTCTCGAAAATCATGAATTTTAATCGATTATTATGATGGTTGCCATGGCATTAGCGGCAAGTACTTGTGTTTGGTGATCTTGACTAATAATGAAGAGTGCTATATTTCGCGCAGTACAACCTGTTTGGGAAACGTATACATGTGTTATGATTATGTGCATTTAGACAACTTGTCAGATATAAGTGTTTATCGAAACCACAACGTATAGCAATGTAAAAGCAAACAGTAAAAGTCACAAAGGCCGAGAAACGTGTTTTTCGCACTACGTGCATACTTTGGGGTTTGGCCCGAATTAAAGGGAAATTTGGAAGGCCATTTAAAACCTGTTTTCGTTTACATAGTGGAATAAACAATTCTTGAATATGTCGTGTGTTGTCAGTGGGGAGTACTGTACGTGTTGGATAGTTCATTGTCATATCAACCGCATTCCCAAGAAGAGAAACGAGACAACTTTGGCCTGAATATCAAATCAAAACAAACATTAGGGTCAAGTATCCAAACAAACAACGGACTCGAGTTTGCCGATTTGGGATCTGATTTCAAGTTCCCGAATTTTAAATTAAAAGCACAAAACGTTATATCATTGGAAAAAATAAAATGGGGGCAAAGCTAAATTAAAAAAAATAAAATTTTACTGTTAAAAACCCCGAAAATTTGACCCTTTTTTATTTTTCTGTCGCGTGTAGGACTGTTGGCTGGCTGGCTGGCGCGAGCTGTCACTGTCACTACCGACTGGCGTATGCGTAGCTGGCAGACATACTGCATTACTGGGCCGGGACCTGGACCCGGAACCAGTAAATTAGGCCTTACAGGATGCTCCGATGTTGAATATATATTTTACACTTGAATGTAAGCGTCTAGTTAAGTGTATGCCTTCATCGAGGCTCGACTGAACATTCCTGGCGTAATTGTAAGTTGTAACGGCTAATTGTCAATTTCGCCGGCGAACGTTAGATTCGGGATCATTTTGCCAGCTGTCTTGCATAAAATAGGGATCTGGCAACCTGTCACCGCCATCACCGTACCCTAGTTTCGTTTAATACCAATCTCTCGCGCTGACATCTAAAGAATTAACGTATAACGAATATTGGCAATTCATAATTGCAGCGTTACAACCAGCCTTTGTTGGCTTGGCTGGTTGGCAGCTCGGCGTGTTTTGCCAACCAGTGCAATGCGCATGTGCGAAAGTGACGTCACGTGTTAGTAAACATGAAACGTCCTATAGCAATGTAAAATGCAAATTCAGTAAAAGACACATATGGCCTAAAATCGTGTTTATTATCTGCACTACGTAAATCGCTATATATCTATGACAGTGTGGTAAACTCACAATTAAATCGGACATTTAGGATAAGAAAGGTATAACACAAGATATTTAAGACCTGATTTTCGTAGTATTCATCAGTCGGAAGCTACAACTTCATCCATCGTTAGAATATTATTCTTGTGTCCAGTCCCCAATCAGCTCCAGTCGCGCGGAGTCTCACCATGTATCGTGACCCAATTACAGGCCCTATAACTGGGTCACTCCATGTTATATCAATCACTTTTTGGCCATTTTTGCATCACCCGACTCCACATTTAATGAAATTTAGTACAATTGTTGGATCACATGAGTATATCAAAATAAAACATAAAATAAAAATCTAGGTCAAGTATCATCGAAGATATAGGTCACTGGACTTTGACCCGATTCGCATACTGATTGTTACAGTAATGCCTGTAATTCTGCTATTAGCAAAGCTAGAGAAACAGGCAATTTATCATTGGAAAGCCAATACACATGTGCATATAACTGTCATAAAATTAAAACAATACTGTAAATAAGAATGTTGTAATGTTTGAAATTTTACCTTTGACCTCAGATACCCAACAAAATATCCTGACTTTGCTAATATTTTGTACACAATATCCTATAATATTGCAGAAGAGTCCCTGAAAATATTAGAGTGGGCAAATAATAATGTTCGGAGATACATTAAATTAAGTACACCCGATGTCACCCGTGGATGAAAAATTGCACCAGGATAGCACTATTTAATCCAATACAAACATACAGCACAATCTCTGATTTTGCTAGTATTGTGTACACAGGATCCAATACTATTGCAGAAGAGTCCCTGAAAAATGTTAGAGTGGGCAAGTATTAAGTTTCAGAGATACATTAAATTAAGTACACCTGTGGATGACATTTTTTAGCACTGCAATACAAACTTACAGCACAATCTCTGATGTATAAATCCATATATGTATATATGCTCACTAATTATATAATTGCTATTCAATATATCAGGGGTTATTGTTATGCAATTATCCATCAGAGGGACAAGATCATGCACATGTAAATTTTGTCTGTAATGCTATGTGATTTGTGGCATACAGAGCAATGTTGAAGCGTACAAATGAACAAATTGTATTGCATAATGCATATGGTAAGTATTGCAGATTGAATTGTATTGACAGTTGATGTGAAGTGATCTAAAAAAGGTGCAGTAATGCAATTTATAATTACTGAGCACATATACATATATGGATTTACACATCAGAGAGTGTGCTGTATGTTCGTATTGGGTTATACAGTGGTATCCTGGTGCCGTATTTCATCCACGGGTGTACTTAATTTAATGTATCTCTGAATATTATTATTTGCCCACTCTAATATTTTCAGGGACTCTTCTTTTTTTGGGTATCTGAGGTCAAAGGTAAAATTACAAAAAATACAAAATTCTTATTTACACTAATGTTTTAATTTTATAATAGTTATGTGTGCATGTTTATTGGCTTTCCAATGATATATTGATTGTTTATTGGCTTTCCAATGAAATATTGATTGTTTCTCTAGCTCTATTAATAGCAGAATTACAGGCATTAATGTAGCGGTCAGTATGCGATTTGGGTCAAAGTTCAGTGACATATATCTTCAATGATCCTTGACCTAGATTTTAATTTTATTTTTGATATTCTCGCATGCAACAAGTGTATTAAATGTAATCAAAATTGGGGTCGGTGATATTTTGAGTGATTGATTTGACATGGAATGACCTAGCTTCCTTTCTTTTAAAACAAAGTGTTTTTATGCATTGCTCATAGAAAAGGCTATATATTCATTAATTTATTGCCGACACATTTCACATTTCAGGTTGCGGCAACACTGCTCATAGGAAATTATCATCTCTGTAGGTACAATAGTTAGGATAACTTATCTAATTACACATGGATATGGCAGTTGTTGATTAGTTTAAATCAGTGCAGTATGTTTTACTAGCACCTAGTATGTGGTGCTTTTAAGGTGAAAGGATAAATGTATGCCTACTAAATGTCCTATCGCTACAGTCTTAAAAGTGCTGTCTATATACACGTGTACATGGCTTGTCTAATCTAACATTCAATTGCGCTGAACTTTACTATTTTAGTAGCTTACTTTAATTGCATAGGCAGACTAATGAAGATGCACGAGCAAATGTATTAAGCAACACACTGATGGGAGGTATTATTCTAACAATGATTCCTGGGAAACTACTGGATCAATGAAAATAGTTTGTATGTGTTAATTGTATGTATTATCTGTATCAGGATGTAAATGACTTCTCTTTAGATATGTTATAGATTCCGTTGCAGAGCATCGTACAAGAGGCTTGTCATTGAGCCATTTCTGTTTGCACAGACTCTGGAGGCCCTCGGCCTGACCGAAGAAGAGGCAAATGCAATTTGTTAAATTCTTTTGAATAAACTGTGACAATTGACTTGATGTTCACTTCTACTCAATTAATGCACTTGCAATATAGGCAATATTGCAGGAAAGCTTAACATGTATCATTGAGCATAATAATATTATGATTACAGGTAGATTATATTTATGAAAGCCATTTTTATAAATTGTACACTTTCATTAATGACAGATACATTGGAAAAATTATCTCACAATTCATTTGTACATTTGTCAGTAGAAAACAAGCACCAGGAAACTGCCTATAATATCCTAATAAAAAATCCTTAGTAAATGTATTATTATATTATTATTATTATTACAATTAGAGGTCTAGTTGCTATTCCAAAAATAAACCAGGACTTGCACTGTATCACACATCTCCAACAAAATGGACAAACCCTAGTTTGAACCATACTAAGGTCATATATCTCCAGGGATACAAATCACATAACTTAGAAACTTTACAGGTGTATTCTATAAATGTACGTTAGAAATCAGGAGAAAATCTGATGTTGTAGCCTGAATCATCTGCATTTTGGAACATGCTGCATAAAAGATAGCATACTTTTATTGATGCAGAGGTGCCGTCTATGGGGAATGAATCCCTGTTGTATAGGACTGTATAAACTAAATTAATGCAAGTAATTTCTAAAATCAGTAAAATTCAGAGAAAGGCTTTTTCTCACTAGTTGGTAACACACCTTTAAGGAATACACCAGGGAAGTCATGTACCTATGGCGATATGACCATGTTTGTATTACTTTAAAATATGATTTTATTGTAAATATGTCATGCAAATACATGTGTCATGTAGTAAAAGGTCTGATTTATTTTGGAATAGCAACTATAAAACTCCCAAAGGAACTAAAAATAAACATTAGTCACAAATGGGTATCATGTCAGGTTAATTTCGCCTTGCGAATATGAACCAGAATAAATAAATACCCAACTTGCACCTATGGCATCTCGTCTTTTAACCTGGATGTACACTAAATATTATGGCAAATTTGGATTCCCCATAATTAATTGAACAACAAGTAAGTCTTTATTTTCTATAATGCATTCATCCATAGCATTAACAGCACTTTATATATTACTTTCCTAAAGCAACAATATAAATAGTAAGCATTTTACAAAATAATAATAAATAAAATACAAATGTTGTGTAAACATCCGTGGATCATAAATAAAACAATTATTATGTCATGGTAAACAAAGCGCCTAAATTATAAAATGTTTTTTGCGTTTTAACCGGATAAAAATATGAATATAGTATAATAAAAACTATGCCAATAATGTATAATTACAGTTAATTATCAACATATTGTATAATGAACACGAACTATATAACAGCAAAAAAGTCGTTCCCGTATCCTAGGCAGTGTCGTTGCCATTTACCACAATTATTCATGCATAAAAACCAGTTCAAACTTGAAGTATAATAATAATAAAATTATTATCAAACGCAGCCCCAACTGGCAATGTAACAGTCAAATATTTCAAACCAAGCGTTTCATTATGTAGCCTAATTAAATAGTTGATTTATTTGTTTCTTATCGGGCGTTTCAATACTGCAACAGCCAATATCTACCATATTTTTCAAAGACCAGATTTATCGCGTAAGTAACGAAACATGTGGTCATTCTATTTCCGCTCATGCGCATACGACCTCTTCTCGTAGCAGATATAGGTCAAACACGACCAGGTTTTTCAACGACCAGATTTATCGCTACAATGCCTCTGAATGGTTATAATAACTAGATTTATGGCGCAGTGAAAGTTGTCAGATTATTATTATTATTATTACGCTAGTGGAATGACATACAGTAACACTAAAAAGAATTCTTCATGCTAAATACGGAGATAAAACAATCAGCACACCCGTTGTGGCCACATTCTTGAGTGACCAAGCCTTATGCAGGGACCCCTGCCCATGCCCCTTCCCCTTCCCCTGCCCCTCCCCTGCCCCTGCCCCTGCTCCCTGCCCCTGCCCCTGCCCCTGCCCCTGCCCCTGCCCCTGCCCCTGCCCCTGCCCCTGCCCCTGCCCCTGCCCCTGATCGGTCTCTGTTTGTCTGACACCGTCTCTCGCCCGCAGTGGACATCCATTGTTCACGTCAGCCCTCCTCAGGTGTCGTATTGTTGTCGTTTCATCTCAGGTTTGGTTCCTACTCGTCGTTTGATACATTCTTCCCTGTGCACATGTATATGCGTGTGTATATGTGTGTGTATATATGTATGTTTGTATGTATGTATGTATGTATGTATGTATGTATGTATATATATATATATATATATATATATATATATATATATGTTTGTATGTATGTATGCATGTATGTATATATGTATGTGTGTATGTATGCATGTGTGCATGCATGTATGTATGTATATATGTGTGTATGTATGTGTATATGCATGTATGTATGTGTGTATGTTTATATGTATGTGTGTATGTGTGCTCTTATGTATGTATGTATGTGTGTATGTATATTTGTATGTGTGTGTGTATGTCTATGTATGTATGTGTATGTATGTATGTGTATATATGTATGTATATGTATGTGTGTACGTATATATGTATATGTATTTATGTATGTGTATGTGTGCGTGTACATTATGTATAATGTACAATAACGTCTTCATTTCAAAAAACTAAAGAAATGGGGGAATGACCCAACATCACCAATATGCTGTACGAAATTGAAATTGTGTCATGATTTTATTCACTCCAACGCAGAATCGCCACAAAATGTGTGTGGAACGTGTCCAGAACAAGCCTGTCTTTGTCAAATGCAACACTCATATCCGAGGTTCTCAGAGAAATCGGCATACATCGATGACGTATATCATAAACTAAGATGGAGAATGTTTTATTAGTTCATCATAAAACCATCGTACTAGGGTCACCCTTCAGCGTCCGCAAGCGGTGTCTCTGACTGTATAATCTACCAAAAGTTCCGTTATTGCAGAAACTCTGCCACTCCTTGACTTGCTGTTGCACCGAACACATCCATACGACTGGGTCTGCCTTCCTGCGCGTCTGCTGAGTCGCTGTCCACCGCGATGATGCGTCGTTCCCCTGAAACATACCAGTGCATAAGTCGTTAGGACAAGTTCTACGTAAGAGGATAAAAAGGATGCATGGAAGTACATGTGAATAAAAAGATAAAAAGCACATATTATGGTCACTCTACGGTCTGTGGTCCCCCAGTTTCATCCCAGTGCACACGAGGATTGTATTAGTTTATACATGTCAACCCTGTCCCTAGACATCTATGTCTGACCCTCGCTGTCGTCGTCTTCTCGTCCGTAGCTATCAGCTCCACACTCCGCCAGCTGGATAACCTTCCTCGAAAAATCGCGCTAGACGACACGGTCCTGGGGTATCAGCCTATCCTGTGTAGCAACCTTTGTTCTGTGTGCCCGTGGAATTTCTCTCACGTCGGCCCTTTGTCTTTTTACAACTAATCATGACGTCATGTGACAACCCACCATTGACAGTCGGTCGGTCGGTCGGTCGGTCGGTCGGTCGGTCGGTCGGTCGGTCGGTCGGTCGGTCGGTCGGTCGGTCGGTCGGTCGGTCGGTCGGTCGGTCGGTCGGTCGGTCGGTCGGTCGGTCGGTCGGTCGGTCGGTCGGTCGGTCGGTCGGTCGGTCGGTCGGTCGGTCGGTCGGTCGGTCGGTCGGTCGGTCGGTCGGTCGGTCGGTCGGTCGGTCGGTCGGTCGGTCGGTCGGTCGGTCGGTCGGTCGGTCGGTCGGTTATGAATAAAACATATAAGTAAGACTACATAAGCATCTTTATTAGTATTTGCATTTAGAACTATTATGACTAATATTATTTATTAATATTGATCAATTTATTTTACATACAAATGCATATTTCTATTTTAACGTTTTAAAAATGAAATCTTTATAGTGTTATAATGCGCCTCTGAATGGTTATAATTACAAGGTTTTTGGCGTAGAAAAAATGTTTTCAGATTATTATTATTATTATTATTATTAAGTTAGTGCAATGGCATAAAGTAACACAATCGAAATATTTACGGAGATTACACAACTAAATGACACAATTTGGCCTGTCAGCAGAATTCCACCCTTTATCTCGTACTCTGCTGTAAGATTTGCCCTGCCCAGGTCCACTTCCGTCTTCTGAATTGTCCAGTCACGTCTTTTTGCAACTAACCATACGTATGATAGTGACACTATTTTTGATAATTACATAAGATATATCTAAGTTTTATAAGAAACTCGTGTGCACTGGCAAGAAACCGTATTATCTGCTCTCTGGGCACCCCCAAACACAGACCGCTTCCGAATTACTTTTACTTAAACTGACTACCTTTAAACGCGGTGTTACAGAAACTAGCTACGAGCCCGGAAGAGCCTGTGCAAGGGGAATGCGGCAGGGGTGTCGTGTGCACCAGCACACTCGTTGTGGCCACATTCTAGAGTGACCAAGCCTTATCCAGGAAGCCCCGAACGGAATGCAGTTAACTCATTGGATTGAGGAATGGAAGGATGGCGGGATTGAGAGACAGAGGGATGGATGGAGGAAGGAATAGATGGATGGGTGGGTGGATGGATGGGTGGACGGGTGAGTGGATGGGAGGATGGATGGGTGAGTGGATGGATGAATGGGTATATGGATGAATGGATGGATGTGTGGGTTGATGGCTGAGTGGATGGATGGATGGATGGATGGATGGATGGATGGATTGAGCATGCATGCATGCATGCATGCATGGCATGATGCATGCATGCATGATGAATGAATGATGAATGAATGAATGAATGAATGAATGAATGAATGAATGAATGAATGAATGAATGAATGAAGGGAATGAATGAATGAATGAATGAATGAATGAATGAATGAATGAATGAATGAATGAATGAATGAATGAATGAATGAATGAATGAATGAATGAATGAATGAATGAATGAATGAATGAATGAATGAATGAATGAATGAATGAATGATCATGAATGAATGAATGAATGAATGAATGAATGAATGAATGAATGAATGAATGAATGAATGAATGAATGAATGAATGAATGAATGAATGAATGAATGAATGAATGAATGAATGAAGGGAATGAATGAATGAATGAATGAATGAATGAATGAATGAATGAATGAATGAATGAATGAATGAATGAATGAATGAATGAATGAATGAATGAATGAATGAATGAATGAATGAATGAATGAATGAATGAATGAATGAATGAATGAATGAATGAATGAATGAATGAATGAATGAATGAATGAATGAATGAATGAATGAATGAATGAATGAATGAATGAATGAATGAATGCTCCTGGTCACCCGCGCTAACCACTAAACTATGTCCACTAAGCGTATAGTTTGATAAAGAGGAGGCGTGACCTTGAGCTATATAGTTTGATAGAGGAGGCGTTGTCTGGAGCTGTATAGTTTGATAGAGGAGGCGTTGTCTGGAGCTGTATAGTTTGATAGAGAGGAGGTGTGGCCAGAACGCTGGAGCTCTATAGTTTGATAGAGAGGAGGCGTGGCCTGGACGCTGGAGCTCTATAGTTTGATAGAGAGGAGGCATGGCCTGGAGTGACCGTACCCCTTTATGGGGTCTATTTTACACAATTCCATCTATGTATAGTCCTTCCTATTGTTACGTCAACACTAAACCGAAGTAAAGATTAAATAGAAAACTAATGCTAAATTGATCCGAGCTGCTAAATGACTACGTAATTCCTTACAAAATATCTCCGTAATAACTTGACTCTCCGCCTTTTTACACAACTCTTTTGCTGGTTCAACAATCATCGGTCCCCGGCTAATTCTATTCAAGAGGGAATGTCAAAGCTAAACTTACTCAAAAGTTACGTAAATACTTATTGCTAAACTGAACTATTAGTGTTCGTCTGTTTGCTGGCTCATCGATCGGCAATGCCCTAGCTATTTCAGTTCCAGACATAAAGGCAAATTCGAAGCTAAACTGCCGCAACACTGCCAACAGTTATAATAAATATTCCGGAGGCGGAGCTGAACTTATCTGATAAATGTTCGTGTAACTTCTTGCAAACGTTCGCCATAGCTGGTTTCACCGTCCGTCTTCTTCTTCATTTACATGGGCAGGGCTCTTGACTAACGTATGTTGTCCAGCGACTGGTGAAACTTAGCTGAAGGGTGGCTGGAGACGAGATCGGACGCTTTACTTGCAGACATTCAATATTGCACCAGGCCGTCGTTACCGCACTGTTTATGACGTCACTCCGTCGCAGTCACGTGACGGGACGGGACCGTTTGAAAGAAATGCTTTGCTAGTGCAAACGAGTGCGAGACATTTTAATTTGACGGTATAATTTCACATTATTTGTACGAGTCCTCCTCGTTAACAGTAACGGTAGTTCCAGGAACCACATTATTTCGTGAAGGACGCAATTCGCGAATTCTGATAGTCCGCAGCGACGCCTATCGAGTCGATTGGAACCATCTTCTCTTGAGTTCTGGTTAGCTGTCAAACTTGGCGTCGTCTCTGGTTTGACACGCAATAATACTCTGGTTTTAAACGTAATATTTGCGTATTGACCATGACAATTTCAACCAATATACCGATGGTGAAAGTATGTTAAATTTAAGTCGATCGGATATGTTTCAAAACAATCGTTTGAAAAATAACCAATTATTAGAAGATAAGAAAGCACACTTCCAAACGTCTTAAACACATACAGTCATACTTCATAGCCACATCATGAAACACCTTGAACAACATCACATTCTAACTGCCCAATGGCCAGTTTCATAAACCGTACTTAGACTACGCGTTTACTTAGCGCTACGCAAGTGCGTAAACTCCAATTCCTGCATAGCTAAGTAGGTGCTTAAAAAAACTTCGCGGGTTTCATGTAGCGCACCATTTCTTAACTATGACATGTACGGCCGTAAATCTGTCACGTGGTAAGATTAGCGTCATGATACGGACAACCCCCGGGATTCCCCTTCCCACAGTCCTACTAGAATAATGGAAGACACACGCGACACCGGCGTTCCTGCTAATAAGAGGGAAAGGAAATCCAACTTCAGTGACGAATAAATGAGTTGCCTGCTCGAAGAGATTAGCGAGAATGCATCAGTTCTCCAGAGCACACCGACAAACTCCATAACAAATAAATGGAAGAAACACATTTGGGAGCCAATTTGTGCCAAACACAAGTAAATTCTTGGAACGGCGAACCATTGCCGAAGTAAAAAAAAAGAAATGGGCGGAGTCTACGCATCATCTCCGCTCGTCGCTACCCCAAGACTTGTCGACACTGCGCTTGTTGAAGGCGTCGTCGTACGTACGGGGAGCATAAATTATCCGATAATAGGGTCATTGTTCAATGACATTGTTTACTTTTGTCTTACATCAGTATTTTAACAATACTGTTTGGTTATAATTATATATTGAAGCATAGTGTTAGTCACTGTGCGGGGTTTATAACAGGATGACTAGTCATCAGTTACAACCACTTCCCCACGGGATGGTGGTTGTTTTCTGCCGGATGGTGGTGGGGGATCAATCCTTCTTTGGCTTTGCATTATGCGGCGCCGGCTCAACCCCAGTAATAAATCAAGCTTATACCTTAGCAAATGTGCTTGAGTTGTTATATATAAATTATCGTGACTGCGGGAAGATTTCTGAATATTTGGCACATTTACTTAGGTATAGACCACTATATTCTTAGTTATAGAAAAGCTAATTGCTGTAAAGTAGAGAGGGGCAAAGCGCACCCCTTTTGAGGAAACATGTTTTTACCTATTTATTTTCGTCTTAGGAAGAAATGGTTAACACATATATATGTATTATATGTTATCTAAATATCATCATAATGGCAGAAACGTAGCTGCGTCACATCAGTAAAAAGTTACTTTTAATGAGCGCCCGCGACATCTCTTAAATTTCGTTACGTGGGGCAAAGCGCACCCCCGGGTGCACTTTTCCTCACAAGACGAAATTTGACAAATAGTTTATTTCATATTTACTAGTATACGATTCTATACTACACTAGTATACGATACTGTACTTTCATGTAGCTAATATGCGTAATTGGTTACTTACCGTGTATAGTCGCTAAGTACGCCGAAATCTGTTCACGTTTTTACAATAATATGGACGAAAACTGCTAATTTATGTAGCTTACTTCGATTTCTGTGTTTCCATAAATAAGTGCCACCAAGATGGTTTTGGCGGCATAGTACTTCCTGAAAACGGTAGAAAGGGCGGCTAAAACGTATATCTTACAATTTAGGTGGGGATGCGCTTTGCCCCGAGGGGGTGCGCTTTACCCCTCTCTACTCTATGGCCTCAATATGAAAATCATTCAACTTATTAGCTTAGGCTAAGCAGGGTGTTATCTTTCGTAATTCACTATATCATTATACCACCCTGGGTGTGCAACTGAGATTGTGCAACAGTTGTTGTAAATGTGTCATTCGTCAAGATGTGAACTACTCCAACTTACTTACCGCATGTAGATCCTCAGGAATCTGAGCACGTCGACAAATCAGGAATCGCCGAAGATTTAGAGTGTGAATGCAGTTTCAAACCAATAAGTCACAAGTTTTGTTACGAAATATAGCACTAATTTTGATATGTGAACATAAACCAATTAATTTTGGTGTTTGTTATTTATACATATAGGTGGAGGGATTCATCATATTATGGTCTGTTTGGAGAGCTTTTCCTGATGCAGTTTGATGAACAAGGTGAACATAACAATATTACCTCTTGTGTATATAATATTGAGTCATTCAATATCACACGGTGAATGTGGATTGGCACAATTTATTAAATAATGACACAGTTCATAAAAGTAATCAATGGAATTACATTTATAAGGAAGAACAGCTATTCTGTAATATAATTACTTACTTCATGCTTTATTAGGACACATGATAATAACCCAGAACGGTTTTTATTGAAATGTAAACAATAATTAGGCTTCACATGAAAACATAAATTCTTACTATTTTATAAGATGTACATGGTTTCAATTAGTCGTAAGAAAACCGTTGTTTCTACCGCAAGTGTAACATAAATGGTTGTTATTCAGAAGCGTCTCAGGTCAACACTCAGTTCGACACTCTTGTCAATGCGGTTGTCATGGCAACTGATGACAACACGATGGTGGTGTCCACTCCTGCCGACTTGATGATTCCATCCACCCCAGTCGACACTTCCCAAGGTCATAACGTGACGTTGACGCCGGGCACATTTATGCAGACACCCCAGCGACAGGTAGTCGCACCAAGCACCACTCACCTGGCGAAAACACAAAGGGGGGACGTGCACAAGATAACTACCACGATCTGGTGACAGAGGAGAGAGAAAAGGTGAAGCTGGAGGTGGCAAAACTAAAACTAGAGGTTAAGAAAATTGAACTTGAATGCAAATTGACTAGTTTGCTTACCTACAAAGAGACGCTGCTAGTTCAGAAGCTAGAGCGAGAAATGGGTGTATCGCCTAAAGTTATTGACTATATTGGGTCAGACATTGAATCAGACGGCTGAACAATGTTTTCTATAAAGAGACTGCTATTAATTGGTTATTAACCTATGAAATGTGTCATTGTATTAGTGCCAACCGCAGCGGACGACATTTCGACAACGTAACGTAAATTAACGTAATTATGTTAACAAGATAACATGATTTGGACAATGTGTGTACCCGCTGAAATATCGTTGCACCAGTCTGTCCCGCGTTGCTCTGCCTGTTACAGTTGGAACGCCTCCTTCGTTGTTGCCATCGTTGCCGTCATTATCGTCACCCGCTCGATGGTCATCTTCATCAGGCATTGGCAGTCTCAGCTTGACAGCAATATTATGCAACACGATGGACGCCATGATAATCTGGCATGCCTTGCCAGATTCATACCTAACAGAAAATGCTGTGTGACACTTACTGCAGAATAAAATCACACGATGTTTGGGGTTGTGTCCAGTCACCGTTGTATTTCTTAATTACTAAAAGAAGGTGTAACAAACATCTGGACGTGTATTTACTAAACTATTGTTTTATAAGACCAGTACACAGTAGCCATAAATACAGACAAGTTATTTAATAAACAGTTATTGCGTACTGGAAACAACTGCAAGAACAAGAGCAAGATTTGCATAATATTCATTTAAATAAATATCAAAGAAACAAATATTGAAATGCAGGACCACAGCTGATAATATCATATTAAGTTACATACATATTACAGATGGTATAATAAATTGTCATGTTGATGTTGAATAAACATATGCCTTAGGCCTGTGTACAGACAGGTCCAGCCGGTTTTTAAAGGAAACTGACAGTGTTCCATTAAGCAAGGTAGCTGAGTGTAAGTAAACTACTAAGTGAAATAATGTGGATGCTTGCATCTTCATTAACTAAAGTTATTTGATGCACGATTTATTGTGCCCTTTCTCCCAACTGACAACATGCATAAGATCAAATACAACCCATGAAACAGTAAACAGTTTACTACCTTAAGCCTTCTCTTCAAAATTCCGTTGCATCTTTCAATGATGCAACGTGTAACGCAGTGGCTATCATTGTAGCGCTGTTGCTCTGCGTTTGCGACATGAATGAAAGATGTCAGTAGCCAGTCTCTCAGCATGAAGCCGCTGTCTCCCAGGATGAAGCCTTCCAGTGGGCGGGGTATCGTCTCAAACCTGGTAAATACTGGACTCTCCCTACATCATGGACCGATCCCGGCCAACGAACAACACAGTTCATGATGCTGGCATCGGCGTCACATATCAGCTGCACGTTTATCGTGTGATTATTTTTCAGGTTGACGTATTCGTGCTCGTTAACCCGGGCCGGGGTAGCGATTTTGACGTGCGTGCAGTCGACGCAACCGATAAAGTTCGGAAAGATCGCTACGGCATGGAACACAACTTTCATGGCTTCTGCCCTCGCGGGGTTGTTTGGACTAGCCCAAAACTAGCCCAAAAATCCCCCCAAATAATTAAAAATTATACATTTTAAATGTTGCCAGTGACACACCCCTACCGATAAAGAGGGAAATGCATTTCAAGTACGTCACGCACAAAATATTTACCTAAAGATGAGTGGATGTTTCCATCATTCCTTGCAGTTGAGTACCACCTACTGTTCCACGGTAAACTATAAATTCTTGTTTATAAATAGTCATGGTGTACATCATAACGTCACAACATTCACCACATAAATGACCCTCTACTTAATTACATATATGCCAGGCATAAAATGGCTAGACGCGCATATGCACATGGCACACACAGGCAAGCAGGCATGTTACCATGTACGCACGCAATCAGAAATTCAATCAAAACAAACCCATTAAAACTATCAAAACTTAAATTTTAATCACGTGTGCACAGGATCGCGCGCACGTGTTGTCACAGCGCAGCACAACACTCGGTGTAGACTAGGTCTAGGGCAGGTGTCCTAGATGCCCAGCATGGAATCGTCGTCCTACCTGGCGGTACACTTTCGGCCGTGAAGAGACTCAGCATTGTCTTGTCTGGCACAAACTTGTTGCAGCAGATCTTGTGGCGCGACATATATGATCGCACGTGGAGGATCTTCTCGAGAGAGTACTGCTGCATCCTATTCCGCAGCTTCGTCTTGACGATATTTATTGTCGAGAAGACCCGCTCTACAGCGGCGTTGCTGAATGGCAGCAATAGCAGCGACAGTATGAAACCTCCTACTAATGGTCGTTGGGTTAGTTACACGTAGCGCTACGAAGAGATCGAAGAGCTGGTATTGACGTAATCAGCAGCAGCGACCCCTGGCGCGCTAAAATGATTATTACCCTTATTTATGGACAACTGGGTGGCCCAGGCTGGAGTTGACAATGTATGCATCTGTATTCAAAGACATTGGGAGGCTATGAATTGGTAGTTCACAGTATTTATTATAAGACGTAGAATGAGACGGCTCTTAGACTTAATGTAACACATGACGTAAAACCACCACTTTCTAAACTAGCCCAAAAATATCGGCATGTGCATAAAAAGAAACAAAAAAACCGCAACCCGCAACTGCTATTCCCCCCCCGCGGAACAGGTCTAAAACTAGCCCAATTCCGCGGGAAAACCGCGGACTTGGCAACACTGAAGTCGAGCGAAGGCTGCAGCCACTCGCTGCATACTTCTAGTGTCTAAGGGCGGTATATAAAAAAAAAAAATATGTTATATCACCACTACATTTTAAATGGTGCCATATGATAGATACGAATATGTAGTTAATAAAAAAAATTGAATTAAAAATAAATCTTTAATATTTACCGAGAAATTCAATTTTTAAATCTTAACATTGCAGCATTTTTGTCAAATAATATAGTTTGGTCCATTTCTTGTGTAAAGGCTGCATAATGACTGCATAGTATAGGTTGGAAACACGTAATAACATTGGAACCATTTAACTTACGCATGTGAAACCAAATATGGGTCAACCCTTTAGGAAATGTAATTTATTGTGACCTTGATTTGACTATCAAAGTTGACCTAGATTTTATATCTGACCTAGATTTGACCCACAGTATGGTATTCCCATTAATGGTATAATTTAGGTGAAATTGTTTATAATTTGAGCAGAGACCACATCTCCAACGAAGAGGTGCGAAACAGAACTCGGCAAGCCATTGAGACCCCACGAAGACCTCTTGACCACAGTAAAACGACGCAAACTGAAATGGTACGGGCACATAACAAGATCTTCAGGGCTTGCCAAGACAATCCTGCAGGGCACAGTGCAAGGAGGGAGAAGACGAGGCAGACAGAAAAAGAGATGGGAGACAACATCCCGGAATGGACGGCCATGACACTGGCGCCGCCACGAGGAAGGCTGAGAGGCGAGAGGAATGGAGGGAGCTGGTTGCCAGGTCATCTGTGGCGCCCCAACGGTCCACTAAGACTACGGGATAGGTGAGATGATATGTCAGGTGAATCAATACACTCTTTTCAAAATGCTTTTTGAACTGTAGAGTGTACCAAATTGACCATTTATATTACACATGGCGTTGATATCCTACCACTCCATCTAGCAGGACAAACATGTGTAATTCGTGCATTGACCAGTGGCCACCTTTGATTTATGCAGATTCCCAGCGTTGCTCAAAGCTGCCGTTTGGGCAGTCAAGCTGAATTTGTTCCTGGACCCGTTGAGTCCAAATCAACCTAAACATTCATGAGATAGAACATTTATAGGTTCACTATTGAACACATGTGACTGTCAAATGGACAAGTTCTGAAATATATCACTATATTGGGAGTTTACCAAAAAGGGTGCGTTGAGAGGTCTTTTCCTTAACACAGTTGTTTTCTCATCCAACCTCAGCTTGTTAGCCCGTATGCATGGGTGATTTCATTTTTGTCAACCAAATATATATATATAATATATATATATATATATATATATATATATATATACACACACACACACACACACACACACACACACACACACACACACACACACACACACACACAAGTCACGTGTGCGATTGAGGTGCCACTGATCGAGGTCAATTGTCTTACGTTTTTCGCTACATTCAACTTTAATTTTACATTTGTGGTGACTGTGAAGGTACGTGGAAATGTCGACAGCAAAGGTAGTGTAAATATTTTAAGCGTGTGATTCTTCCGTGCTTCATGAACCCGATTTAGCCATTTCTGTGTTTCATCAAACTCCGATTTTTTTAAACTGGTAAAACATGGATAATAAATTACACTTTTGTGTCGATTCCTGGTATTCAGTAGATCGCATTCGCGATCGTCGTCCTTTTACAAGTAAGCCGCATTTGGGTGATCTAGGAACTGCAAATCAGGGCGCATGCATATTGTTATAGTAGATAACCAAATAAGGCCGATTTTACTACGCTCTATGTCAGAAAGTTATATTCCCAAAAACGTCGTACCAGTGGAAAACCAACGGATTGGTCTATCCAATATATATTACGTCATGATCAGCCAATGTTGTCGCGGGTTTTCCCCGGACCCGGTCAGACTAGTTTTGTTATGTAACGCTGCGATGATATAAGTCGAACTTATTTCATGTTTCCGCGGTCATGGATAGATTTATTATACAAATTAATATAGTTAGACTGACTTTGGGTGCTGTTTTCAAGTGGACAAAATGGCTACAGTGG
>JAODUO010000476.1:77500-402500 GCA_025642075.2 Ridgeia piscesae
GACGCGTGCACCGTGGCTGCAAGATACATATTAGTCACATGATAGACAGTCTAGACCACATGTTATCGCATTCCCGAGGACTGGAGCTATACTTATAAGGAACTTGGTTAGAATAAAATGGCAGTTTCCTGGCGTTACAAATTATTGATTAATTATGTCGTTGTTATTCTCGTATAGCAAACATGTGTATTCCTGGTGGTAATAGTTTAGTAGATCCGTGTGTGTACTTTCAATTAATAGTTAACGGATGTAATCCTTGTAACCGGACATAACCTATATGCCAGCCAACTTAGTAAATACTTCACAATTTAGTTGTATAGTAGATTACCATTGAACATCGATTAATTGTTAACTATAATAATTATATTAGTAAAACATAACCGAGTCACTCAAGGACCACATTGGAGACAGGCTATAATTACTGTACAATGGACCTATATGGTGAATTGTTGACAGTAATAATAGGACACTGTATAGCCATTATGTTCACTGTATCTATATTATGTGGAATTAACTCTTGTCTTATATACGTATTGCGGTGGTCAAACTGATATCACCATTTATTGTTTAAATATTTTAGTCACAATTTAACACATAACGCACGAGTGCCATGAGACGAGGCAGCACCTTTTCAGCTGAAATATAACTGCATTGAGTTATACAATGTTTGCATATAACTTGTCAGCTTAAACTAACCACATATAAAAATCGATTGATTTTTTGTATAAATACCGCACTTGCACATCACGAGCCACGAAAGTGAGTTCCCATTGTTCATCGTGACATGCAGTAAAATAACAATCAGCATTATTTTACATTTACTTGTGGCACTCGTGAATTTTACTGTATTTCATCGAGTGATCTTTAATTTAAAAAAAAGAGTTATACGTAGTGTTGCAAGTACACTGGTCCGCGACATGTAAACATCAGCTGCGACTTACTTACCCCGACTTGTCACACACCCACCCACCCACCAAGCCACCCACCAAGCCACCCACCCACCCACACACGCACGAACAAACTCACACGCACGCACACGCACACGCACACGCACACGCACACGCACACGCACACGCACACACACACACACACACACACACACGTTATTGTTGTTTTAGTCATTCATTCTGTTATGTTTTAATAACACACACGTACAAACACCCATGTTCACAAAACACACATTTGCATTCAAGCGCACATTGACACATGTAAATGTTTTATCTGGCTATCATGTGACGTGACTGTGGTTAAAATTGCAGTTCATTCACGTAACATATAACTAATAGCGTGTCTAAATGTCTTATAAATGTCTAGAAGATGAATTTACTCTATAAAGGTACTGATGGTGGCGCCAATTAAGACTTATTAATTAGGTAATTATAAATATTAATTGATTACGTATTAAAGGTTGGCGCACCATCGCACGTAAACATCCGGTGATTGACAGCTGACATTCGAGTGCGAGGTTTTTATTATACCGCGCCACAAGTCGACATAACTAGGTCACAGCTGATGTTTACATGTCGCGGACCAGTGTACTTGCAATGCTGGAGACCCGAGTTTCCCAATAAATAAATAAATAAATAAACTTATATGGCGTCACAGCTTGTGATTGATTGGTATAGGCATACCCAGAACAGAACCTCAGATTTGGTGCCATAAAAGTGTATTTAGTTTATTTATTTATTCACACGCAAGTACACATAGGCACACACGCACGCACGCACGCACGCACGCACGCACGCACGCACACACACACTTAAACATAATATTATATACGCACTCACGGACACACACTAATCGATTGTAATTAACGCATAATAACATAATGATATACACTGTATGTATAACTCTTTGTATAAATTAAAGATCACTCGATTAAATACAGTAAAATTCACGAGTGCCACACGTCAGTAAAACAATCATATTTACGTTACAATGCTGATTGTTAGTTTACTGCATGTCACGATGGACAATGGGAATTCACCTCCATAATGTGCAAATTCGCCTTTTGTGTAGAATTCGTGTAAATCAACGCCAGTACGAGAAAAGTGAACGAACCGTCACGTTGTATTCCGTGGCTGGTGATGTGCAAGTGCGATATTTAAAAAAAAATTGTGTTCACGTGAGTCATATGACAATCAGTTGGTGTACATGTTATCTAGTACACCAGTGGTCGAACCTGTGTATGATTACCAATCGTTTTGGTAGCGTTGGTGATAGCGTTAATTTGGAATGCGTATATTCTTTTTCAACTCATTATCTGAGTGGACGTTGACAAATAATATAACCACATGATGATATTTTTGAGTTTGTGAACTTAAAATTGATAATGGTGTATATGTCTGTTTCATCTAATTGTTTGATTCAGCACAATAACGCGATTTTTTTCATGTGCAATCTTTTTATAAATTAACTCAATTGTATTACAGCTGAACGGGTGCTGTGTCGGTTCGTGGCACCCGTGCGTTGTGTATTAAATTGAATAAATATTCAGTAACTAACATATTTATGTAATAAACGGTGATATCGTTTTGACCACTACAATACGTATACCTGACAAGAGTTAAGTCCATATAATATAGATACAGTTAACATAATTGATATCCAGTGTCCTAATATATTACTGTCAACAAATTCACCATATAGGACTGTCGTACAATAATTATAGCCTGTCTCCAATCTAGTCCTGTGTGACTCGGTTATCGTTACTAATATAGTTAATAATTAACCGATGTTCAATGATAATCTACTAGCCAACTAAGTTGTGAAGTATCTACTAAGTTGGATGACATATATAAGTTATGTCCGATTATCAGGATTACATCCGTGAACTATTACTTGAAATTACATACTTATTATATATTAACACCCTGAATACACAAGCCCATTATACAAGAATGGCAACTCAATAATTAGTGAATAATGTGTACCGCCCGGAGACTGCCTTTTCATTCTAACCAAGCTCAATGCGATAACGTTTGGTCTACACTCTCTACCATGTGACTAAACTTTATCTTGCAGCCACGGTGAGCACATTAATGGATTGAAATTAGTTATAGTCCGCGACGGATCATTTTTAAAGATGACCGCCATAGACATCTTTCTCACATCTTGCTAATTGCGTCAGATAAATAAGTAATTTTGGTATCTAGACATACGTTTTCGGGATCAACGGTTTCAAATATAATATATTATTGCCTTAGACCTTCCTAGTCATTTCAATGCGCCATTTGTAAAGATGGCGTCCGCCTAGAATAATGATTCTATATCTCATGATCAACGCTACCTAGAGCGCTAATTCTTTTTTGTCAGTAAATAAGTATGTGGACAGCCGATTTCATGGTAAATGGCGGATACGAAGGTCGACGAAGGTCAAATGCAAAATATGTCCTAACACTGAAATCGGCTGTCTACATAGTTATATTGTAACATCAAAATTAGCGCTCTAGGCGGAGTAGTTCATGAGTTATAGGAACATAAGTTTTGGCGGCCGCCATATTTACAAATGCCGGACGTGAATGTCGGAGAAGGTCAAACGTAACATACTTGAAATCACAGTGACTATCTCTGCGTTGCACAAGTCTATAGATATTAGGAAATAGGTTATCGGCGCCCATCTAGAAAATGGCTGTCAAGGTCTTCCAGGGCGAAATCTGAGATGGCCACATATCCATTTATTTTAGTAATTATGTAAGTGTGTGCAAAATGTCATGCTTGTATTATAAAACGTACAATTCGGCCATATTTTGTCACATGCTGGGCTAGCCATGCAGTTATCACAATTAACGTATTTACAGCGATTAAGTTGCGCAGATGATGCCGCAATTGTCTACAACATTTGCCTCGTGGGTCGGTCGTCCCTGTTCGACGTTACTTTCATAAACTAGCAGTGTCTTTGCATACATTAAAGATTACACGGTTAATTCATGTAAAAATTCACGACTGCCATAGAACAACTAAAACAGATAAACGCAAACTTCACTTAAACTCTTCATATTAAAAATTATAACATAGTGCAAATAGCGGTTCAAGTGTCCCACGCCATGTAGGTAAAACATGTGGTTAAACCTAATTTTGTTATGGTTTTAATACTCCTGAAGTTTGTCAGAGGGAAGAAGATCAGAGTAATTAAAAACACAAATAGATTATGATGTAAAGTAACACGTTGTTTTCTGGGATAATAATACTCCTGAAGCGTTTGCCAGAGGGAAGTAGATCAAAGAGTAATAAAAAACAGAAATAGATAGACTAGTAACAGGACAGTCATGCGGTCCCGGTCTTGCGCGCGACTGTCTAGACCACACGATATCGAGTGCATCACCGATAATAAGGCAGTTTATATACACAGCAATTATAAACAAATCTAGTTTACGTTGAAATGTAGTAATTATCAGTGTATTTTAACATATGGTCCTTATTTATCCGATGTTTGGAATGCATTAGTTGTACCGTCAACCGTCATGGCACTTACCCATCTCTACCATTAGGTGGAGCCAACTCATTACGTAGGTTACCATCTCACCGGGAAGCTCGCAGCCACGCTGCTATTAAGACGCGAATTCATGTACATATTCATAAGTAATCATGCGCCAAGCGGTCACCTGATACATTATGCTCTGGCTAGGTGGGTGGGGATGATAGTCGACGTCCTACCACTACCGACAGATGGCGCCAACTACTCCTGGAGGCGCTGAATAGCTCAATACAACAAAATATACGGTTTTTTCTCACAATGCCACCACCGCCGCCGTTAATCCGTCGATATCCCCTACATATTACTAGCCCTTACCCGAGAAATAAGTTACGCAGCCGCACCTGTACACAAATCACCACAGGAGGTCTATGTCCTGAAAGAAGGTAAACGTTCAAGCAAAATATAAAAATTTTGCTTATGGGGGAGGCCCTGAAGTCTAGCTAGTAGTGAACTGCAAATGTTTTGTGTACAATAAAAATATCCTCAGATACGTTTGGCACAAAGGACTAAAAACAAATGAAACGGCTAATCTTGTGTACTTCTGAAACCCTTGAATTCACTGGCTGAAAGAACGGATTGATGTTTTCGTCTTGGGGGTGATACCAACTGCTGGTTTACCATCTTCCCTCAGACCCACATCGGCAATACCTGGCATAGAGCTGTCGATCGCCTTCGTCCAGCCATGCACTGATGTCGATAGGGGTGCAACTGTAGCATGCGTAGTTGATTCTTTCTTGTGTCGTCTGCGACGGTGGTCTGTCGATGTCAATGAAGCGTTCTGTCTACTTGACGGCACCGTCCTGGCAACTACAACATTATGAACAATAGTTTATAATAGAGTTCTCATCGCACGCATCTCGCGACGCAATGAGATACCACAATAACTAATCCGACAGAGAGCGTTCTAACGCAACTAGGGTCTTTGTGCCGTTTTTTTACGTATTATTTACGTGTGTAAATTGCGGAACGGTTTGCGGAAATTCTGCGGATCGCTTGTTTAAATCATCATACAATCAGCTGTTGAACTCGCATGACTCCGAAGCCTCACACATAGCTAAATATGAATATAGTCTAACATGTCCGTCAATGTGAAGGGAATGTAAACATTTAGAACAAACAGAACGAATAAGACACAGAAGTGAATTTGGAAAGTGACAAATAGCACGAACACTAGTCCACTGTGCACTATGGCTAGGCACAGTGTACCAATAGGCACTGTGTATTAAGGGGAAGGCATCATGACCCAACTCGACACACCAATAGACAGAGCAGCAGTGGTATGCCACAAGCCCCCAATGCAACAAGGAAGATAATATAGGCAATAACAGTGACCCGGAACATTGCAGTAATAAACCAACTGGTGTATCAGCTACAAAGACGGTAGCTAAGACATCGGCGACAGCTGTATCAAGACTCCAACGTCAACTGTAGTGAAACATACCCCAAACTGTGGAGTCCTTTCTGATTTAGACTTTGCCACCAACTACACGACAAATCACTATTCCATAGAAGTACATCTAATGTAATAGTAATCATTGCATAAGTAATTAATTAGAGTACGTTAACACCCGTAGGACAGAAAGGTAAACTGTAGAGATTCTACAGAGTAAAACATTACAACAAACTACCAACTCATCCTAGTGACACCAAATGTTTTACTGCTACGACAATAGAACAAAGATCCTTACCTTGTCTGTTGCGTTTGCGGAAGACGAATAATTTCAAACAGAATATGAAGCCCAAGAAGGCTACGCCTACTAGAGCGATGCCTGTGATTGTGCCAGTTCCAAATCCACCTATCGATTGTCAACAAAACCTATATATATATACATATACGTCACCAGTCATGTCTTACATCAACACATCACACACAACACCAATTTGAAGACATATAAATTCCTTTAGTCAATGTGACTGAAGTAAGAATTATACGTTAACCAAACTGGCGTATTACACTACAGGTGCTCCTTTAATGCAGGCGGTCTGTTCTTAAGTTTTTATTTATTATCTATTATATACGATAGACGAGTGAGTGCAAGTGCTTAGGTGGACATTTATTAATGGTTTCCAATAAGCTGCCAGAAGCAGCAGAAGCACTGTACACACTGTACACAAAAGTACAAATGTACACAATAATAAACGTTCATCTCCTAAATAGCCTTTCGGCAAGTCGCTCTATCCTAATCCCCTCTAGGGTCCTACCACAGAGAAGACCTTTATTTTCAATTGTACTGCTCACACCTCTTGAAACTAATCCGTCATGTGTTAATTATATTAAACCAACTAATATTAAAACTAAACTTGCACCCAAATCACGCCCAGTATATGTTCTCACAATGATGCTGTATATAGATACCCTATGTCCCCTGGCATGTTACAATACTATGTCTTCTTCTCTTGATTTTGAGAAAAACCCTGGGACACGCAGACAAAGGTTTCCTTGTGGAGAATGCACACCAGCAGTGAGAAGATAACCCCATAAAGTCGCCAGATGTATTCACATATATGACCGAGTACATTTTGTACAAGGCGTTATCTCCTGGACTTACTTCGTTGGCGACGTAGCACAGTGAACTCTTTACTTTAGCGCTATTACTATCGAATCACATGTATGGTTTAGAAACCAGACTTTCTTGGATGATGCACGCTTCATCACTGACAACATAGTATTTAATTACAATGCAAAACATCCGTACACGCGTGCGCACCGATACAATTAAACCTGTATCTGTGGGACATTACCTGTAAGTCGCTGCAAATATATTAGCGAGAAGAACAAAAAGAAGTAGGAAATAATCCTTGCCAGTTAAAGTCATGTTGTTTAGTTTGAGTGACAAACGTCTATTTCGAAACACGGCAACATATATTTTTCAAACTCAACTTATATATTAAAATTAGACTGTTGCTAAATAAATGAAAGCAAGATTGTTCGACATGTATATTGACCATTGCAATAGAAGTAGGAGTAGCTAATACATCTGCTAGCAAATAAAGCACAAGTGGTAGTTGGAAACTGGCCCCACCATCTAGTATGTGATTGAAAATAATACATGATCTGGGGAAATAATATATGCATTCATAACAAGTAATTGTTATGCATTAGTACTATTTATAATCATGACCTAAATAAGATAATTTAAAAACCATTAGTTAAAGCAAATGGAATAAAACAACTTATAAACGGTAGTGTTCAGTTCAGTGCCGGCAACGTATTATCAAGTAATATTTAAAATGCATTAAGAAGTTTTGTGATGTGGCGTTACTGTACATAAAATACATACATGCGCATTTTTCTAATCCTTATATTTTAGCTTGACAAATGTCAACTTCCCATTAGCACCTACAATAAGGATAAAGATCGTCAGTTAGTTATGACACTGTAGCTGCAGTGGCGTTGGCCATCTACGTTACCTACTCCTACTTTACACGCGTGCCGTGAAGAGAAACGAAACCCTTACCTTCATCGTCAGTGGTGGCAGGTGAGGTTGTTGTTGTTATAGTTGTCGACGTGGTCGCTGAAAGGAACGAAACCAATGCGACACCATCAGGATCTAAAGACTTCCGCACACCGAGTGCATATATATGTTACTATAACGGTGTCCAGTTGCTTAAGCTAGTAAGCAGCGAGGAAACTTGGCATTAGTGATGTAGATAAGTAAGATGATGATGACGAAGAATACGGCTCCTAGAGCAATGCCTACGATTGTGCCAGTTACAAGACCACCTTTTTTTGGCTGTCAACAAAACCGATGTCACCTGTCATACCCTACATCAACACGTAACACACAACACCGAATTAAAGACATTTACATTCTTTTAGTCAATGTGACTCAAGTATGAATTATGCATAAACCAAACTGACGTTTTACAGTACAGGTTCTGCTTAGAAGGATGTGGGCTGTTCTTAGGTGTTATGTATTATTTACCGTATAGTCCCCAACAGCAATGCAAGTGCTTAGGTGGATAACTAAGTAAGTGTGAGTTTACTACCAAGTAACATTACAAATGCACAATAATATTTTGCGTTGTGGTATTAACACACATACCATCTATACATACACATTTTCATACCTCCATCGTGCAGCCAACATTATAAAACTAAGCTATGCAAAATGTACATTTAGCAGCCAACTAACAACAAATTGCAGACATTTCTACGTGTTTTTACATAAACAATCCAACTTCGTAATACCATATAAATATCTTATCAAATTATCTTAAGTTTAATTGCACATGAACATTTATTTACACAATATCAGTAAATTAGTTAATAGGCTATATAAAATTAAGATGACAGTTAAAGTTGTATGTCTCTCGCTAAATATATAAATAAATAGTAATAAATAGGTAAGGCGACATAAAATAAAACTGAGTAAAGAAAGTATAATGCGATATAAAAATGTAACCTAAAATTAACTAGCAATAAAAAACTGACACTTATGTGGTATATACATGTAGATAAACATGTAAGTAAACAAATAAGTAATACATAAGCAAGTACAAAATAGCCATGGCGACATAAAATAGCGCAACTAAGAGTTCGAGAGTCTCTCGGCCTGTAAAACCTTTTTTTTTAACTTCGTTGTTTGTGGACTTGATACTCCTAAAGCGTTTGTCAGAGGGAAGCAGTTCAAAGAGACGGTTGGCTGGTTGTGTTGCACCCCGCACAATGCTAGTGGAATTTCGGGAGCAACGAACATGGTAAATGGATTCGAGGGATGGCAACTCATGCCCAATGATTTTCAATGCGCATTTCACAATGGCTTGTAGACGATATTTCTCTTCGTGGCTAGCGCTGCCAAGCCATACAAGAATAGAAAACGTGAGAATCGTATCAATGCCCAATGCCGAATCTCCTGATTCGTCTAAGAAAAAACAGGCGTTGTTGTACCTTTTTGTGTTGCCCAGTTTGTTAGCATCCTGACTTATATTGTTAGAAATTGTTGTTCCCACGAAAACAAAGGACTCTACTTGAGCCAGTATTACGCCATTTATTGAAAGCAGGCCAATTGGTGTGTTGTACACCAGCCATTCTCTGAACGTTCTCCCTATACGCCCTCTCATCCTCGTTCTCAATGCAACCTCCTTCCACAGTAGTATCATCAGAAATTTGAATACATGGACCGATTGATCCACGGAGACACAATCATTGGTGAAAATAATAAAAGGAAGGGGATAGCTCACAACCGTGTGGAACACCAGTATTCGGGATACGAGATCTGGAGACAGATTGAAGCCGGTAAAGAAGAAAGCTAAGGATCCAATAACATGGAATGATATGCATTCAGCATTGAACGTTTGTCAAACAGCTAGAATGGGATGGCGGTGTTGAATGCTGAGCTGAAGTTAATGAACAGGATCCTCGCATAAGTTTCTGGCCTCTTCAGGTGCTTCAAACTCTGTCACGCTTGTATGCCAACTGGTGCGAGTCCAGAAGCCCGTCGATGGCAGTATTCAGGTACCTGAGCACTAAGCGCTCAAACACGTTCATGGCGACTGTGGTCAGTGCCACAGGACGGTAATCTTTCACTCGGAATGTCTTGGGAATTGGTATGATGGTGGACATTTTGAAGCAGACTAAAACACTCGGCACTGCCGGAGAGACGAATTGTAGACATATGTAAAACCCGCAGCAAGTTGGTAGGCGCAATTCTTCAGAGTCGATGTAGATATATTACCATGGCCCGAGGCTTTCCGTCTGCATTGTCAGTGGAACAATTTTCTCTCCTTCGTTTCCTGGGTTGTGAAGTGCAGAGACAGAGTCATACCTGCTTATATTATTCAGTTTTAAAATCTGCTGTGAAACTTGTTCAGCTGGTCAGGAAATGTTGGATCACTGTTGATAATTACCCCTTGCCCGTGCATTGTACGTGATCTGCTGCAGCCTTTGCCAGACAGATCTGGTGTTGTTGGAAGCGAACTGGTCTCCAAGTTTGCTTTTGTATCGAAACTTGTCTTTCTTGACCGCCTCCTTTATCGATGTCATACAACGTAACAGTCTTTGTCTCCGTGCGCATATCCTCACACCAGCTGACATAGGACGTCACGACGTCAGCGTACTCCTCTAAGTCAGGACATGCCTTTTTAAACATGTCCTAATCGGTTCATTCCTGGCATCCCCGAAGAGCTCCAGACGAGTCATCTTCTTTGTTGGCTTCAACGTTTTCAGTTTCTGTCGGTACGAGGGGATGAGAACAAACGTTGCATGGTCAGACTCTTTGGACGGAGAACTATTAATTGCTCACATGAGGCATAAGTAGCACACGCTGTCAGTGTAGGACAACAGGTCAACTGTACAAATTGCACATATAACATCTTGGATCACACCTGAACATTTTATTTCTAGAAAAAAGGGGAACATGTCTGTTAGGCAGCTTGCATTTATTAGGGGTAGTACGTTATTTAATGTCTCAAGACTATAATAAATATGTTGAAGGCCTGCCTATCTGGTTATTACTGGATTACGCTCAGAACGATATTAGCAATTTGAGAGTTTCCTTTGTGAACAATGTCAACTAGTAAACAAGACATCTAGTTGAACAACCAGATTTATTGGCAATATTTCTGAAGCCGACCGACTTCAACACAACAGATTTCCCGTTACAAATTATTGGAACATACTCTTTTCTTTGTGATCGTTCAGATATATAAATTATACCTTTTTTTATTGAGTATGTTAATCCATACACGGTACTGGAGAGACTCAATGGTCACCTTAATGGACGGCGGAAATGGCTTCGGTTAGTAACAGTTATATGTTGCAAAAACGAAGGCAATGCAATGCAGAGTGAGCCGTGCATTACTTTATCTTGACAATGCGATGTGTTAGTGACTAGATAACTTCATAAATCTAACAATACCACATTCGTTCTGAAAGTATGATCGTGTGTGCCCAATAACCATGAACGTAATGATTATTTATTCAGTTGAACTAAATTTCGATTACTTTTTTACATTTCTATAATTCATACAATGTCATTAGTTGACGTGGTACATTCGTATAAAAACTGAGCAACTGTGATGTCGGTAATGACCTTTCTTTTCAATTCCCTCAGGTAAAAACTAGCCGGGTTACAGATTGTGGTAGGCCACTCATGGTAGCATGATAGTTGCAGATTAGCCATTCGGGACAACACCCCGGAACGTCCCCTTTGTTAGGTATATAAGGGCTGCAAACATTGTAAACTCTGCTGTTGCTGTGAATAAAGACCTATGATGCAACGTCGAATCGTCGTCATACTAGGCCGTCGCAGTAGCAGTCATTCCGATGGCTGTGTAATACGTGTGTGGGGCAAGGAAGACGACAACAAACTGCAACTATATCACACTTACTTATAGTTGTGTTGTCGTCGCCCAGACGCCAAACACCGTTTACAACAGCATTGTTCATACATAATGTAAACCTCATTCCCATGTTTTATGTTCTCATATCAATCACTTGATAGCCACAATTGAAAGCACTACCCAGTGCCTAAAACGATTCCTGGGGTGTAACTGGCAACACTTTGTAAATACGCTGATAGAATAATTCAACTACGTAAATTTACACATTTACCTGAGTGACACAGCACCTTTTTGTGTAGATCAACCAGTTAGATGTACATTTAACATATACAATAATTATGTAATACATTCAGTAAAACAATAACGTTACCCGGTAAATAATTCTAAGAGAAACGGAATGTTCTAGTTCAACAAATCCAGAAAACATTTCAAATACCATAAGATAAAAGCATTATTAAAACTGTCACCTTTACTGTTTATTATAATATCGACAGGTATATTAGTCTACAACATTGGAATATTTGAGTTCAGCAACACACTAATAGTTTTTAAAGAACATTACATTTACAAAAGAAAATAATTATACACACTGGTCAGATACAGATGCCATGGGTAACTATTGTTCTAAAACTTATAATTAACATGTTATAGATATATTGAACATATACTAAATTCAACTGTGAGAAAACTAAACTCATTAGATCAGGTAGATGAACTTGACAAAATAACTTGTTGTTAAATATTAGTAAACAATTGAAAACAGTAACTTATTTGAAAGCCAATTTTAATCTCTAGTGCCTAAAGAACAATGGGCACTGACACTTACATTGACAAATATACAGATATGCAATGTATAAGGCAAACAGCTATGTACAGTTGGAAGGAACCTTGTTAACAGAGAATTAGGTAAGCGATACATAAAATATCTTCAATTCATTCCAGTTGCTTGCAAAAGTAACCTCTACAATGCAGACATCCAAAAATATAACAAAACCATCATATTTATTTAACTAAAATGTACATTTTCGAATCATTGAAAAAGTTCCCTTGAAAACGTGTAATCTTCCAGAATGCAGACATAATATACTAAATCAAATTTACGTAAGATAATAAAAAAAGCATCTTACTGGTTCTGAGAATAAATGTGACATACAAATCTATGTTTGGGGGATATTTGGATGCTACCGTTTGTGTAGTCATAACTTAAAGAACCATATTTTAGCATGTCATAGGTCAACGTCCCAGTAATGCCTACAATATGAAGAACGTTTGTCAGTTGGTAACGGCGCTGTAGCTGCAGCGGCAGCGGCATTGGCTATCTACGTTCCCTCCTCCTACTTTACACTCGTGCTGTGAAAGGAAACAAAAAGCTTACTTTTATCAGTCTTATCACTGGCGGCTGGGGTGGTGGTGGTCCTATCAGAGGGAGACACTGTTTCTTTTGTTGTAGTGGCAGGTGTTGGTGTTGTCGTGGTAGTTGTGGTGGTAGTCATGGTCGTGGTTGTGGTCGCTGAAAGGAATGAAATCAATGCGACATCATAAGGATCTAACGTTGTCCGCACATCTTGTGCATCTACTATGCCACCACCGATGCCCCCTGGTGTTCGGGTGTTGAAGCTAGCGTTCAGCGAGCAAATGTGGAATTAGTATGGCATGCGTAAAACCAAGGGAACAAAAACTAAGCGGAATCCTGAGAAGCTGCAAAACAACGAAGTCTTCATAATAGTACAAAGAATCTATGACGATTTTTATTAGCCAAGTCGTGATGTTCCGCATAATGCGTCAGTTGTAATTTTATCAAACTCAATCTACTGTGCATATACAATTACTGAATTAAAAACACTACTTCGTGGTTTAACCATTACTGTCATTCAATCGTTATTACCATAACAAACAGCACTGGTGTGTTGTTAAACAGAAATCAAAAATGCAAACACAGACAAGAACAAGTACTTCCCATATGCACAATGACAATCTTTTTTTCATTTTGTGTGACATATGGTTTATGTTCGAACATTACGACACTTAGATTTATTAATACAACTGTAATCTTTATAGTCACATGACATGTAGTTTTGGACAGGCATTGTTTGGTTACAAAATAATTAATCTGGTCTAAGTAGATTGTAGTACCATTTTATTTTGGCATGCTACTTCTAACAAATTAGCCAATAACAATATGCAGACATTCCCGTCAACAAAACGAAAGTGTGAGTGAAATGTTGACCTCCACCATCACGTTTGTAGTTCAAAATCAACACAACATCATTGGGATTAATTGGCAATGTACAGACAATTAAAATGTCAAATCATATATAAAACACAATGGAGTTTGCAATTAAAACTACCTAAACAAAAGGAAACATGCACAAACATTGTTTAAAGCGCAACAGATATGCTATGAAATTCGTTTCAAAATTACACGGGTGCAATATGTAATTAGCTGGGCGTTTACAAAAGAAAAGCTATTGCACACACAGAACATTTCTATAATGCATTTTGTTGAGTGCATTGAATTCCTAACCATGAATGCAGCCAATGTATTTCCCAATATTGAAGAAAGCATTAGATCATGGTTGTGTTAATAACATTTAAACCTTTCCACATTGTAGGTCTTATAATGCTCGAAACATCCTGATTCACCTAAAACTCCATCGAATATGAATACTATGGAAACACACTTACTTATCACTACAACATTCACTGGCAAGTCGCTGCAGACAGTGTGTGGGGATGGAATCGGGATGGTGTTGCACACGACGACTTTAAGTGACTGACGTCCGAACATTTCCACAGTGACTGTGATGGATTCTCCTGTTTCTATGATCTCGTTTGACGTTGTATTTTTCCATGTATAGTTTCTTGTTGCTGGGTTGCTATGTTCTCTCCAGAGGTATTTGCACGACCATTACACTTCACCGCGAGTAACCTTGGCCCATCTGAAACACAAACGTAAATTCCGTCTGTAATCTCAGAACTCCTAAGCGTTTATCCACACAAAAAACTCCTTCAAATGTGTTATGTTCTAAAACTGGCAACCTACAAAAATCTGCCAAGAAGCCCTGTATCCTTTAGACAACATAGCGAGTTGGTAATTATGAATGCAATGTGTTTTGGTGAATCACAGTCACTGAAATCACCTAATTGGCATTTTCTCTTGTTAATCCATTATTCATATGAGAAACACAGCCAAACTGTGTGAATGCAGCAGACAATATCAATAAAGTGAAAATAAATTGAACCGTTACATAATTGTAATGATAATTAAAGAAACATCAAAATAAACACAATTTGCATTTGTTTTAATCAGTAGTTTTGAAAATATAGTTTAAAGCATACAGATAATAACTGTCCAGTTTAACTGGGATTTACTGGGTTATTGATAGAGCCCTACCACTGCTGTCAGAGAGCAATTAGTTAAAGTGCCCCATCAACAACAAAATGCTGGGAATGTCCATCTTCACTGGCGCTATGCTGATGTATGGCCTCTACTAGGTGAATACACATGTAACTGCTGGAGGTCGAATCTTGAGAGCAGCTAAAAGACTAGGCAGAAATTGGCTAACTGTTAACAATTTACTTTTCAGGCAGACCCTTATTTGCCAGACTAGTCAACTGCAATTTCAGACACATCACGTTTGTAGTTCAAAATCAACACAACATCATTGGGATTAATTGGCAAGTACAGACAATTAAAATGCCAAATCATATATAAAACACAATGGAGTTTGCAATTAAAACTACCTAAACAAAAGGAAACATGCACAAACATTGTTTAAAGCGCAACAGATATGCTATGAAATTCGTTTCAAAATTACACGGGTGCAATATGTAATTAGCTGGGCGTTTACAAAAGAAAAGCTATTGCACACACAGAACATTTCTATAATGCATTTTGTTGAGTGCATTGAATTCCTAACCATGAATGCAGCCAATGTATTTCCCAATATTGAAGAAAGCATTAGATCATGGTTGTGTTAATAACATTTAAACCTTTCCACATTGTAGGTCTTATAATGCTCGAAACATCCTGATTCACCTAAAACTCCATCGAATATGAATACTATGGAAACACACTTACTTATCACTACAACATTCACTGGCAAGTCGCTGCAGACAGTGTGTGGGGATGGAATCGGGATGGTGTTGCACACGACGACTTTAAGTGACTGACGTCCGAACATTTCCACAGTGACTGTGATGGATTCTCCTGTTTCTATGATCTCGTTTGACGTTGTATTTTTCCATGTATAGTTTCTTGTTGCTGGGTTGCTATGTTCTCTCCAGAGGTATTTGCACGACCATTACACTTCACCGCGAGTAACCTTGGCCCATCTGAAACACAAACGTAAATTCCGTCTGTAATCTCAGAACTCCTAAGCGTTTATCCACACAAAAAACTCCTTCAAATGTGTTATGTTCTAAAACTGGCAACCTACAAAAATCTGCCAAGAAGCCCTGTATCCTTTAGACAACATAGCGAGTTGGTAATTATGAATGCAATGTGTTTTGGTGAATCACAGTCACTGAAATCACCTAATTGGCATTTTCTCTTGTTAATCCATTATTCATATGAGAAACACAGCCAAACTGTGTGAATGCAGCAGACAATATCAATAAAGTGAAAATAAATTGAACCGTTACATAATTGTAATGATAATTAAAGAAACATCAAAATAAACACAATTTGCATTTGTTTTAATCAGTAGTTTTGAAAATATAGTTTAAAGCATACAGATAATAACTGTCCAGTTTAACTGGGATTTACTGGGTTATTGATAGAGCCCTACCACTGCTGTCAGAGAGCAATTAGTTAAAGTGCCCCATCAACAACAAAATGCTGGGAATGTCCATCTTCACTGGCGCTATGCTGATGTATGGCCTCTACTAGGTGAATACACATGTAACTGCTGGAGGTCGAATCTTGAGAGCAGCTAAAAGACTAGGCAGAAATTGGCTAACTGTTAACAATTTACTTTTCAGGCAGACCCTTATTTGCCAGACTAGTCAACTGCAATTTCAGACACATCTATGCAAAAATAGAGGAAAAGCTACAGAACAGTTTTTTTTAAATATAAAATACAAAAATGAATTAGTTTCTATGCCCTAGAGGTGCGTAAAAATGAGTTAATCAAATTCTAGTGCATAGTGACAGTACCCTAAGAATGCAAAACATGACAAATAGATGTTTACCAGTTTCTGCTATCTGATTAATGCCATAAATCCACCGGACCTTCGGCCCAAAGGACGAACAATGTGTGACAGTTCAAATCAAAAATGTACTCAATACTTACAATAGACCTTTAGTTTTGGAAACGTGAATGTTTCATTGAATGCATTGTTATTAATAGGTATGTTGTCCGCATAATGCTCTCGAGACTGTGGCTTGTCAAAGTATGTCTGGCACGTGAAGCTTTCTCCATTGTGAGATGGTTTTATCTCCACAACAATACTGAACTTGACTGTCCCCTTACTTGACTCGTCCTTGGCCTTTACATCCTCACCACTGCCTAGATCCTTCCATTTCATCTTTGGGGTCAAATTCCCCTGGTACTTCCGCTCACAGCTGTACTCAATAAACTCGCCCTCTACTGCTTCATTTTCAGTTGTCGTGTTGCTTGTACATGTTGGATTAAATGCTGAAAACAGTAAACAAATATTGCAATACTGTTAATCTGCAAACAAAGTAATATAGTTCATATAGGTCATAAACATGTATAAAGCAGCAGCAACATTTTAAGTCATAGGCTAAAATGTATATTAATTATCAATGATGTACAAATATTTTAAAATGTCTCCCAAACAATTGATAGAATAGCAATATAACAAGAGCACATTTAGTGTTCCAGGGGATGTTGTTCAAAGATACTAAACTAACATAAAGAGGGTAACAAAACATATAAATAAAGCATAAAAACAATCCCAAGTTCTCCACTTGTTGGGGAATGCACTCTAATCCACTTGAACTTCTGACATAGAATGCGTCATACTGTTTTGCAGGTTTACATTTTGTAAGCCTGGTAGAAGGAAAATGAATAACACACCTGTTGTGATGTCTGGACAGCTGTAACTTATATCAATACTTATGTTCACAAAATACTATTAATTCCTAGATATCTGAGATGAACCATTCCAAAGCTGGAGAAATCCGAATGAACGTAATTTGCCTGATACGATATAAAATGCAATTATTAAAATAACAGCCATATCAATAATTTATTTAAATACAAGCAACCTGAGGAATTTGACCTGGTTTATTACAACTACTGGGTGCACTGTTTTATTTTAAGGATGTTTTTATTACGTACAATAGTGCTCATTTAAAAGCAGTGGTTTATGTGAATTTGTGCACACTCGCAGCAAGGATTGGATTCAACGTGGACGCCACGGTCACTGGTCAATTATTAAGATACCTAATAAATATCTTACAAATACAACTGTTGAAAACATACTTTGAATTAGCCTATGTATATGTCTAAATATAAAACCACCCTAGATACAATAATATCAAGGAAGAAACAACAACAACGTCTCACCGCTGAATGTGATAACTTGTGCATATGAGCCAGAAGCTGGTTTTACATCTGCCTTGCACGAGTATAGTCCACCTTGTTTTAGTTCAATAGATTTTAAAGTCAAGTCATATGTTCCTGTAGGCTCGGTGAGGAGGTCATATTCGTTAGGATAAATGACATAAGTGAGGTATGATATCATTACTAGATATGGACATGAGACGAATTCGTTCCACGATAGAGAAGTTCCTGCACATCTGAGTGTCACATTGCTTCCTACCAACGCAGCGACATTCTCTGGGCTCTTCGTCAACTGTCCACACACAACTGCAACAAAACATAATGTGTACACAATTGCATGTCACGATTTGAACATTAGGTTTGTAACATTGTTTGAAACTATACATATCTTACACAGACCAGGGTCAGGCCTAAATTATGAATAAATGTTAACAGTAAAAAATTCATCAGACAGACGCTCCTTTGGTAATCTATTCTTTCTTCAAATATTTGCTCGTGCATTTACCCGTCCTCTAATTTGTACCCTTGAAAATGAACTTCACTGACCCAAATTATGGAATGAAAAATAAATGTACTAATGAAATGGACAATGAATATAGTAATTTACAAACAACATTTTTTGAGAATAAATATGATGTTTGAAACAGACATTCTGTGTAAAATTATAAGTCAAAATGATTTGAAAAAAGTATGTTACCATAATCATTGATGTCGGAATATATATATATTATAAATTATGTTTCTTATTAATACCAAATGTTATGAAGAGTGGCCCACTGTATTACGGCCTAAAATGGGATATATAACAAAACTATACATTACATACACTGTATGAACCCTGGCTGTGAACACCAAAGACAAAACAACCAAAACAGGTGTGTTTGTGTGCGTGCGCGTGAGTGCGTGCGTGCGTGCGTGGTGTGTGTCTAGTATATGTTAATAGTACCGTTTTATGGTGAATGGGACATTTACATCTCAAGCAATTAGTAGTACTAGTGGGTAGTACCATCACATTTTGGCAGTGATTTTGCATCACACCTGTTTATGTTACAGTACATCGTACACATAAATATAGACCACAACAAGCTTTATATTCAGAAAAGATCTAACTATGTGTTTAGGGATACAGCATATTTTTAATTTAATATTTCAGTACTATACAATACAAATGAAAGACAAAAGCAATGTCACTGCCACAGAATAACTTGATTGATTATAGTCAGTGCAATTAAACCATACTGCTCTACTGCTGTTTGGTACATAGTTAATTATTGGCACAAATATATCAGATGTATTTTGGTAATTGCATGAAAAATGGTCTTTGGTACCTAAATGTTTAAACTCAATAAACTTATCATCATTTATTTTACTCCACATTAAAGTGAAGAATGTCTTCTTCTTTACACAACAACACTATTTAGTTATCTTTTTACAATTAACTTTGCAGCATGTTAAAGCCAAGGCATTCACCATAATCATCACTGTGCTGCCGTAGTGTCCCGTGGTTTGTGCAGCCACAGTGTGACTTGTGTCCTGTGGTTGTGCGAAGGCCTCACCTTGCTGTTTCCACACCTGCCTATCTTGCACTATCTTCTGACAGATGGTACCCTTCCAGTAGTCAAACAATTTGTCTTTCCATCTTCTTGCTGGTCTTCCTCTAGCTTCTTTCACTTCACAGGGTTTCCTGGTTGTGATATGTGATGTGCATCGCGACCATCAGTTATCTCATATTTTGCTGACATGCCAGGATCACTTCCATCTTCTGATTTGTTAAATAATCTGTGACCTTTGTTGTTTTCATTACCCAGATATTTGCTTTTCTATTCTAGTATGTGATGTTTCACATACTTCTTTTCGTCTTTGTTTGTGCCAGGGCTACACAATGGCCAACGCGTGTTTTAGAGCTGTTGGGCCAGTTTCTGAAATTCCTGACGGGCCACTGTTTTTAATCCGACTAACCACCGTCAACGTTTCTGAAACCTGACCCTTCACAGAAAAATAGGACAACTGTAATATATAGGTTAATTTAATATTTCAATTAACGTTCATTTTGGTAGATTTGTTATAACTTATTACACGCTGTACACAACTGTGTCTAAAATGTTCTTGTGCATATTCAAAGACTTCTACGCGGTGTGAAACTCATTATTTTGTGAACGCCTGCACGACTGGCGAATAGCTGAGGTCAGTAATTATTCACCCAATAAACGGTATTGTAGGATATACACATCGGCTACGGGTGGTAGGCGATATTGTTGTTGTCTGCGTGATAAAATGCTAATACACATTTGTAATGGAAAGACATCTAGGCAATTTGTTATACTGTCAAACATTTGTGTTGGGAAACAAGGACATTTTGTAATCCGCGATGTTTACATAGTTGTAGCCTGTCATTAAATGAAGCAAGTGTTTTCTGTGTTAAAATGCTAATTTATCATGTAAGCCTGATTCTGCAGTAACTAACAGCTTTAGCGTTGAGCCAAAACTGTGAAATGCTTTTCATGTGCTGATGACAGCAAATTAAAGTGTCATGCCCCACCGTGATTAAGGATGGGACGAAAATTCGATTCGTATTTAAAATTTCAAACGGTTTCCGTTCATCAATACATCAATCGTATTTCTTGCCGATCTGTTGTATAAGTATAACTGGCGCTTGGTATGCCACATGTAATGCCAGTGTTTAATTGTTGAAACCTATGAAGAGTTACCTGGATTAAGGTCAATTAAACAGTAAATGTGGAGCGAGGCATTATTTGTTTTGTAAAAGGTAAAGGTAAGTTCTTATATAACACAATATCCGATCCTGATGATTGCTCAAAGCGTTTTTATACATTTGGTGGGGGGGGGCGACATCAATCAATGATCACTCGCGTTTCCCTTCTGAAGTTCTGCCAGTCTTGACTTTGCATGTCAGCGCTTCGACCGGGCTTCAAAGTCAATGGCTTGCAAATTGCAATCACGATTCACAGATGCTTCTTGTTTCGAAATCTGGTAAATAGATTGCATCTCATTAGAAAAGAACGCTAGTACTGGGTGTAACAAAATTATGAATTTGTCAACTGCCTATGAAATGTGGAATCTCTGGATTTTTTGGCATGGTAATTAATATGCGTTCTAAATTGATATTTTGAGATTAGTTAAAATATCAAGGAAGTTGCGCCACTAAAGGCCATATGCATTGATTGTAGTTTTGAATCTGTAGTCAATTTTATATGTGTGCGTGTCACCTCGTCTGTTCAGTAGCTGGGAGCCAGATTAATATTTGTTAGCTCGTATGTAACCGTTCATTTCAGTACACCATAGTCTGTTGGTGCATATTTTAATTCAAAACTGCTCAATGTTGAAATGCATGAATGTTTGTTGAGTTCAACATTAAACAGCGTGTGATAGTGTTTTATAAACATCACAGATTGCGCGGTCGGCAAAAGCCTATCAGACTCGTATATGATGATGATGTGATTTGGGTTACAAACAATGTCATATGTAAGGTAACTGTAGATTGTGGATAGCGTTCCAATTAGACAACTTAATTACATTTTTGACATCTAGGGCTTAAACATAATATCATTTGGTGTCAGTAAGTATTTAAGTAAGTATGCTGCTGGTCTGACTGTGTCATTTGTTATTCATAGATTGGTTTGTTAACTGCATAGTGATCGATCTTTAATTTTACTTTCTGACCTAAATATGAAAATGACAAATTACATGACGATGTATTGAGACGAATACTGAATACTTTTCTGCTTAAATTCTGAGAGATTATATAAATGTGTGTGTGTGTGTGTGTGTGTGTGTGTGTGTGTGTGTGTGTGTGTGTGTTGTGTGTGTGTGTGTGTGTGTGTGTGTGTGTGTGTGTGTGTGTGTGTGTGTGTGTGTGTGTGTGTGTGTGTGTGTGTGTGTGTGTGTGTGTGTGTGTGTGTGTGTGTGTGTGTGTGTGTGTGTGTATTTCACATGTCAATAGATATATAGATTCATAGTACGCATTTATGACACTATGACCTTTCACTCTTTTATATGTTTAATTAGATCAGCTAACATAATAATTTAATTATTTTACTCATTAATATTGTTCTATTTACATGTATTAATTTATGATTAAGTACAATTGACACAAATACTGTATTGTTGTAGTCAGTTTTTAATAATTAACTACTACTATAATATACTATAATATATATCTATATATATATATATACATATTATATTTCATGACTACATTATTGCATAACATAAATTACAACAATGCTACCCTCGATTTAATTAATTTCATTTTCTCTAGTTACGATTTAGCTATACGTTTTAATTGTACTGTTATTATAGTTATTTCTTATTATTGTTAGCTACTGTTACCAACACTACTGAACAGTTTTACTTTAGATTTTAATGTCTAAACAGTTTATTATTATTATTATTTTAACACCATGCACGCATTGCAACTTTTTCTTACCTGCTCTCAGTCTTTCGCAAAAAAGTGATGCCACTGCTCTGCGAATACTGGCACTAGTTCCCTAATTCGCAGAGCAGTGACGTCACTGCTCTGCGAATAGTGGCGAATGTGACCTTATTCGCAGAGCGGCTCTGCAAATAGGTTCGTCCAACAAATAATGCCGCAATCCACATTTACTGTTTAATTGACTTTAATCCAAGGAACTCTTCAAAGGTTTTAACAATTAAACACTGGGACTACATCTGACATGCATAAATACCAAGCGCTAGTTATACAACGGATCGGCATGAAACACGATTGATGCACTGATGACGCGCGTCAATCCGAAATTCGCTGGCATCATTTTTAAACTTGGTAAACCTGTACATTTTCAGCAAGGTAGATTATAGTATTATTTATTTGTATGATTAAAATACCCCAATGGTGTAAAAAAACATAAATAATTGTAAAAATAGTTGAAAAAGGCAGGATTCTATATTTTTTATGATAGATCGTTCCAACTGTGACTGACAATAGACTATAGACACGCAAAATATAGAAGTAAAAACAAAACAAAACAAAAACTTTGTTACAAGTAAATGAAATAAATAACAAATAAACGAAAGAAATGTACTTGGCGATAAACTACACACAATATTCAGGAAGATGATACGTATACAAATACACGGGTCGAATTGTCTTGAATGGGGCCGAATTGTCTAAGAATGGGGCCGAGTTGTATTGGGCCGAATTATCCGCCCAACGTCTCAGGCAAACGTAGCTCTTCACTGTAGTATTTCTCTCCTGCTGTTGATCTTGTTGCTCTTGTATGTGGACTGTCATCGGGTTGTTGGTATAGATTACTAGATGTCTTTCACTTCAGGAGTTCAATGTACACTGTGGTTCCAACACGGTTCCGGTGCTAATTTCCGGCAATTCCACAGAGCTCCCTGGAATGCGGCCCGGCGTAGCCCCCGTAGAGAGAAATGTTTTAGCAACATTCGTTCACTGTTCACTTACCGTTCAATAAAAGCCAGCCAGCAGTTGCAACGGTTACTTGAAAATGCATTATTATTAAGCGTACTTGTAATTACGAAAACATAACACACATTAACACAAATTCACAACTTCCCATGTCTCCGCGACAACCGTTTGAAAGCAAAATCCTACGCTATAACGCGCAACTAAAGCACTCCCACGAGGCTTGAGCCTTGAAGAACGCAACAATTCAATGGATTCGTATTCATGCGCTGTTCATGCATGAAAAGCTAGCAACGCTGTCGGCAAGAAGATTTTAGTTGTGATGTTTGTACTGTTATTTTTCATGCAGCATATGGCAACCAAAACAACACTGGTACATCTGAATAATTAACAATGGTGTACATATCACGACCTATTTATTCCGCGTATGTATCGCAGCTCTATGTGTATTATTTGGCTGGTTCGGACTCTCGCTTAACTTCGATTACCCTGGCTCCGTGAGGTGGCAGCACTTTCAGCCAACCAACTCTCGCTCGGCTGCATAACTGGTGATATATCACTAAATGGTATCCGTCCGCCATTGTAGTCATCATAGAAAGAACTGTGTTGTGCCGTTTGTGTATACATATCTGGAACCACTGAATATAGGACAGATTTAGTAGAAATGATATTTATGAAAAAAGCATGGCATCAGAGATGCGACATAATGACATTTGTCAGACAGTGACAAGGTGCGTATGCATACGGCCATGTTTATTTCGATCTAGAAGTGTAAAAATTGCCGGCGAATAGGAGTAGAATTGAAGGGGTGTCAGGTTACAGATTGCATTGTAGGAGAAAGAGATATGAGAATTTCACGAATTTATATACGTCATATGTGTGAATGGGGGTAAATTAATGTATTCAATTGTCAAAAGCATAGCTTCAAGAACTTAGCGGTTAATCAAAGAAATATTACAATGGCCTAGCACCTACGGGGAAATCAAAGGTGGTAATACATCGCCGAGAAGATAGTTTGGTGACAAATATGCTTTGCTTATGTAACCATGTAGTGTAACCAGTTGCACTACGACAGTAGTTTGGCCATTATTGTTTCGGCAACGTGCGAAAGGATGATGTAGGGAAGACTCTGCCACCAAGAAGTACCTTTCTTTGGAATGGCAGCTATCTTTCCTCAATGGTGGTTGTCATTCACACCTCATCTGTGTCGGCGTTCTGGCCGACGTCGTCTTCACTACTGCTGCTGTCACGACTAGTTGACTCACTCTCAGAGCAAACGTAATCTGGATCTGCATTAGATGTTACTTCCTCCCCATTTTAGTCACCCAAGTCACTCATCGGGGCTGTCAACAAACTGCATTGCACACTCACTGGCCTTACTGTAGGTGTCACCTGCACGGCAGCCTGCGTTCGTGTACACACTACTTGTACTCTTCTTGTGCGAGTAGATGGCTTCCTCTGATACAGGTGTAGAATCATGATGTGGCGCAGGTATTTACAAGGGCACTGTCAGAGTCACACGCTGTATCCTCAGGTGACTCAAACTCGGTGGTGGACTCTCTCTGAAATGGCAAATTGTCTTCTTAGAATACAAAAATTTACTGTTGCAAGTTTATTACAAAATGCAAACCAAATCTTGTCATTTACCATTTCTTCAGAAAGGGATACATTAATTTGCCTTGTACTCACATTCCAGTTGTGAAAGATGCTTTTTGTCCATTTACGAAAAATTGTTTTGCAACTTTTTTTCTTCAAATTGTTAACATCACACTTATATAATGTACAATAAAATTCTACATACAAGTATATGTATTCTTGTTATGAATAGAATAAAATAGAAAAGTATCTAAACTGCATTGAATTTATTGCTTTTTATCACAAATTTATCAATTTTTCGCAATTGAGCAAATGGTCCATATTTATGACATATTAAGTTTACTTAATTTTTATGTAATGTGTTTTAAATGGGATAAATTAATGACTTTTTAAATATCATTATAGAATCCTTCCATTGAGACACTTACACAGGTATGAACAACATCATAACATTTATTTGTGCAAGTAATTAGCCAACCACCAAGTAGAATTCAAGACATAACCACACAGGAAAAACCATCTGGACTTGATATGAGTTCATAATGAATCACTGCTCATGATATACCCCACTCAGACATAACCCCAGCAGGGCTGGGGTCAATTAAAAAAGAATTGCAATTGATCAGTTTAATTCCAATTAAATTCCTGAATTGGAGCGGGAATTGGAATTGAGAGATTTGAACGAAAATTCATTGAATTGGAATTGAAATATTTTGAATTGAGTCGGAATTGGAACATTTTGAATTGGAATTGAAAATTTTTGAATTGAGTCGGAATTGGAATTGAAACATTTTGAATTGGAATTAATACAAAATACTACAAAGGATATTTTAGAGCCAGTTGGGAATATTGCTGTGCAGGAAATGGTATTTAATGACCAAGAAAAATGAAGGACAATGAAGCTGCTGGTCAAACATTACCAAGTAATTAATCAGTAGATAAAACTGATACATGGGAAGTCAATTAGGTTTGTCATCTACTGCCTTTTGTGAATGAGTGCTGGCTGGGGACTGCTTCAAAGAACCATTCAAATTGTCCAGATAACAATCACATTTCCCAGTGTCACATACTAAGCAACTAATTATTAGGACTACCCAGGTACCAGGAATGAAGCCAGGATATCTCACAAAAGTCCTACTGTAACATTAGAGTAGTACACGCTGCTTATTTCCTCCAGAAAATGGCACATGTAGTTCTCGGTTAAATCTATTTGCAAGGTGCATTAGGTTTCTGCGTGAGTGTGTTTTAAGAATGGCAAGGTTCTCGTATTGAGTGCGGTTTGGAGGCTTCCATGCATTCCAAGAAGTCGTCTTTGAAGTGAACATGAACTTTGAAATAGTCTCTCATCTACAAGTGTTGTTTTCTTTAAGGTAGCATCTTTCTATGGGCGTTAATTTCCAACTTCGGTCAGTTCTTCGGTCGGTGTATTCGCATCTTTCTCTGTAATGTTATATCTTCTTTTTTATCTAGCTTTCGGGGTCAAGTCAACTATTTAAACATAGTACATTTTGATTGTTTGTTGACTTTCGCGGCATTTTACTTGAACTTTAAAACAACACAAGTACAATAGCACTCCAATCACTAAAGATAATAGGAAGATACCCAAGAGATATTACATGCTAAAATGAAATGATAAATACTCAGAAAACATAGTCATGTGCATTCTATGTTATTTATTCCACGGGCCCCTGAAACGTAGTATTATGTTGCATGTGTATAAATGTGTTGAAATGTTTCCGTTATGAATTCCACTTGCGTTTCGTTGACTTGATACTATTTGGTTTATTAACAGCATTCCTTTTCAAATATTACATATGTAATGTGTATTTTACAATGTCAATAAATGTTTACTATGTTCTTTGTTTAAGAATGATACACCCGATGCAAGTGATAGCTTCATTTTTAATACAAAAATAACTAAAACTCTAAGTGGAATTATACGATAGTAATCTTTCATCGTGAAGGGAATCTCACTAGTACAATATCACATTTGTTTGTCATGCATGCTTGCTAAATACATATTTACCTTTGGTTTTGTAAAGTAGGTGTCAGCTAGACCCGCAGCTAAACCACTTTCGTTTGGATCTGGTCCAAATATTGCCTAAGAATGCCATGAAATGTCTTATAATGCTTCCTTCCCCGCGATAACGTAGAATACCGGAAAACGTAAAATACATCATTTGATATTACTGAACCATATGTAATTAGATTATGTATGTATATCAAGCACAACTTTTATTTCACAAAATAAACAAGGTAATCTTATATAGTATACCTTGAATGTTAACGTGGGAAAGAAATTGTTCTCATTATATGAAGGGAATCTAGCTAGTACAACATCACATTTGTTTGTCATGCATGCATTGCTAAATGCAAATTTTTCTTTGGTTTTGCAAAGTGTGTGTTAGACCCGCAGCAGAAGCACTTTTGTTTGAATCTTGCCTAAACGTTGCCTTAAGAACGCCATGGAATATGTTACAATGTTTTCTTCTCCGAGATAACGTAAAATACCGGATAACGTAAAATACATCATTTGGTAGCATTGAACCATAATTTATGTGATTAAATCAGGTATGAATATATTGCACAACTTTTATTTCACAAAATAAATAAGGTAATATCTTATAGTATACCTGGAATGTAAACTCAGGAAACAAAATTCTCTTATTATGAAGGGAATCTAGCTAGTACAATATCACATTTGTCTGTCTTGCATGCATTGCTAAATACAAACTTATCTTTGGTTTTGTAAATTATGTGTTAGACCCGCCGCAGAACCACTTTCGTTTGGATCTGGCCTAAACTTTGCCGTAAGATCGGTATGGAATGTGTTACAATGCTTCCTTCCCCGCGATAACGTAGAATACCGGATAACGTAAAATACACCATTTGGTATTATTGAACCATACGTGATTAAATTTGGTCTGTATTTCATGCTTGTATTTCACAAAGGACACAAGGTACCCTCAAATAGTATACCTTGATTATATACTGGGGAGAGCACGTATATGATAAAAGTGGATAACGTAGAATACATTCTTAACGATCGAGGACGCTGTTTTTCTGCCACTTTGATGTTTTCTAACAATCAGAAAAATTGACTATGCTCATGGCTTTTGTTTTTAGATGACAACCCCATATATATGTGTTAAGCAGACATACTTTCCAATCAGACAACACTTCATTGGTACACAGTTATGATATAAATTATGCAGACGACGTAAAATAAATGACTTTTGTGGACATGTTATACACGTGTGTAAGGTAAGGAAAATAGATGCAAACATTTTAGAGAACATCATAAAATAATAGGTATGTATTCATAGAATGAACTAAAACATGTAGTTATAAGCAGCTAACAGTTACTAAATATTACAATTACCATCCTTTTTAATACTACCCTTTGCTGTAGACAAGCCAAAATAAGATTTATGGTGTGTTTTGTAGGCACAAATTCATATAAATTATCATACCACCACGAAAACACAACTATCGCAAGAAAGAGCAAGCCGAGCTCCATTTGACTAAGCTATGTATATACCTATTAAAGCCATATACCACTGATTTTATAGACCAAAGACACAAAATTGGCTACAGAAGACGTTTTCGGCAGTTTCAACGATAAGTGTAGGTTGTACGTATCAATCAGCTTTGTATTTATATATGCATGTATGTATGCATGCTCCATGCATACATGTATACCTCAAGAAAATCTGGATACTCACATCTAAAATCAACGGTTGGGGTTTTGTTCTCGCACCTAAGTTGAAGCTGGTGGTCTCAAGTCGAGTCACACCACATTTGCATTTTGCATAGGCGACCATTATAACGTTTCCTTCATTTCCTACTAATCTTGATGAGCTCTGTTATTGACAATTTCACAGCATATTTACCCTCCATAGACAGAAGTTCTGTGAAAACTTTTAATACATCAGGCTCCCACAAACTTCTTTCAAACCTTACACCCCTCCATTTCTGCTTGAACCACCCACGGATTGCCTTTGATTACACCAAGAAGCAAAATGACAACTGGATTAATACGCAGAAATGCACCGACTGACAGCTGCGTAATTTGACAGCTCTGATGCCGAGCTGCACAAAAACATCATTTCTAATCACTCCACACTACATAATTTATTATGTGCTCACAGAAATTCAGACAACCTGCATAATGCTGCTTATAATGGGTACGCTTTGGTCGGGGAATGGCGGACGAGCACCTTATTGTGGTCTTACATCAAATAGATTGGCCGAAAACGTCAAAAGTTCACAAAATTAGTAATACATCAAGAATGACATATAGCTAGATTAACTGTCTAGGGAAATTGACACCATCTCGATAGTAATTATAATATGCGTCAGCAAAGGTTGCACCACTCCAAGATAAACACCACCGTGTGTGGGTTGAAACACGTTTATTCAGAACGTTCGCCTGAAACAAATGGCACTGTACACAACAAACAGTCCATCACAGTCTCTAACCGATATGACAGTAACATATAGAGAATATTGAAGATATATATTTGTTAACAATTTAAAAAAAATCCCCATAAAAATACAAAAATCATATTTTAAGCCGCATTTTGTCGGACACTTTGATCAATTGTATGATGCAATTATGAACTGTGCGTCATATATATACGTCCCCAGGAGGGCTCAAAATCACAGGCCAGTTTCTCGTAAATTTTCGCAACATTGAAAGGCCAGGCAGTGTCTTTCGATAGTAATTTCAATTAAATTGTATGTAGAGCGCTGAAATGTGGGACACGTATTCAGGAATATACACGTTACATGACGGAAGCGTATTCGTGATACACAGTAGAACGTATCTCTTGCGTCAAACAAATGATCACCGTACCTCCCTTGCAATAAGCCGCACTTTACACGGGCGCAGCCCATTAGATTAGACAGAGACACCTCAATAACCACCACACGTCATTTATTTTGTCACAACTTATTTCGCTGGTGTGCATACACTATTTAAAACATCAGATACTGTTGGTAGAGTAGTTAATTTCAGAATAAAAATGTTGGACAGGGACATCATAGACACGTGGCAAATGTTGAATAGACAGTTGCGGCACTCTCTGCTTGTGGTCTTACATCAAGTGCTGTTCTAGTTAATCGGTTCTTTCGATGGTGAAAGTGAGTACTATGATGTTCGCTAGGTGGAAGCACTGATATTTTAACGCGATTTCACTTGAAAACCATGATATGGATAAGATTATTTTACAAGTATTACAACGTCGTTAGATATCACCTATAGTAAGTATTATTTACATGTAGTAGTCATCCCGCAAGCACCAATCAGAATATGCTAACCATGCACAGGATGATTTCGAATTAACTTTTGTCTTTGATCGACTGGTTGAGCGATAATATAGGAACTTGATAGGAATATATGCTGTGATTCCATAAATGCAGATATACCGGCCACAGGGTACAAATTAACCCACATCAGTACAGTTACCAGAACTTACTAAGCAGTACAACTTGGGTCGACCGTGGGTACCCCATCGGAACCCTACCAATACTTCGTGCCTTTCCGAAGTATATTGAAAGTTGTGTCTCAGAGAAGAGGTATACTGAATGTGTTATATCATCATTTAAATGGTGCCATGTGATAGATACTAATATGTAGTTAATAACACTGTTGAAATCTTCAATATTTACGGAGAAATTCAATTTTTAAATCTTAAAATTGCTGCATTTTTGTCTATAGGATTTTGGTCCATTTCTTGTGCACAGGCTGCATAATTTAATAACTGCATAAAATAGGTTGGAAACCAATAATAACATTGGAACCATTTAACTTACGCATGTGAAACCAAAAATGGATCAACCCTTTAGGAAATGCAATTTTGTTGTGATCTTGATTTGACCTTCAAAGTTGACGTATATTTTATATCTCCTAGATTTGACCCACAGTATGGTATTAATTCCTATTAATGGTATAATTTTTGTGAATTTTTTTAGGAAATGAGCTTTGTTAACATTTGAATATAAAAACTGTCAATATAGCAACTTTATGGACACTTTAAACTGTTATTAGAAATTGACCTAATTATTTGACCTATATTTCACATCTGACCTACATACTGGAATTTAATGCATAATTCATTCATAAATTCACAATGAATCTTCATAAATCCTTTGACATGTGATTTATTTTGTGACCTTCACAGGTGACCTACATTCACATGTTTTTCTATATTTGGCCCACTGCATTTGCGTTAACTTTTTATTGATGAGTACATTTCACTGCACATAACTTCCAGTTGTGCAACAAGTGTAGACTATGCATGCCAAGCCATCGATTTCTGCTGATGTCACAGTACTGCCAGTTATTGATGAATGGAAACATTGTAGTATCACTATGTACAGTTCCCAAGATCATACTGCAAAGTTTTTCAAGTGTATACACTGCACATAAATTCGTGTTGAGCAATGAATATGAAGCGACTGCGGTGCCAGACACTTCTCTCGAGATCAATTGATCATTGCCACCATTGACATTCACACAGGTTTCACTATAGGTAATGTGCATAAGTCCATGCGATATGCATTGAAATTCACAATGTCTCTGTGATTGTCCATGGGGAATTCTCCAACTTGCTGATGAGTCGACCCATGTCAGGAGCAATGCCTACAATTCAATACATTACAATCAATACTGCATACAACACTACAGAATATTAAATGACAAATTACAGCACTTAACTCTATGGGAAAAAAACTCAATTGAACAGGAAATGGATTTTTAACTAACAAATGTAATATTAAACTTTAACTATATATAACTTGACTTTGATATCGTAACTTATCCATATTCTTCACGACCACACTTCCTGAGTGTCTACATGAAATTCAAATAACGAAAATATTTCACATAAAATACTACACAAAATGGTAAATATTATTAATAACATCAACAAATTAGATAGTCCACATAACTGTAAACTAAATGGTAAAATGAAAAAAATGTGGTGTATATTATAGTGGAAATATTAACTGTCTGTACTTTCTATCATAAAATAGTAATACTGACACACTAACAATATACATGTATTAAGTTCTGTTTACACAATTTACTAAAAATCAACTGTTTAAGATGTGGATTGATCAGATTAATAATGTTTCCCTGTAGTGATTAAAATGGAAGTAGGTCGCAGTCACAAGTAATCGTGATGACCTGCGCTGAAGCCGTAAATTTAACTGTTTTGAAAGAAACAAAGAAATGTTATAATAGTGTTATTTCTTTTCACTAATACTAATATTCTAGTATAACACGTTTTAATTGAACGGAATGGCTATATGTCCGGATATGGACGAAAAGCCTGGGAGACTATTCGTCCAGACACGGACAAATAGCCTGGGGGACCATACGTCCGGATACGGACAGATACCTTATTTTGGCTCCCAAGCTATTTGTCTGGACACATTTATCGCGGGAGTTACACGTAAGACTTACAACACGTCGATTGAATATGCGAACATTACGTATGCTTGTGTGCACGGCGATAGAGCGTACGTACAAGAGCGACTCAGTCTTGAAGACAAAGGGGATGCGATCTCATCAAAGGCGTTATTACGCTTTCTGAAATAGTTATACTATGACTATGCATATTCTGTTGTGATACCACATTGTATAGCTAATGTGGCATTACGCATTTTAGCCAATATGGTGCCTGGCATTACCAGTATGTATCGAGCAATATTAGATGCAATCAGCAACAAGAGTGCTCTAGACTTTATGTCACATATAAATGTCCTTGACAAAATGTCCAAAAGTAATGGTAAATTTGTATACAGTGCAGTATCCAGTCTTTAAGATTGCGCAAAGCACTTTACGCTTTACTCCCTTGTAGACCTATTAAATAAAACACCATAGTCTTCTCAGGGAAGAATTTTATGTAATTCATAAGATACAGCCTGTTACTATTATTGGACATGTTCATGCAATGTTGTTAACACGGTGTTTCAGTCATCCTCGGCTGGCTGGTGGGGATAGAGGAGACACCACCCTGACTGGTACACTGATGGGGGGAGATGACGTCGAAGTCTGCCCCGAGCATCTTCCAGCAACAATCACAGATCCCAGTGTTGAGATTGTTTTAAGGCGAAGCCGGCAAACCCACAGTGGATGTGTCCGATCTGTGACAGGGACGCTGACGACTCAGTTGATGGCGGGTGCACCTCTCTATCGAGTGTTACCATTTGACAGGTTTAAGGGAAAAGTCTCGTCCCAAAGCCAGAACATGGATTTGTGGAAGTTGCCACACAGATGCTCACACATAGAGAGCTACCGCTATGAATTGGGTACTTTTATTTCTGTGTGGTTGTCATCACAGGTTTCTTGTGTTTATACACAGTTATGATTTGGTGTGGTTTTAGGGACATTGTATGGTTTGTCCTTGTGTAGTTTAAACATGGGGACGTGTGGGTTTAATTTGTATATCTTGTTTTATTTATGTGAGTCAGTAGGTTTATTACCTTTCATATGAACTTGTGTGGATTTATGCACATTAGGCTGCAGTTTAAACATGGAGTTGTATATCTTGTTTTATTTGTGGGCCTGTAGTTTTATTTGATGGACATGTGGAAGCTGTTTTTTATTTTGGGTATTAAAGCCATCTCTGTTTACTCATGTGTTTGCTGTTAACAAATAGACATCCGTTACAAATATTACTACAGTTAATTTACAACAAATAATCATCACTTTCATGATATCTTGATTGAAGCTATTGCAAGAATTTGATTATTAATTTCATGTGTGTGTATACAGGGTATATATATATATATATATATATATATATATATATATATATATATATATTATTTAGGATCACAGTTAAAATACGATATTTGAAGGCATTATATCCCTTGGTGGTGTTAATCCTGATTGAAAACTAGGAGTGGCAAAGGTACATAGTTTGGTACGAAATGTTGTGTTGGTCTTCGTATTTCCCCATATTTCTACAAAAAAAGGAAACGGATAAGTAAAAGGCCTAAAGTAAAACAAGGCTACAAATGTGGGCATGGCTCCCATCTGTGCCAAGTGACATGTACTGGCCCGCCCGCCAGTCGAACACGTGAATAAAACCTTGCCGTATTGCGACAATTTCAGAAGAAACAGTTGCTATTTAAACATACATACCAGAGGTACATACAAACATGCCTTCTTAATCAATAGTATAGCACTAATGTTCATGAGAAGGTAGACGTATCCACGTCTTCAAAGTTACATCTAACGATCTGTCCGGTCAAATAATATATGCGCGATGTCGGGCTATTTGTCAGTATTTATCTGGTCAAATAGCATATATGCAAACATGAGCTATATATCCGTATCAGGAAGAATAGCGTATACGCAAACATGAGCAATGTGTCCATATCCGGACAAATAGTGTATATGCAAACATGAGCTATTTGTCCGTATCTGGACAAATAGCCACGGCCTTATGGAATGACATTACTGTGGTCAGAATTACATGTTTCCCCTAATTTTCCCGTTTTTATTTATTTTGGTCACCATCTTGGTGAAACAATTACATTTACAATAGTGATTGAAATAAAACAATATCCACAATTGCAAAAATGCGTAGGATATTTACACCTAAAATAAGCAATTAAACAATGGGGTCCAACTGGACCCCAGTATATTACAGTAATGTCAATAATAATAATGATTCTCTAACTGATTGAAATGGAGTCAGAATTTGACATATGAATGTCAAATTCACATGAACATATTTGAAACTCAAAACTTGGGAATATGTATTTGTGTTTATAATGTTAGCCAACTAAGAGAATCTGACTTTGAATCCTGTGCAGGGCTGGGGTCAATTTCATACTTTCAATTTACATTCACTGCAATTGCTTTTATCCAATTACAATTCAATTAAAAAAAAACTATCAATTCAATTTTTTACTAATTCTTTAAATTCCTGTTCCGTCTATAATAATTCAATTACAATTCCTGCTCCAATTCATAAACCAAAAGTGAACCATTAATCATTCTGGTCGCACCAAAATATAACAGTATACAGTAATACCGTGGTAATAAGAAACACAAGGTTGTGGGTGGGAATCGAAGATCGACACATTTTATTGTTACGTGACCATGTCACACATATACCCAAGCATACAATAATTATGTTTTTATAAAATCGATCTCCCCTCGTAACTACTTCTAAGCTGACTAACACAAACTATAAATTACACATATATAGAATACATAAGGGTGGGATTGTTTTATAATATCCCTCACAAACGCGATAAAACAACCTCGTCCCACACAAACGTGACTAGCACATGCCACAGCTTAAACAAAAGTGACCAGTTCCCGCCGATTTACTGACGTCTCACTGTGGCTGTCTGTGACAGACGCAGCGGAACATGTGACATGTGGAGCTACTGCGCTAGTCCACCATGATTAATAATACATTAAATTTATTTAATCTTCACATTAATCATTCTGGTTGCATCAAAATATAAAAGTATAAAGAAATACCGTAGTAACAAGAAACATAGGATTGTGGGCAAAATCAAAGATTGACGCATAAAGACAAAGAAACCATAACATACTACATTAAATGAATAATAAAATTACCAAATGTCATGTTTGTTATAGTTACACTTTCGACAGTTTAGAGATATCCTGGCTTCAGTCCTAATATTTGCTTAGTACCTGACACAGGGAAAGAGTGACTGTTATCTGGGCAATTTCAAATATTCTTTGAAGCAGTCCCCAGCAAACACTCATTCACAAAAGGCAGTAATTGACTTCCCATTCATCAGTTTCATCCATTGATTAACTGCTGGGTAATGTTTGACCAGCAGCTTCATTGTCCAACTTTTCTTGGTCATTAAACACCATTGTCTGCACAGCAATACTTCCAACTGTCTGTAAAATATCGGATACTCAATTCCTTTTTATTCAATTCCAATTCAATTCAAAATCATTCAATTCAACTCAAAATATTTCAATTCCAATTCGATATCTTTCAATTCAAAATAAATTGATATTATTCCAAATCTTTCATTTTCAATTCCCGCTCCAATTCCAGAATTGAATTCCCCTGTGGTGGGGCCACCATTCAAAAATAACATCAAATCTCTTGGGGGAACAGCAGTCGAGTGTCACACCAATCCACATGGTGGGGACAGCAGTCGAGTGTCACATCAAACCATGTGGTGCGGACAGCAGTTGAGTGTCACACCAGTCCACGTGGTGGGGACAGCAGTTGAGTGTCACATCAATCCACGTCGTGGGGACAGCAATCGAGTGCACATCAGTCCACGTGGTGGGGAAAGCAGTCGAGTATGACGGTGTTACATCACGATCTCTGTCACAATCGCGAAACATGTTTCTGATACGATGCATACTAATTTCACGAACTTGTAAATGAGTGCAGATTCACAGTGGTGACAACGATAATGGCTACTACTGGGAAGATACCCTACAAATGTGATAACTTGGTGCACAATTCTCAACAACTGGTCAATTGAAGACACATGCCCGTATCCGTACTTGAGAGAAACCCAACAAATGTGATACCTGTCAGGTACGTTTCTCTCAATTGGTAATGTCCAGTCACACGTCACCCGTATCCACACTGGGGAGAAACCTTACAAATGTGATACATGTGGAGCACAATTCACAGTATGTGGAAATTTGAAGAAACATATCCGCATCCACACCGGGGAGAAACCCTACAAATGTGATATTTGTAGTGTACAATTCTCAAGACGTGGTGATTTGAATAGACATGTCCATATCCAGACTGGGGAGAAACCCTACAAAAGTTATACATGTGGTGCACAATTCACAATAAGTGGAAGTTTGAAGACACATATCCGCATCCACACTGAAGAGAAACCCTACAAACGTGATACCTGTGGAGCACAATTCTCAAGACATGGTGATTTGAATACACATTTCCGTATCCACACTGGGGAAAAACCCTACAAATGTGATACGTGTGGAGCACAATTCACACTAACTGGAAATTTGAAGACACATATCTGCATCCACACTGGGAAGAAACCCAACAAATGTTATACGTGTGGAGCACAATTCACACTAACTGGAAATTTCAAGACACATATCTGCATCCACACTGGGAAGAAACCCAACAAATGTGATACATGTGGAGCACAATTCTCAACACTTGGTAATTTGAATACACATTTCCACATCCACACTGGGGAGAAACCCTACAAATGTGATACATGTGGAGCACAATTCTCAACAAGTAGACATTTGAAGAGACATGTCCATATCCATGCTGGGGATAAACCCTAAAATGTAATACTTGTGGTGCACAATTCTCAAGAATTCATCAATTGAAGAGACATGTTGTCCTCAACCACAAATGAAGTGTCACAATCCCTGTAAACATATGCTGAAGTAACTTTATTTAACTGTTTGAGCCTTACGTTAGTAGTGTGAGTGGAAAAACCTAGCAACGGAAAACAACAAGTCTATTACATATAATTATGATAACAATTGACCTGACTTCTGGTCAAACTATGACCATTGACGTTATGCCTAGACGCATGTGTTTGTATTATATTGTGATCTGGCCTTTGTACATGTAGACGAGTGGTTATAATAATAATAACTTTTTTTGGTATAGCGCCACATTGATAATCTTTCGTGGCGCTTCACAACATATTACTGTTTAAAATAAAAAAAAATATGTATCCAATAAGACAAATACTACTATTTTAAAATAAATGTTAAAAAAATTTATTGGTATATACATAACTAAAATTAATATAGTATTAAATAGCGTAGTACTTTTACATAAATAAATAAATTAAGTTTTAGTCATAAAAATACATAATAATCAATCTAGTGTATAATTATATTACAATGATACTGATAAATGATGGTATACGTATAATTGTTATTAGTAATAAATAGTTTAGTATATGTTAAAACTGTTTTTTTTTAAATTACGTAAATAATGCCAATAAACAAGTGTATAAGTATGCATTGATAATAGTGACAAATAATTTAATATAAAAAAGTTATTGTCGAATTTCACTAATATGCAATACGAAAGAAATGTGTCTTCAGTAGACGTTTGAAGATGGTGAGATTGTCACAAGTCTAAATAACCATCATGACCTGTGAGAAATGAATCTAAATACAACTTAAAGTCATTGTAAATATACAGTATATTGCCAAACTCTTTAATAAATATGAAGCCGTCTCTTGGTGAAATTGTTCATGATGAAACTGATGGAGCCTGTTTATGTATATTCTCTATAAAGGTATCATGCAAACGTAATGTATTACTTGTCATTTAATCATGGACTCTGTCTGGACAGGTCTAAATGAACTCTCCACACGAAACAAATTTCAGCTGATTACAAAACATAATTAGGAATGTTAGGTTAGTCACATAAGCGGAAAATACCTATTTGCCAGAGGGATTATTGTTAATGAAGGTACCTCATCCCCAAGCCTTGGCAACTCGGGCCAAGCATTTCTACTCGACTCATGTGAGGGGTGGCCCATCACCCCGTGTGAGTGAGCAACGTTAAGTTTGATCCCTACATGTAGATCATGTGAGGGGCGGCCCATCACCCCATGTGAGTGAGCAACGTCAAGTTTGATCCCTACATGTAGATCATGTGAGGGGCGGCCCATCACCCCATGTGAGTGAGCAACGTCAAGTTTGATCCCTACGTGTAGATCATGTGAGGGGTGGCCCATCACCCCATGTGAGTGAGCAACGTCAAGTTTGATCCCTACATGTAGATCATTACCTATATTTATAGGCAATCATCTAGTTTCTCGTCCCTGCACGCCTAATTTTTGGCTCCCTTTGATTGGTAGATTGACAAAATTTACTATTTTTAAATGCATTTCGGATCTGTGAAGACATCGTGTGACAAGTTAACCAAAACATTTAATGTGAACAATGACAGGGACCTGCAAAATAATCAAAAATAACTTTACCATGTTTATGATGGTGTACGTTTATGATGGTGTATGTCAATGTTTATGATAGTGTACGTCGATTGTATGTATAATATATAACAAGATACCATTTACTTCGGGTCCCAGTAAATTGTTCTGCACCCACGATGGAATTGTACCTAGGTCTACCCTTAACATTTACTATTTTCTTGTGCGACATTTCAGTGACATGTTTTTATGTAAGTATCTTATACAATTTGAACTCAATATATATATATATATATATATATATATATATATATATATATATATATATATATCTCGTTTTGCGACAGACTTCAATAATCTGTACTTATATTTTATTAGCAGTATGATATAGCAAATATTTCTATAGCACATCTGTTTGTCAATCTTGACAAGTCTCTTGGCGATGTTTCTCTGTAAATAAAATTCAAATGTACCAGTCATTCTAAGGTAATTTTATTTTACGTGAAAACTGTTGCCTTGAGTTGGCTCCAGTGGTGATTCTATCAGTCTCTACCCCTGGACATTTTGTCCTGTTGAAACATTAAAAAACAGAGCCAGTTATGTAGTTGCCATTCTGGATTCATTTGTAAGGTTTTGAGCCAATTGTAGTGAGAATTATCATATAAAGGTCAATGAAATTCCACACATTGCATAGGATATTTGACATGGATAAGGTTGTAATTAAACTGCCAACCCTGGTTTGCTAAGGGCATTGTAGTGTGGTCATCTATCACCCCTGACTTGTGGGGATGTCTGCCAGGGGTAGTGTGGTCAACTACCACCCCTGACTTGTGGGGATGTCTGCCTGGGGTAGTGTGGTCAACTACCACCCCTGACTTGTGGGGATGTCTGCCTGGGGTAGTGTGGTCAACTACCACCCCTGACTTGTGGGGATGTCTGCCAGGGGTAGTGTGGTCAACTACCACCCCTGACTTGTGGGGATGTCTGCCAGGGATAGTGTGGTCAACTATCACCCCTGACTTGTGGGGGTGTCTGCCAGGGGTAGTGTGGTCAACTACAACCCCTGACTTGTGGGGATGTCTGTCTGGGGTAGTGTGGTCAACTACTACCCCTGACTTGTGGGGATGTCTGCCTGGGGTAGCGTGGTCAACTACCACCCCTGACTTGTGGGGATGTCTGCCTGGGGTAGTGTGGTCAACTACCACCCCTTACTTGTGGGGATGTCTGCCTGGGGTAGTGTGGTCAACTACCACCCCTGACTTGTGGGGATGTCTGCCTGGGGTAGTGTGGTCAACTACCACCCCTGACTTGTGGGGATGTCTGCCAGGGGTAGTGTGGTCAACTACCACCCCTGACTTGTGGGGATGTCTGCCTGGGGTAGTGTGGTCAACTACCACCCCTGACTTGTGGGGATGTCTGCCACGGGGTAGTGTGGTCAACTATCACCCCTGACTTGTGGGGGTGTCTGCCAGGGGTAGTATGGTCAACTACCACCCCTGACTTGTGGGGATGTCTGCCAGGGGTAGTGTGGTCAACTACCACCCCTGACTTGTGGGGATGTCTGCCTGGGGTAGTGTGGTCAACTACAGCCCCTGACTTGTGGGGATGTCTGCCTGGGGTGTGGGTCAAATACCACCCCTGACTGTGGGGATGTCTGCCTGGGGTAGTGTGGTCAACTACCACCCCTGACTTGTGGGGATGTCTGCCAGGGGTAGTGTGGTCAACTACCACCCCTGACTTGTGGGGATGTGTGCCTGGGGTAGTGTGGTCAAATACCACCCCTGACTTGTGGGGATGTCTGCCTGGGGTAGTGTGGTCAACTACCACCCCTGACTTGTGGGGATGTCTGCCTGGGGTAGTGTGGTCAACCACCACCCCTTACTTGTGGGGATGTCTGCCTGGGGTAGTGTGGTCAACCACCACCCCTTACTTGTGGGGATGTCTGCCAGGGGTAGTGTGGTCAACTACCACCCCTGACTTGTGGGGATGTCTGCCTGGGGTAGTGTGGTCAACTACCACCCCTGACGTGGGGATGTCTGCCTGGGGTAGCGTGGTCAACTAACCCCCGACTTGTGGGGATGTCTGCCTGGGGTAGTGTGGTCAATCACCACCCTTACTTGTGGGGATGTCTGCCAGGGGTAGTGTGGTCAACTACACCCTGACTTGTGGGGATGTCTGCCTGGGGTAGTGTGGTCAACTACCACCCCTGACTTGTGGGGATGTCTGCCTGGGCTAGTGTGGTCAACCACCACCCCTTACTTGTGGGGATGTCTGCCTGGGGTAGTGTGGTCAACTACCCCCTGACTTGTGGGGATGTCTGCCTGGGGTAGTGTGGTCAACTACCACCCCTGACTTGTGGGGATGTCTGCCAGGGGTAGTGTGGTCAACTACCACCCCTGACTTGTGGGGATGTCTGCCTGGGGTAGTGTGGTCAACTACCACCCCTGACTTGTGGGGATGTCTGCCAGGGGTAGTGTGGTCAACTATCACCCCTGACTTGTGGGGGTGTCTGCCAGGGGTAGTGTGGTCAACTACCACCCCTGACTTGTGGGGATGTCTGTCAGGGTAGTGTGGTCAACTGCCACCCCTGACTTGTGGGGATGTACGTCTGCCTGGGGTAGTGTGGTCAACTACCACCCCTGACTTGTGGGGATGTCTGCCAGGGGTAGGGTGGTCAACTACCACCCCTGACTAGTGGGGATGTCTGCCTGGGGTAGTGTGGTCAACCACCACCCGTGACTTGTGGGGATGTCTGCCAGGGGTAGTGTGGTCAACTACCACCCCTGACTTGCAGGGATGTCTGCCTGGGGTAGTGTGGTCAACTGCCACCCCTGACTTGTGGGGATGTACGTCTGCCTGGGGTAGTGTGGTCAACTACCACCCCTGACTTGTGGGGATGCCTGCCTCTGGTAGTGTGGTCAACTACCACCCCTGACTTGTGGGGATGTCTGCCTGGGGTAGGGTGGTCAACTACCACCCCTGACTTGTGGGGATGTCTGCCTGGGGTAGTGTGGTCAACTAGCACCCCTGACTTGTGGGGATGACTGCCAGGGGTAGGGTGGTCAACTACCACCCCTGACTTTTGGGGATGTCTGCCTGGGGTAGTGTGGTCAACCACCACCCGTGACTTGTGGGGATGTATGCCAGGGGTAGTGTGGTCAACTACCACCCCTGACTTGCAGGGATGTCTGCCTGGGGTAGTGTGGTCAACTACCACCCCTGACTTGTGGGGATGTCTGCCTGGGGTAGTGTGGTCAACTACAACCCCTGACTTGTGGGGATGTCTGCCAGGGGTAGGGTGGTCAACTACCACCCCTGACTTGTGGGGATGTCTCCCAGGTGTAGTGTGGTCAACTACCACCCCTGACTTGTGGGGATGTCTGCCAGGGGTAGTGTGGTTAACTACCACCCCTGACTTGTGGGGATGTACGTCTGCCAGGGGTAGTGTAGTCAACTTATCACCCTTGACTTGTGGGGATGTCTGCCTGGGGTAGTGTGGTCAATTACCACCCCTGACTTGTGGGGATGTCTGCCAGGGGTAGTGTGGTCAACTACCACCCCTTACTTGCGGGAATTTCTGCCAAGGGTAGTGTAGTCAACTTATCACGCTTGACTTGTGGGGATGTCTGCCTGGGGTAGTGTGGTCAACTATCACCCCTGACTTGTGGGGATGTCTGCCTGGGGTAGTGTGGTCAACAACCACCCCTGACTTGTGGGGATGTCTGCCTGGGGTAGTGTGGTCAACTACCACCCCTCACGTGTGGGGATGTCTGCCTGGGGTAGTGTGGTCAACTACCACCCCTCACTTGTGGGGATGTCTGCCAGGGGTAGTGTGGACAACTACCACCCCTGACTTGTGGGGATGTCTGCCAGGGTTAGTGTGGTCAACTACCCCCCCTACTTGTGGGGATGTCTGCCAGGGGTAGTGTGGTCAACTACCACCCTGACTTGTAGGGATGTCTGCCTGGGGTAATGTGGTCAACTACCACCCCTGACTTGTGGGGATGTCTGCCTGGGGTAGTGTGGTCAACTACCACCCCTGACTTGTGGGGATGTCTACCAGGGGTAGTGTGGTCAACTACCACCCCTGACTTGTGGGGATGTCTGCCAGGGGTAGTGTGGTCAACTACCACCCCTGACTTGTGCGGACGTCAGCCCAGGGTAGTGTGTTCAACTACCTCCCCTGACTTGTGTGGATGTTAGCCAGGGGTAGTGTGGTCAACTACCACCACTGATTTGTGGGGATGTCTGCCTGTGGTAGTGTGGGCAACTACCACCCCTGACTTGTGGGGATGTCTGCCAGGGGTAGTGTGGTCAACTACCACCGCTGATTTGTGGGGATGTCTGCCTGGGGTAATGTGGTCAACTACCACCCCTGACTTGTGGGGATGTCTGCCTGGGGTAGTGTGGTCAACTACCACCCCTGACTTGTGGGGATGTCTGCCAGGGGTAGTGTGGTCAACTAAACCCCTGACTTGTGGGGATGTCTGCCCAGGGTAGTGTGTTTAACTACCTCCCATGACTTGTGGGGATGTCACCCAGGGGTAGTGTAGTCAACTACCACCACTGACTTGTGGGGATGTCTGCCTGTGGTAGTTTGGGCAACTACCACCCGTGACTTGTGTGGATGTCTGCCAGGGGTAGTGTGGTCAACTACCACCCCTTACTTGTGGGGATGTCTGCCAGTGGTAGTGTGGTCAACTACCACCCCTGACTTGTGGGGATGTCTGCCTGGGGTAGTGTGGTCAACTACCACCCTGACTTGTGGGGATGTCTGCCTGGGGTAGTATGGTCAACCACCACCCCTTACTTGTGGGGATGTCTGCCTGGGGTGGGGTGGTCAACTACCACCCCCGACTTGTGGGGATGTCTACCGGGGTAGTGTGGTCAACTACCACCCCTGACTTGTGGGGATGTCTGCCAGGGTAGTGTGGTCAACTACCACCCCTGACTTGTGGGGATGTCTGCCAAGGGTAGTGTGGTCAACTAGCACCCCTGACTTGTGGGGATGTCTGCCTGGGGTAGTGTGGTCAACTACCACCCCTGACTTGTGGGGGTGTCTGCCTGGGGTAGTGTGGTCAACTACAACCCCTGACTTGTGGGGGTGTCTGCCTGGGGTAGTGTGGTCAAATACCACCCCTGACTTGTGGGGATGTCTGCCAGGGGTAGTGTGGTTAACTACCACCCCTTACTTGCGGGGATGTCTGCCAGGGGTAGTGTAGTCAACTACCACCCCTGACTTGTGTGGATGTCTGCCTGGGGTAGTGTGGTCAACCACCACCCCTTACTTGTGGGGATGTCTGCCTGGGGTAGTGTGGTCAACTACCACCCCTGACTTGTGGGGATGTCTGCCAGGGGTAGTGTGGTCAACTAGCACCCCTGACTTGTGGGGATGTCTGCCTGGGGTAGTGTGGTCAACTAGCACCCCTGACTTGTGGGGATGTCTGCCTGGGGTCAACCACCACCCGTGACTTGTGGGGATGTCTGCCAGGGGTAGTGTGGTCAACTACCACCCCTGACTTGTGGGGATGTCTGCCTGGGGTCAACCACCACCCGTGACTTGTGGGGATGTCTGCCAGGGGTAGTGTGGTCAACTACCACCCTGACTTGTGGGGATATCTGCCAGGGGTAGGGTGGTCAACTACCACCCCTGACTTGTGGGGATGTCTGCCACGGGGTAGTGTGGTCAACTACCACCCCTGACTTGTTGGGATGTCTGCCAGGGGTAGTGTGGTCAACTACCACCCCTGACTTGTGGGGATGTCTGCCAGGGGTAGTGTGGTCAACTACCACCCCTGACTTGTGGGGAAGTATGCCAGGGGTAGTGTTGTCATCTACCACCCGTGACTTATGAAGGTGCATATTTCACATTGTAACTAAAAAACAACAACGATTGGTGCAGTCAGAATCATTTTGTGGTGAACAAGTCTGTGTGAGTAGGAATTAAAATCATGATGTGAATCTATACTGTGTGTTTGTTTAGTAGAATCTATTGAATTATGTGTGTGTGTATCATGCAGATGTTGACTCTTGGGCTACACGTATTACACAGATTTGTGGTGGAGAACAGTAGTCATTTCAACAACAGGCGTAACTGCCCGCGTCACCCATGACTACGATGTTGACGTCAGACGCTATATGTCGCGAGGATACACTGCCAAGGAGCTTAATGTCAACTTCATGAAGGTGTGTGTCATTTCTGGAGGGAGTGAATGTCACTGTCACGAATACAACAGCTATGACACCTGTGCTTCCGCATACAAATGCTGAGCATGACTAGTTATGCAGACTCGCCTACTGAAATGGTTAATGTGTTATTTGTTAGAATAAATCAAAAATGGAAATATATCCAATTCAATTTTCTATTAGATGTTCCACAAAATCATCAACATTTCCTGGATTTATCAAATCAGTATGGTTACTGTTGTTATGTATATTGAATGATATAAGTGTATGTCATATTTGATGTTATTTTCATACAGACATGTGCATTGTAAATGATGTCAAGATAGATTTGAGTAATTTGTAATATATTGTTAAAGTGAAAGTGCCAGCTCCTTGGTGTTATTTTGTCATTTAATAGTAGGTTCTAATGACTACAACATGCACGTTGAAGGTGTACTGCGTTGCTATTTGAAGAAATCCACCTGCAACACTTTCAAATGATAAACAAAGCATCCAGTTTAAAAAGAATTGATTGAAACTAATGCCAAGGTGAGCAGAGGTAACTGCAATACCCTTTGATGCTTGACTTTCCCATGTTCTCGACAGCAGACTTCCCATTACAGATTACTGCTTGGCCAATTTTCGGCAGAGGAGCCTTTTAAATAAAATGGGACATTTCACAAGGAGTCTGGACCCTGTATGCACCCATCCTCTGTCATGTGACCTTAGTCATGTGACCTGACCGTTGTTTCCCGGAGAAAAAGATTCAGTTTCAAGATATGGTGGACCCTGAAGGGGCGAATCGCATACAAGCGATAGGAGCTCTTCCAGAAGTGGGAGGAGAAATCACGCGATTTCATAGAAAACTTCTTGGATCTGTTCAGTCGTGATGACCGACTGGTAGAGCCTAGTGCACTTAATAATAATAAAGTAATATACTTAAAAGCATACATTTAATTATGTAACTAAACAAGGGCTTATGTCTACAGGGAGTTGTGTATAGAGGGGGTTTTGGCGCGGGCCATCTCTCCCCCTCCAGCCCCGCGGAGAGTTCTTCCCGCTCCCCCAGCCCCTCCGTCGACCACGCCATCAACTGTCCCCGGGAGAAGCGACGGCGTGTCGCCAGTCATGAGTACCTGGACGAGGAGTTGGAGGACTAGTCTTCATTACTGAAGTGACATATGTACAGTTGATGTGACACGCAGACACATGCATGCACACGCAAGCGTGTGAAACGAGATACCCCAACTGATCGCAGTATATTTGGACACGCTGCCCAGAAGCAACCTATATATAAAATTATGGCCTCTAGGGGCAGTATACCCATGTAATTAACATATAGAGTTGTGGGCGCTGTTGTTCACCCATTATGATGTCACTGGATGTCAGTGTTGATGATGTCACTGGATGTCAGTGTTGATGATGTCACTGGATGTTAGTGTTGTCTTCCAGAACCAACTGTTCACTGAAGGTCGACTGCGAGTACCTGGACGAGGAGTCGGATGACTAGTCTTCATTATTGAACTGACATATGTACAGTTGATGTGACCCAGATGTCAGGTGACGCAGATGTCGGATAGCACAGAAGTCAGGTGGCGCAGATGTCAGACGATCCAGACATCAGATGACTGACAGAAACTGTTTGTGTTCACATGTGGAAACGTGGTCCATTTTGTTTGTATGGTAGCTGGTCCTCTTTAGTCACTGGATAGTTAGTCCGCTTGAGTTATGGGGTAATTTTGTCAGGATGTGTTTGTAATATGTAAGTTGTGATATATTTATTTATCAATGAACATGTGTGTCACTGTTGATGCAGACTGACAGTCTACGAGTGTCACTGTCAATAAAGATTCAGTTTAAAGTCTTCAGTGTCACTGTAAGTCCAGAGTTTTGATTCCCCATGTTCAAATGTTACAGTCAGCGCAGATAGTATGTTGACAGTCTTCAAGTGCCGCTGTCATTTCACCATCTACTAGTGTCACTGTCATTGCAGACTATATGTCAATCGTTTGACTATACCTGCTACCATTGTGAGTGTGTTGCTAACGTGTAAATTCAGGCGTACTACACACAAAGTACAGTGTAATGTGTTGTTTTGTGTTAGCGAATGAGAGTGAGATAGACGATTTTTTTCAGTACATGCTTATCAGGCATAAATTGCATGTGTTATCACGCCAAAAATGGTTTGCACGTCTACAATTAGACAATTATTTATTTGATTGCATGGTGTCACAGCGATATTTTCTTTCCTTTGTGCTGAAGATGTGATTGACTTTGATCAAATTTAACAGACGCAGAGTGATACATGGAATTAAGAAAAATGGAACTCCCTTTGTTGTGGTTATTTCTGGGTATAACTGATAGTTTCTGACGCTACAGTTGCTTTGCTTGCAGTCAGATTAAATTATTTGTACAGCTGTACAAACAATTTAGTGTTTCAGTGAGAAACAAATTAAATCAAAACAGTTCACTAATTAAGCCAATTTGTTCAGCAGAATGTAAGTATATGTTGTACGTATCAAATAGCTGTGTATGTATGTATGTATGTATGTATGTATGTATGTATGTATGTATGTATGTATGTATGTATGTATGTATGTATGTATGTATGTATGTATGTATGTATGTATGTATGTATGTATGTATGTATGTATGTATGTATGTATGTATGTAGTATGTATGTATGTATGTATGTATGTATGTATGTATGTATGTAGTATGTATGTATGTATGTATGTATGTATGTATGTATGTATGTATATGTATGTATGTATGTATGTATGTATGTATGTATGTATGTATGTATGTATGTATGTATGTATGTATGTATGTATGTATGTGTATGTATGCATGTTCCATGCATACATGTATACATCAAGAAAATATGGATACTCGCATCTAAAATCAACGATTGGGGGGGTTTTGTCCTCGCACGTTGAAGCTGGTGGCCTCAAGTGCTGTTCTGGTTATTGGGTTCTTTCGATGACAAAAGTGAGTACTATGATGTTCGCTAGGTGGAAGCACTGATATTTTAACGGGATTTCACTTGAAAATGAAAATTATGACATGGATAAGATTATTTTATAAGTATTACAACTTCGTTAGATATCATCTATTGTAAGTATTATTTACATGTAGTAGTCATCCCGCAAGCACCATTCAGAATATGTTAACTATGCACAGGACGATTGCGAATGAACTTTTGTCTTTGGTCGACTGGTTGAGCGATAATATAGGAAATTGATAGGAATAAATGCTGTGATTCCATAAATGCGTGATATACCGGCCACGGGTACAAATTAACCCACATCAGTACAGTTACTAAGCAGTACAACTTGGGTCGACCGGGGGTACCCCACCGAACCCTACCAATACTCCGTGCCTTTCCGAAGTATATTCACGATACTTGAAAGTTGTGTCTCAGAATAGGCACTAGTTTAATACTAGTAATAAATTATAATTTAATAATCATATTTGCTATTAGTGCTGGTTCGATACCAGGTTTTGTTCGATACCGATCGATACCTGAATTTTGTTCGATACGCGATACTTACGTTGTATGTCTAATATTCACATAGAACACAGTTCACAGTAGAAGCACAGTATGCAACAGAAGTAGTGCTGGTTCGATACCAGAAATCTTCGATATCGATCGATATATTGCTGATTCAATACCAGAATTCTTCGATATCAATCAATACCTTGATTTTTATTCGATACTCAAAATTTACCTTGTAAGTCTAATTCAGTATGTACAGTAGATATCTCCAAAGAAACACACTATCCACTTAGAGTAATGCCACAGAAACACACACAACGTTCACTTGTAGGGAAATATATGATAATTTTAACCATGCAAACAATGATTAATATGCAATTTTCATTTTATTTAAGTAAACAAACAACAGTTTCAATATAATTGATTACTGTTGTAATTGTAATATAATATTAAAACAATAAAGACAACTGCAATAAAATACCTAGTGACAAATACTTTAATTAATTGCACTGAATTATTTTAAATTAATAACAGTATTTCACCCCAGTTGTTTGCAAATACACTATAAAGCAGCTTAATTTCAAGTTACCATCAACAATTAAGTACTGCTGAAACATAACATACAAATAATATGTTATTGCTAAACACACATGTTTTATCACTTATAATAGTGCCAGCACAGCAACATTGTTTAATATAAAACTTAAATTACCACGTTATCAAGTACACATAACAAGCCCCATAATGATTTTGCAACTGTTCAAGAACAAGTCGGTTTCTTCCTCTACCTCTGCCTCTGCCAGTGGTGAACCTGTTTGGCCAGTGCCAATAACAGTAGATGCAGAAAGTGTATCGTCATCGTGTATGTCACTTCTTGACGCTGTGGCCGCAGTAGTAGATTTGGCAATCCATGGCAATTCGCTTCAACTGTAACTAGATGTCCACTGCTTGCTCATTGTCAAATATTTCGATAGAACACTTTCGAGTCGTTGCGACGTTGTCCACCACATCGATGTGTCCTTCGATGAAAGTTGATAAGCACGTTTTAATAGTTTCTTGAAGTATGACCTAGGCTAAGATCGCGCACAGAAAACAGTTTTATACAGACTAACTCTACAATAAAGTTTTAGAAAACAATTCACATTTGATTTTATATTATTTTTTAAACAACCACGTCTAAGTCAAGTTAAGCAGCGAAGTGGTAGTTACCGTAAACAACGACATCATCGACAACGATGTTCGACATCGTCGAATGGAGTCGAAGTATCGAACAGTTGGCGAAATATCGAAGTATCACGATACCACTAGGTATCGGTATCGAACTTTCGCAAGTATCGTGATACTTCGATATATCGAATATCGAACCGAACAGCACTAATTGCTATGCCATAGCCTATGCCGTCTAAGACTCTCTCATATAAAATTATGAAGACAAAAACGAAATGATGTAATAGTGTTATTTCGTTTTCACTATTACTAATATTCTGGTATAAAAACTGGATCAATGGTAGGGATACTCCCTTTTCCATTTACAGTAGTGATTGAAATAAAACAATATCCACAGTTGCAAGAAATCGTCGGATATTTAGACCCAAAATATGCAATTAAACAGTGGGGTCCAACCAGACCCCAGTATATTACAGTAATGTCAATAATAATAATGATTCTCTGACTGATTGAAATGGAGTAAGAATTTCACAGAAGAATGTCAAATTCATATGAACACATTTGAAGCTCAAAACTTGGGAATATGTATCTTGTGTTTTTACTTTTAGCCGATTAAGAGAATCTGGCTTTGAATCCTGTGCTGTGGTGTTGAATCTTGGACAAGTTCATTCACTCTACATTGTTCCAGTTCACCAGCTTTATGAATGAGTATGTGGCTATAGACCAGGGTTGGGTTTAAATATGTATTTGAATACAAAAAAAATTGTATTTGTGTATAAATCACAAAGGACATTGCATGTATTTGATATTCATTCTCTATTTGAAAAGTATATTTTGCAAATACACATACAAATTACCAGAGAAAGGTAAAGTATTGCCTGACATTTTGATAAACTGCCTCAGGAGTCAAGACAGAATGTTTTTCACGCCTGTGGTCTAGGCAGCATTGAGAAAATTAGCCAACAGTGAAGCTGGTCAAGCACCAATGAATGAATGGGAAGCCAGTGAAGCTTATCTATAACCTTAACAGTAGGTATTTACAGGGAATGTGCACCAAAGGATCCTGCTGTTACTTGCTGTGTAAACATCCTGGGCTAAGACAATGGAAGCCAGGTTTCCTCCACTGCAGTTGAAGAGCTGCATCATTGAACTTGTTTCTACACATCTTCTATGTGTAAATACTTTTTGTTGCAGGACTGAATGACGTCACAAGTGTCTCTACTGTTGCGTTCAACTAGCCTGTGGTGGGGCCACCATTCGAAAATAACATCAAATCTCTTGTTGTAGGGACACCACTCGAACGTGACATCAACTTCCCCGTGGTGGGGAAACCATTCGAGTGTGACATAAATTCTAAATTGGTAATTTCTAGTAACATGTCAGTATGCACACTGGGAAGAAACCCTACAAATATGATACCTGTGGAGCACAATTCTCATCAAGTGAACATTTGAAGACACATATCCGCATCCACAATGGGAAGAAACCCTACAAATGTGATACCTGTGGAGGACAATTCTCAACAAGTGGACATTTGAAGACACATATCCGCATCCACAATGGGAAGAAACCCTACAAATGTGATACCTGTGGAGCACAATTCTCAACAAGTGGACGTTTGAAGATACATTTCCGTATCCACACTGGGGAGAAACCCTACAAATGTGATACCTGTGGTGCACAATTCTCAACACATGGTAATTTGAATATACATGTACGTATCCACACTGGGGAGAAACCCTACAAATGTGATACATGTGGTGCACAATTCTCAATACATGGTAATTTGAATAGACATGTCCGTATCCACACTGGGGAGAAACCCTACAAATGTGATACCTGTGTAGCAAAATTCTCAACAAGTGGACATTTAAAGACACACATCCGCATCCACAATGGGAAGAAACCCTACAAATGTGATGCCTGTGGAGCACAATTCTCAACAAGTGGAAGTTTGAAGATACATTTCCGTATCCACACTGGGGAGAAACTCTACAAATGTGATACCTGTGGTGCACAATTCTCAATACATGGTAATTTGAAAAGACATGTCCGTATCCACACTGGGGAGAAACCCTACAAATGTGATACCTGTGGAGCACAATTCTCAACAAGTGGACATTTAAAGACACACATCCGTATACACACTGGGGAGAAACCCTACAAATGTGATATTTGTAGTGTGCAATTCTCAAGACGTGGTGGTTTGAATAGACATGTCCGTATCCACACTGGGGAGAAACCCTACAAATGTGATACATGTGGAGCACAATTCTCAAGACAGGGTTATTTGAATACACATTTCCGTATCCACACTAGGGAGAAAACCTACAAATGTGATACCTGTGGAGCACAATTCTCAACACTTGGTAATTTGAATACACATTTCCGTATCCACACTGGGGAGAAACCCTACAAATGTGATACATGTGGAGCACAATTCTCAAGACAGGGTAATTTGAATACACATTTCCGTATCCACACTGGGGAGAAACCCTACAAATGTGATACATGTGGAGCCCAATTCACAATAAGTGGATGTTTGAAGACACATATCCACACTGGGGAGAAACCCTTCAAATGTGATACCTGTGTAGCACAATTCACAACACTTGGTAATTTGAATATACATTTCCATATCCACACAGGTGAGAAACCCTACAAATGTGATACATGTGGAGCACAATTCACAATAAGTGGACATTTGAAGACACATATCCGCATCCACACTGGGGAGAAACCCTACAAATGTGATACCTGTGGAGCACAATTCTCAACAAATAGACATTTGAAGAGACATGTCCATATCCATGCTGGGTAGAAACCCTACAAATGTAATACTCAAGAATTCATCAATTGAAGAGACATGTTGTCCTCAACCACAAATGAAGTGTCACAATCCCTGTAAACATATGCTGAAGTAACTATATTTAACTGTTTGAGCCATACGTTAGTAGTGTCAGTGGAGAAAACCTAGCAACGGAAATCAACAAGTCTATTACATATAATCACTTCTGGTCAAACTATGACCATTGACATTATGCCTAGACGCATGTGTTTGTATTATATTGTGATCTGGCCTTTGTACATGTGAATAAGTCATGAGACGAGTGGTCGTGACCTGTGAGAAACGAATCTAAAGAAATATGTCATCCTCATCTTCTCTTTACCTGTTACAATCCCTATAAATCAATACTCTGTTAACTTTACAAATTCGTCAACAATTGTGCACTGTGGAGTTTGCTACAAAGAATTCTTGGAGTCGATCATTTGTAATGCGAGGTAAAAATACAACTTAAAATCATTGTAAATATACAGTATATTGCTTGTGTATATAATTAATATGAAGCCGTCTGTTGGTGAAATTGTTTCACGATAACACTTATGGAGCCTGTTTATATATATTCTCTATAAAGGTATCATGCAAACGTAATGTATTACTTGTCATTTAATCATGGACTCTGTGTGGACAGGTTTAATTGAACTCTCCACACGAAATAAATTTCAATTGATGACAAAACATAATTAGGAATTTTAGGTTAGTCACATAAGCGGAAAGTAACTACTTGCCAGAGGGATTATTGTTAATGAAGGTACCTCATCCCCAAGCCTTGGCAACTCAGGCCAAGCATTTCTACTCGACTCCTGTGATTGGTGGCCCATCGCCCCCTGTGAGTGAGCTACGTTAAGTTTGATCCCTACATGTAGGCAATCTCCTAGTTTCTCGTCCCTGCACACCTCATTTTTGACTCCCTCCTTTTTACTGATTGGTAGATTAACCAAATTCACTATTTTAAATGCATTTCAGATCTGTGAAGACATCGGCTGACAAGTGAACCAAAACACATTTTATGTTAACAACGATAGGGACCTGCAAAAACAATCGACAATAACTTTACTATGTTTATGATTGTGTACGTCATGTTTATGATAGTGTACGTTATGATTGTGTACGTCATGTTTATGATGGTCTACATCGATTGTATGTATAATATGTAACAAGATAGCTACCTTTTTTCTATTCAACTGTCTTCAGGTCGCAGTAAATTGTTCAGCGCCCACAATGGGAATGTAGGCCTACCCTTAACATTTATTATTTTCTTTGTGAGACGTTTCAGTGACCTATGTAGTATCCTAAGTATTCATATATCGTTTTGCGACAGGCTTAATAATCTTTACTTATGCTTTATTAGCAGTATGATATTATAGCAAATATTTTTATAGCAGATCTGTTTGTCAATCTTGACATGTCTCTTGGCGATGTTTCTCTGTAAATAAAATTAAAATGTACCAGACATTATAAGGTGCATAATGATTAGCATTGGACAGTTTTCTATGCCAATACTTATTGATAAGATACTCAAGTAAACATTATAAATTTAAAATATTAACCTTATTACAAATATTAAAGTTTTAGATATCCATTCACACCTTAATGGCGTCTTTAAATAATATTGTGTTCAAATATGCAGTTTGATTACATATTAAAATACTCAAAGATGGCCGTTACTGCCTTAGCGCAATCCCCAAAAAATGGGCGATAGATTCTGCTATTTGTATGACATTTGCAGAGTCGTCATACAAATAGCAGAATTTATTGCCCATTTTTGGGGGATTGCGCTGACGCAGTAACGGCCATCTTTGAGTATTTTAATAATATCTAATGTAACGGCATCTTTGAACATGATAGTATTTAAGGACGCTATTTATGTGTGAATGGATATCTAAAAATGTAATATTTCTAATAAGGTTAATATTTTAAATTTATAATGTTTATTTGAACATCTTATCAAGAAGTATTGGCATAGAAAACTGTCCAATGCTAATCATTATGCACCTTATAATGACTGGTACATTTAAATTTTATTTACAGAGAAACATCGCCAAGAGACATGTCAAGATTGACAAACGGATCTGCTATAGAAATATTTGCTATAATGTCAAGCATTACAAGATAATAGTAAATTTTAAGGGTAGGCTAACACTTACGTCTTAGGTGCAGATCAATTTACTGGGACCAGAAGACAGTTGAATAAAAAAGTAGCTAAAATAAATGTTTATTCTATAAACGTTATCTTGTTACATATTATACATACAATCGACGTAGACCATCATAAACAGGACGCACACAATCATAAACATGGTAAAGTTATTTTTGATTGTTATGCAGGTGTTAGAAAGTGTGGGCGATGCGTCCGACGAATGGTAACCTTGGCGTTATGGATAAAGCAAATGCCAAAACTAGAGAGGCGGAAATTAAGAAATGTATGATTTCGCTAAGCCAACGGCGAACGTACATTTGGAAAGTAAGAACGGTACCTACACTGTTTCGACAAACTGCTGTACCGGTGTGCTCAGTGTGCCCACTTGGTGTGACTTGTGTTTACACGTGGATGACCTTACAGGTGCGAGGTGTCTCACCTTAAGTCACACATCGCGTCACTGTTTGGTTTGTTTCTGAGTACCATGCTATAATTTAACCTCCCCGTTTAATCGCGATCGTAAGCAAATAATCCCCGATCGGTGTCCTTAAATAGAATGTCTGGGCCTAAATATATTTATAACCTGAATGCGCTTACTGGTTTTACGTTATATTTACGCTAGATAGTGTTATGTTCCAATAGATCGCGATGTTGCAGATACGTTGCAGGAACGTGTCATTCTCGGTCGTTCTCACCTGCTCTGACCACCCGACGTCCACCATGGTGACTGGTGGCTAGGTCTTATACGTGGGAACCTCGCAACATGGCTGTACCACTACGTGCGTCTTTTGCAAATAGTAGAGAATGTTAGATATTAGCTTTTTTTCGTCACATAGTTGAATTCAAAGATTGTAGTCCGGGGGGGGGCAAACTTCCAATTGCACATGAAGCGGTAGATTATCTTTAACGGAAGAAACGTGCAATTGAGCAGGGGTGGCCTGAACAGAAGCTACAGCACGACATGGCATCGGAAGATAAAGGGGAATGGTGCTTTTTAGTATGTTCAGCCATCATCAGAAGACATTCAACACTTACTACATAAAAGTTCACAATTTCGGTACCACATTCATCACGCTGTCGTTCATTCGTCAGACCACGTTATCGAAAGACGAACTGGAAGGGTCTGTTGAGTGAAGCATTTTCACTGCGTCAGAATGTCTGCCGAGCACCTCAGAGTGTTTGGGGCGCGCGACTCTAATGCAACAATAGCGCAGCTTACTGCCAAAGGTACAGAGGGACGTGCCCACAGCCGTCTTCCCGTCTGTCTACATGCCCGCCGGTGTATCACAACGTCAAATGATATGCAGCATACTATGCACATATTTCGTGTCGCGATGACCTTCTTCACTTCTTCCCCAGTTAACGTCTGTGTGTCTATTCGTAGGCCGTAGCCTGCTCTCACGGTTGTCAGTATATGGACTGTGGTTCCTCGTATATGTCTATTTAAAAGTTAAAGGTAAGTTCTTATATAATGCAGTATTCGGTCCTTGTAGGGCTATCAAAATGCTTTACAGAACTGTTCAATCCAACTTCATCTCAACTTCTCCGGAATGCTTTCAGTCACGCTGCATTTGGCTGAAGTTTAACAAGTGCATTTGATTTAGCATATTTACTCTCAAAGATAGACATTTGCAACCCATTTACTCATTTTCATAGTTAACATTTTAATCGTCTGTAGCACCAATCATATGCGCTTTGCTTAATTCTACTCCTATACTGTACGTTTTGTCTCAAAATTTTCAATCCGGTGTGTCGTAAAAACATTACCATTTACATATTATTTTATTTCCCGCACCTGCAACATTTATAGTATGCAAATAACACATTTGTATAATGTTTAAGTTTTCTATGGTCACTGCCGACTATAGTATATTATATTTTTATGGTGATTTTCTATTAGTTGGTTATAAAAGTTACCCAAAAAATTGGTGTGTGTGTATTTTATTTTGTCGATCCTATTATCATATTTTAGCAAAAAGAGTTTCTTGCAGCTATCTCAAAAATATTATTTTCCAGCTTTATGACTATGTATGAGGATGGTTTTGTACCCCACAACCGGCCGTTGTATTCTGAACTTACTTGTTCCGATTCCGAGAATCAGTTTAACGTATCTGGTGACTTTCATTAAAAACTACGTAAAACATTACACAAACGAGCCTACACAGGTAGGTATCCTTTTTGAAAAAGAACGACTGTTAAATAAGATGAGACACACATCGATTTGTTATGCATCTTCAGAAAATATAGCTCTTGGTGGACACACAACATGGCTCATGCTCAAGATCTGAACAAACAAGCACGTTTGTTTGTGTTGTGCATTTCGTTATCATATGCTTCGAGAACAATACTGCAATGCACGCGGAAAGATATATCTGATACACTATGTTAATCGTCTAACAGCCTGGTTATTTCGACCCCACCTCTACCGGAGAACGTCACTTCTCCGTGTTTACGTTCTACGTGAGGATTGGGCAAAGGTCGTCCCTATGTACACATCACTACACAACGAATAGGTGGCCAGTTCACGAAGTTTCTCAAACACACACGAACACACGATAGAAGGGCGAGCGAGATCCAGCCCAATCGTCTGATGTTAACTGTGTAATCGTCGTTTCGTTCCAACAGGATCATTGACACACCTGCGACTGATGTGTTCGATTAGTTAATGACTGTTAACTGCTTGCAATAAGAGGTTGAAATAGGGCCCCCCCAACCCCCATTGCTGTGAGTGTCCTGTGTATATGCCCCCGATATTAAGAATATGTACCTCAATAATGCCCGCAAGGATAAGTTCACCAATTACTGCTTTAACACGTTTCTAGCATTCAATTCCACCAATATCCAACGGCTTCCAATGTTTATTTTAAACGTGCCCATGTGTGCACGCGTGTATGCGTGCGTGGATATCCGCGTGGGTGCCCAATTACGTATGGGAGTGAGTGCCCGTACAATTTAAAATATTAATGCACTCAAGAACCAGTTAGCATACGTAACTGCAATTAGTGTTTGTAGCAATGTCGTGTTTTGCGGTGAAAGACTTCATTTACAAAAAAGGTTTCTTCGTTGACGTCGATTAGTCCCGACACCTGGTTCGAATATGTCTACCCTAGTGCACGATCAATATATTAATACTATTATCCTGCCTTCGCACAACACAATCCGTCTCTGTCGCCTAAATACCGCGCCTCGGAACATTAGGCTGTAAAATCCAGTCGGATCCCGCATTCAACAAATGCGCGCTTCCCCCTGCAAATCGTGGATTCTCTGCTTCGTCACGTCGCGTCACGCTTGCTTGGGCATGAACCGAAAACCGGCCGCGCGTGTCGAACCTTCCCCGCAGCCATTAAGGCCGCTGGTCGCGCGGGGCAACGGCGCGTCACGTGATCAAACACAGCGTGCGTCGCGGCGACTGCTAACAACTGTCGACAAGCACTGAGTGGGATGTGTCGCCGCCGTTGCTAGACGGAGACAGAGAGCGAGAGAGAGGGAGAACATCGCCGAAAGTACGTCCCCTTCTGCCACAGACGCCGTCCAACAGTCACCATGCACCGGTCGTACCAGTCGATACTCCCGACGCACAACAAGCTGCTACAGCAGCGCTGGGACACCACCTACTACAACGAGCACAGAAAGAAGGTTCGTATGTTTGTCGTAGTCATTACGTGGTCAGGACGACACACGGCTTAGACTCACGACGGAGCACAGGCTTCCCAGTGTTGTCGGCGGTGACGTGGCCCATCTCCCATCGATCAGATTATTTGCTCTTGCCGTGGATTAGATGGATTTATCGCCTAATCGGATGGCGTGCTTTCCGCACACACAAACGGTTCGCCAGCGCAAACAAACTGGCATCGATAATGTCGCGTTGCCGTTGAAATATCGGGCTTAATGTATCGCATTTAAATTGTGGCTGGCTAATGGAGTCTTAGAAAGAGGAAGCGATTTTGCACATTTTGACAATGCATTATTACGTGCCACGATATGCGTGTAGAATTATAACATAAGTATGCAGTCATGTGGCCGGGCAGATCGAGCGATGTGCCCCTCCACACTCCACAAAGAATCAGGGGAGAATAATAATGATCATGCACTGTTGGCGGTTGGGGGCTTAGTGTGTTTGCTCCAAACATTGCACAAGCTTTAGATGTTGTCGTTACCCATGTAACGTATGTTTTTTGCAATGTATTCTTTCGTGAAAATTGAAAGGGATGTTGTTTGTGCCGCCAGATAATTACCAGTGGCAATTCACTCAATCAGTTGTACGTTATTAGTCTCACTTTGGCGTATTATCAGCATGCATACATGTAATATTCTGCTTGTGATAATTTTTGCAAATGTCGATACATCCAGTAGAAATTTTAAAACTGATGTAAGTTTAAAACTAATGTTTGGCAATTAATTTTGTATGGGAAAATATAATCAATTTATCCGTAATATTTTGTGTCAACATGTGAACCGTCGAGACACAGTAACTAGTGCTCGCGGGTAGGCACATCAAATAAACCTTCGAGACACAGTAACTAGTGCTCGCGGGTAGGCACATAAAGTAAACCGCAGAGACTCAGTAACTAGTGCTCGCGGGTAGGCAGTAGGCACATAAAGTTAACCTTGAGTTTTGCATTACACGACATCTGTAACCACTTCAGTCGAACTCATACAAAGTTCACTTCTTTATCGTGAGCAAACAATTGTTCAATTATGTCTGCGCGTTGGTCGGCATAGCACAAGTATAATTGACAATACACACGGCTAACGCGGCCCATTTCTATGAATGCATTCGGAATTCTGCCTGGTGCATTCGTGTGTACAGTTCTCGTTATTCATAATCCAAATAACAAACGTTCTATCTGTTTTATACGTTCGCAAAGGTTGTATTCAGACGCGACCTCGACGGCAATGCATTTATGCTCATTATTAATCACTTCGCTGCCAGGGACTGGTTTATAGGTTTGGTCAGAAGATGACGGACATACTGACTATCTATAAACACCTGACATGAAGGTACAGGCGTGCTAAGGCATCATGTTTGACCTATCTCCACAATACGCCTAAGTCACAATCCATACTTTGAGCTCATCTGAAGTAATCGGTTATTTTAAGTCACTTGCCGTCGAATTATATGCACCATTTAGTTGCAATCTTTCTGCAAATCACGATAAGACTTTCTCGTGTATTACTACTAATAATAAATAATATTAATAAGTGTTTATCTCAATATAAAGTCCATAACTGTATATAGGGTCGAAGCAAAAAAAAATACGTACACATAGTATAAAATATACATACTTACGATGTTTATCACCGGATAAGTAGAAAACGCAATTATAAAACTCAGTGATTGTTTCTCGCGCATATCTTGCATTGTCGACTTAAAACGTATTGACAGAATGGTCTCAATTATATAAATGTGCCCAGCAGGAGACGTGTGGTACTAGGCCGTGGTTTGGCAAATCAGTTTAATAGCAAGCTTCCAGGGATGGATGTTACCCGTCAAATTAGTTTCGTCTTTATACAATCACGGATTACGCGCGTGAATAGATTTATGGAGAGACACGGTACCCTACGCATGTTCTATCAATGTTATTAATCGCCCGTATAATATGATAACAAAGTCGTACCATTATTGCCTTGGTTACATACACTAAATAGTACGTGGCTAAGATTTCACGAGCAATTATTTTCTTAATTTGTCGGGCGACACCGTATAGACGTGCGACATGTCTAGACACTTTGACATAAATGTTGACTCACGCCAGCCTCAAGCTGAGCTTCGGTGAAATTATAGAACCTGTACACCTGCTCACGGTTACTGTTTCAACGCTAACAGACTTAACACAAATCGCTCGTGTAAACCGCCGTTCAGAATTTCTAAGTCAATGACTGATATTGCCTTCACTTAAAGCTTCGAAAAACTCTCACTCCGTGACTTATCAACTTTATTAGCAAGTGGACATAGAAGCAATTACGTAGGAGTCACCCATAAAGTGCATCATGTTTGGGAAGTAGGCCGCTCTACATGTATTTGTGACGAAGCATTGTTCTGGGGATGAGGCTGTGTGTATGCACAGCGTTATGAAATGTTTTCTGTTTGTTTTGGAGATATATTGGCTGACTAAACAAGCTATATTGGACATATGGAGACAACATTAATTGTTCAGCCACAGTGTGTGTGTGTGTGTGTGTGTGTGTGTGTGTGTGTGTGTGTGTGTGTGTGTGTGTGTGTGTGTGTGTGTGTGTGTGTGTGTGTGTGTGTGTGTGTGTGTGTGTGTGTGTGTGTGTGTGTGTGTGTGTGTGTGTGTGTGTGTGTGTGTGTGTGTGTGTGTGTGTGTGTGTGTGTGTGTGTGTGTGTGTGTGTGTGTGTGTGTGTGTGTGTGTGTGTGTGTGTGTGTGTGTGTGTGTGTGTAAAACGCAAAACCAGCAATGGATTTCCTTTTAATTAGTTCACAGGCTTGTATTTTAAACACATGTAAACAGCGAATAGATACATGCAATGAACATCACTTCACGTCGCTCTGAACACCGCTGACTCTGTTGACATTTACATACTCATTCGTTTGTTGTACTCTGTGGAAATGAGCACATTATGAACTCAGACTAATTTGAGGAAATATCAATACAAAAACGCAGACGGAAACTTCAATTAAGATACTGTATATGCCAGCATGGGATATATCGTAAATACAAGTCATACTCAAAACAAATACAAATGCAATTATCAAGTCTTCAAATTTAAAATCCCACAGAACGCTCATAGGTCATAATGTGTGTGTGTGTGTGTGTGTGTGTGTGTGTGTGTGTGTGTGTGTGTGTGTGTGTGTGTGTGTGTGTGTGTGTGTGTGTGTGTGTGTGTGTGTGTGTGTGTGTGTGTGTGTGTGTGTGTGTGTGTGTGTGTGTGTGTGTGTGTGTGTGTGTGTGTGTGTGTGTGTGTGTGTGTGTGTGTGTGTGTGTGTGTGTGTGTGTGTGTGTGTGTGTGTGTGTGTGTGTGTGTGTGTGTGTGTGTGTGTGTGTGTGTGTGTGTGTGTGTGTGTGTGTGTGTGTGTTGTGTGTGTGTGTGTGTGTGTGTGTGTGTGTGTGTGTGTGTGTGTGTGTGTGTGTGTGTGTGTGTGTGTGTGTGTGTGGTGTGTGTGTGTGTGTGTGTGTGTGTGTGTGTGTGTGTGTGTGTGTGTGTGTGTGTGTGTGTGTGTGAGTGTGTGGTGTGTGTATATATATATATATGTGGTATACATTGTTTAGTACATTATGTAAATAAGATAGTCATAACAAATATGTGTACGTCTCTTTGAGAATTGAGATAGGCTCGTATAACAGCTGTAAATAGTGCAACAGAATCTGTGTTTGTCAAGACTACACTGTTCTCGTCATTGGAGATAGCTTTGCTTATGAACGTTCCCGGTGTCATATTGCATTATGTTTTGTTAATTTCACATAAAAATGCAGTTAGTTTAACTATTGTTACTTCCTACATTATGCTTATATTATATTTCTTACTCTTGGAAACATTAGTTATATTATCAGTATCTAAATAAATAACTATTAAATTCAAAAAACATATCTTGTTCGCCTAGCTCTTAATCTTCTAGTTAATGATACCACAACGATGTTTATCATAACTTGCTAAACAAGTCAGCTTAATTTTTATTGTGTTTTTCTAACATAAACTCGGCCATCGCAACTCCGAGATGTAAACGTTTGTGTGTGAAGTTTTACTTTCCGTGGTAATTAGCATTAATTAACATGTTACAGTTCATTTCTAAACAACGATGCGGACCAACGCTAATTACAGAGGTGATCAAATTAGGTCAACTGATAACACGTCGATAAATAATAGGTGGATTTCTGTATTAATGAAGTAGGCATTGTATTAAGAATAACGCTTTGAGCTAAAATAAGGGTTAAGTAAATACGGTGTATATATAATAATTATAAGATTACTACAATATAATTCATGCGCAACGTATTTTCATAAATTATTGTAATACTTAATACACCGAGATGAGAAACTATTGTGTAGTTTGTTTTAAATTAAATGCACGGGTGCACAGGAACATGTATTCTACGCACTGCAAACGTTTATTAAAATTTAGAATATTAACAAGGTCCGGGTAGGTGTAATGTGCTACAGTAATTCAACGGCAAACTATAAATGCGTCTTAAGGATAATAAACACCGCAGTCACCGTGCGGGTGCGGGCATACTGTTTATACAAGGCTGTGCACACAAGGGTCTGTTCACACCACCTACTTTCTCACGCACAAACGCTGACGGTTAATGGCCACTTCGAACGTCAGTTATCTCGTTTGAATTACCTGGCAGCCGAATGGTTGGCGACCGAAGGAGATTCAAGAGGTTTCAATATTTCACCTGATCATTGTCAGTTGGCCGGTTCGATTGCGCCGGGTTTGCGAACGATGTCAACATTTCTGGCGTCAACATTTCTTCTCGGAGCCGAGCCGAGGCCGTGCTTATTTATTCATTAATTTCCTGTCCTGACACGCTTTGTAGATCCCATTATAAGTGCGTCGGTGCCGCTTGAGTGCATCGCACCATATACTAGAGTGGTTAATTACATCCCAACGGAATTGTTGATGACGTGAATAATTCATTCGACGCACGATTGTCATTGTTCCAAAATCGCAGATAAGATTAACGGTGCTTTTGGCAGGAATCGAACTTGTGTAGTATTTTATATGGCTGATTAGACATGAAATATATATATCGCCTATTGTTTCTAGAATAGTGACTATCTCAAGTGTGCGCGAACTTTTACTTACCGTGGTATTTGTCTCAAGTAAAGGGGATGTATATTCTACAGTTTCTGGTTTAGTGTTTTCTTATACGATTATTGCAAACTGATTTAACCTTTTTTATTTACTAAACTGCTATCCAAAAACAGAATCATGAGATGGCAACAAAACAAGGAACTATCTGGTTTATCGAGAGTAAAAATTTAAGGTTAAACAATCTATGACAGATCCACCGTTTTGGTGTATTTGGGTTTTAAACACATTCACTCTACTACATGTCCACGAACCGTAGATTATCTAATACGTTAACTCATAGTCTTCTGTGAGATAACTGACACGATCTTATAATAATCTTGGTTGTTCCTTCACTAACATTACTTCGTGTCCTCTAGTTCTTCGATTCTTACCTTTTGTCTTCAATATTAAGCGATAAAAATTCGATTCTTACCGTTTTGTCTTCAATCTTAAGCGAGAAAAGTGTTTTTATAAATATATTAACATGATTATTATATTTAACTATAGTTATAGAACTACAATAAGATATTTCTTTGTGATATATCTAGCTAGGTTTGTTTAAATTAATGTTCATTCATTTTAACTTTGATTTTTGTTATAAATAAAGTCTCTCATCTCGGTATACTTTCGTCACTCTTCGTACTATGGTTAGCGCATTTGTGTCTTTATTACGGCACGGTTTTTACCTCGTAACATACTAATACCTACTTACTTATGCCTGTTATGCCTGAGAGCATAGGCCATCGACACGCTACTGTTTTCTGTCCATGGTCATCCTCACCACCTCTCTCCTGGTGTATCCCATCTCTTTTGTTTCCATTTTTGTGTCTCTTTGCCAGGCGTTCCGTGGCCTACTTCATCGCCTCTTTCCTGGGTGGTTCCATGTGATGGATTGACGGTGATGGTTTCTGGAGGTTTCCTGAGTGTGTGTCTTATCCACCTCCATTTTCTCTTCGTTATTTAATTTTATATGGGTAGTAATGCTTATATACAGTATATATTCTGAACGAAGCTTAGCCATAAGTTTGACCACCACAAAATATACCACCTCCACGGCTGACCGTTGACTCTTGCCTCGTGTGTGTGTGTGTGTGTGTGTGTGTGTGTGTGTGTGTGTGTGTGTGTGTGTGTGTGTGTGTGGTGTGGGTGTGGGTGTGGGTGTGGGTGTGGGTGTGGGTGGGTGTGGTGTGGGTGTGTATATATGTATGTATGTATGTTTGTATGTATATATGTATATTAAATTCAATGGTAATTGCACCTTAAAATATTATGTTACCTAAGAACATTAAAATTGACGTTTTTCAGGAAGCCCTGATTAAACCAAAAGGAAAATAAACGAAAATTAAGTAATTAAAATGATTGATGTTCACAGTATGTGTGGGAAATCAACGACAACACACACGCACACACACGCACACACACGCACACACACGCACACACGCACATACGCACACGCACACACGCACACACGCACACACACACACCACACCACACACACACACAGCACGCACGCACGCACACACGCACACACACACACACACACCACGCACGCACGCACACAAGACGGCGATTCTTTCAGAGAAGCACGGCAATTTAATTAAATATCCGATCGGTCGGATTAATTAAATGCCAAATAACTATTAGGCGGAACACCGCTTTGGCATCATGCCAGGTATTGGCCAGTCCTCAAAGTTCCTGTCACAAATACAGATATATTTCAGAATGTACACTTCTTCATCCGGCAACGAATTTCATGGAAACACACTTGTTATTTATAACACCATACGTATAAAACGAAACACCACCACCAGTCGTGTTCACGTCATTTTGTTTCTGTTGAAGGTCCAAGAAGCCCGACCAATGGTCGATACGAAGGCACCGCAGACGTATCTGCATCTGCATCTGAAACTAAAGAAACTACAGGTTTGTTAAAGACTTATGAGCTGGGACACACCCCCCCCCCCCCCGGTGGGACCAAATGCGCACAGATGTCCCTCAATTTCGGACGTCTCGTCGCTTAGTATGGTATAAAAAATAAATAAATTTTAAAGTTTTGATCCCATCCATGTGAGGACGCTGTCTGTACGAAGAGACCCAGCTCTGGTGTACCAGCACTGCAAAAGATGAACGTAAAAATGCATATAATATTATAATTCTCCGTTTGTCAGTCTCTTCGCAAAGTCGTTCTTTTGACATCTGCCTCGTATCATATATGCATGGTTATGTAGCTCCTGTTATTGTGCACTGTTATTCAATAATTATTAATTGCACGACCTGTTATGAAATGTAGACGCGCCTGTTTATTGTTAAGGGTGGATGTAGAAGTTGATAAATGGGGTTACACTGCCATTCATAATGTTGAAACGCTAACAAAAACATTCATCTAAAACCCCGTTGAGATGCTGAAATATATCTAACTACTTCCCCTGAAGCTAACCACAAACTTTCAACATAGCCCGTGAGATTACCAAAAGTTCCAACCATGCATTCGCCATTATACTTGCCCCCCTATTGCATGTCACTGGTACCAAAATGTGGGGCGTGACAACTGCACATACACATGATCCGTAAACCAACCCAAATGCAACAAATAACGTATGCCGGAGAGATGTTTCCATACGAAGTTAGATGTATTGAATCCATTCAATGATATAGGGCATGTACAAGTTTATACTTATGATACGACAAGAGAGGCTAACAATGGACACAATGATCTCAAACACGTATGGTGTGAGAGGTAGGGTTAGAAACACCTACCAGTTTTTCGTTAATCTGTCAACCAATGCGTCGCCCTTGTTAGTGTATAACGAGACAATCGACTGACAATATCGAACTGGCTGCGCGTTTTGCGTATTCTGTGTTTATATTCTATATCGATAAGAGGGAAACCACTCGGTATACAAACCCGTGTTCATCTCATTGCCAACACCGGACAAATTTAAAGGGAAAGTGCCAGTTCCCATGCCTATAATTGGCAGAACAGTAATTTGTAACCGGAAGTCTGCTGTTTATAACGTGGGAAACTTAAACATCAAAGGGTAATGCGGTTACCTCTGCTCACATTGGTATTACTGCCAATCTGCTTTGTTTTGAAACTGGATGTTTTGTTTACCTTTTGAACGTGTTACAGACTCTTTGAAATTGCGAACATATTGTTCGGAGTTTAAAAAAATAGCTATATATATATATATATATATATATATATATATATATATACACAAATTGGCAGGCAGTAAACCTTCAACATACATGTTGTAGATTTGTAGTCATAAGAACGTAATATTAAATGAAAATAAAAACCCTAGGAGCTGGCACCGTCGCTTTAAAATCAATACAAAGGACACATATTGTTATGAACTGTTTCTAGCTGGAGGAAGAGCGACTGGCGACCATTGAGCGAGACAATCGCATTCTGCTGGAGAAGATGTCGTACACGATGCGTACGCGAGGTCGAGTCGACAACCGCAATAATTACAAATACAAGAGGTGTGTATCCCGATCGTCATTTGCCCAGAGGAGTTCCTCCGCAAAGCATTGTGGGATTGTTTGTAGGAGCAAACGTTTCCGTCACTGTCAATTATCCCGCATTCCTTCAGAAACGACAAAGGTGGAATGCATTCCGTGGCGGCATAGTAATGGTCATAGTCACATATATAATCATAATTTTCTCTGTTTGTTATTAATTGCGCAGTAGTTTAATTGCCAAACAGTTTATTTTCGACTGGAAGCCATTCCAATCGTAAACGCATTAAACATTAATTTAATGTTAATTAATTCGTGACACCGAATTCTCTTAGTACACTTGTATCGTAGCTGTATAAAGACAGGACTAGTACTAATTCTTACCTCCTAGAGGTATTTAGTGGTCTACCCCATGCGAATATAATTTATTTAATTCTGAACAATATTGTGTAAGTGCCCTAAAGTGTAAATTTGTTGGATGAACCATCCCACTGTTCAAATAATAACGACCGTAAGATAAAATAATAGAGTTGAATTGTGATTTGTTATAATGCTTCTGTTGTTATCTTCTACAGTCTCAACCGTGAGAAGCGAATTAGAGAACTGCTGCGCGTGACACAGGAAAACCAGGAGATTCTACGGCGAATATCACAGGTGCGGTATACCTATTGCGTGAGTGCGTATATGTGAATGTGTGTACGTGCGTGCGCGCGCGTGATTGTATACTGGAGACATAACATTCGTAGCCTGCGTGAGCACAGAATGTCATCTCAAAACACGGTTTGTCGCTGAAGGCAGCATAGTTAAGTTATTGTCTTATTGATTCTACAAAGGCAACATTCATCGTAATATTATACGGAGAGTATCGCCATAGGTGGGGAAGATCTGAGATTCGAACTGAGAGAAATTTTACATAGAAAACAGCATTGCGCATAAAAAATTACATATGCAAATTTCACCTTAGACAGACCACTTTTCATTAAACAGCTAGGTCATCATAAAAATGCATATATGCCTGGTATTTGAGTGGGGGCACACTTCTAATTACACACCCCGTGTATGTAAGGCTTGCCCAAAATACCTCCACGGGGGCAGAAGAAAATGTATTTATATTGGGAGCTTTACCATTAATCTGCTGTCGGATCATGTCACGGGAAAAGAGGGTGAGCGAGTGCTATTCAATATTATTTTTTGCGGTGACGTTCACAATTTTTGAAGCTCAAAAAGTCTCCATTTGCTCCCTCGCGAGTCTCGCCAAATCGGTGGCACGTTCCAAAGGTCAATGAGTACGACAGGATAACGTAGGCATAGCAAGGCAAAATTCCAAATGTCTAAGGGTGACTTACCTCCGGGTGCTCTTTGGTATGTAAAGTCGTTGATTCTATGCACGTTTACGTTTGGCAGCGTCGTCCCGAGTACAACCACAAGATCTGGGAGCAAGACTGGAAGACCAACCAGGAATTCATGGAGAACATCGCCGCCTACCCACAGGAGTGGTGGAAGAAAGACGGGATGAAGGTGTGTACGTCTGCAATAGTCAGATACTCTCCGACCACACCATGCTCTAGAATAACTTATAGTCTCGAGCTTTGCCCAGTTATGTTTCAGCTACCACTAAGTGTTGACAAATCTCACCACACCGAATTAAGCGCGTCGTTTTTGGAGGAACCCCTGCATATGCTGTCATGTCCTTATTTGTTATAACTCAAAATGTCCATTCCATCATGCCACGCCGTTTTATATACTCAAAAGAAAGTCGGATTTTTGCAACTTTATTGTAATATCCAACAAGCAACATTTATAAATTATTGGCCTGTAAATAAGTATAAATTACTTTCGCTGTCGATATATGCCATGACAACGGAGGTTCGCTGAATGTGTAGCGCTAGCAAAATTTACACCAGTGTCAGCCTCCTTTGGCATAATAAAAAGCCTCTTACTGAATGTCTTTACCAAAATGTGTCTATTGGTTAATGCAAGTGGCAATTAAGCCCATGTAATAGTGTTTGCATAAATACATGTGGAAGTGTAGAGCACAATGGCTCAGGGATAGAGCTTCGAACTCTCGACTAAGAGAACACGGGGTTGAATCCCATGCTGCGGTGACAAACACTGTGTGGGCAGGTTTTTTCACTCTAAATTGCTCCAGTTCACTCAACTGTATGAATGAGTATCTGGCTGTAGACAGTGGTGGAAATGTGTACAAACAGCCTTCGCGCATTAATTGTAGCGTGGCTGGATGCTTCCCAGAGAAGCCGAGACGGTGTTTGATTGAACAGGTCTGCCAGGGAAGTAAAATGTAAAGTGCTTAGAGCAGGCCTGAGGACTGGACACTGCGCTATGTAAGAACTTGTTTTTACATTTTTAATTGTCCGCTAGATGGCAATGTGTGCATGCGAAATTATCCGCTAGATGGCGGTACTAACGCAACGTTCGGTGTTCCAGAGCGCGAGAACCGCCCGCAGTACGACGAGTAGCAGGGCTACCCCGAGGACACCGAGGAAGACGAACGACAATAGCAAGAAGGCGGAGGAGGAGAAGACAGAGACACCCGATAACAAGTCACCTCCGCCCGAGGAGTAACGAGTGAGATGTGTCGACTCCAAAGACCACTTGTGGCCGGAGTGCTAAAACCAGATCAGCATTCGCGCTTCGTATCTTTTTTGTGTATTCGTTTATAGCCAAATGAAGGAGTGATCTTCTAAATAACATACAGACATTTCCCACCCAAGGACACAATTAAACCATTACGTGTTAACTGGTGGCTCGTGGATTGACCGTCAATGCGACTATAGGAAACACGATGTCAGCCATGTTGGATGGCTCCAAATGTGTATGGTGTAGCGGGTAGTGGATTCAACCAGTACAGAACACCCTATTGTTATTTTGCGAACTTACGAGACAACCTCTTATTCGTCCCTAATTTCTCTCATCCGGGACAACTTTTAGGTGGCTGTAATTTCAACAATGTTTTAACTGCATTGTACACATATCCGCCTGATGCACAACAGGACATACCAAATGTATAATGGCTGTTTTGCTATAGGTCTAATGTCGTCGTATGTGTGCATATATGTTAATGTAAATTGCTGTTGACTTATTTATTCTTAGTGTCATGTTCTGTCCTGTTGCTGCGAATCAGATCGCTATGATATATTAGTGTACATAGTGTGTGTACTATGCATATATATATATATATTGCAAAGATTTTACGTGCCAACTTGTTTTGCCTTTTTGGCTACTTTCAACACCTGGATGCGAACCCGACTGCTTTCGAGTCAGTTACGTCAATCGTGTTTGTTTAGATAATTTTCGTATTAACAAATATTATAAATGTTAACACTCAAATGTATTAATCAATTATATATATATATTATATATATATATATATATATATATATATATATATATATATATATATATATATATATATGTGTGGTTTTACTTCGAAGTGGATATTGTTAACCGTCTTGTCGGAGTGATTAAGTCATCACGTTTGAATTATATACTTCCGCTATTGTAGTGACGTCTCAACTTGCGTGAGTCCACTAATCGAGACACTTGGTTTGTGTATGATAAATTATGCTAAACAATGTAGCTTGTAGATGGTCTAGACACTAGCAGTAGTCGCCGTTGTATATATACTATGCTGTGGACATGAAGAATGTCTGAAGACGATTACCTGTCGTAGGCAGACTCGTCGCTCTAGAAGCGCAATGTGATACATTTTTCAGTATTTGCTATTGTATAGCACAGTGTGGATATTTTGTAATAAATTTGGTGTAAGTTTAATGCTGTATCTGTTAGTCTTTTGGCGTGAACATTATATATATATATATATATATATATATATATATATATATATATATATATATATATATAGTGTCCCGTGGTTTGGCGAAGGCCTCAGCATGCTGCTTCCACATGTCTTTCTTACGCTATCCTCTGATAGATGATCCCCTTCCAGTAGTCGTCTAGTTCGTCTCTCCACCGTCTCGCCGGCCTTCCTCTGGGTCTTTTCTTTTAGTAGGGTTTCCATCGGTTTATCTCTGACGTGCCCCGCCCACGTCCACTTCCGTCTTCTGACTTGTTCAATCACGTATGTGACCATTGTCTTTTCTCTTACCCAGATGTTTGTTTTTCTGTCCAGGTATGTGATGTTTAACATACTCCTTTCCATCTTTGTTTGGGCGGCTGCTAGTTTGTTCTTTGTTGGGTGGTGAGTGGCTGTCTTTCCACGCCGTATGTTTTTGTTGGAAGTACGCATGAGTTGTAGACTTGTCTCTTCAAGCTTGTTTCAAAGTTACCGTATAATCTTCGCAATTACACCAGGCTTGCCTGCTTGAATAGTGCTCAGTTTATCCAGGATACAACCAGTTAGAATGTTCTGACTGCCGTTACTTTTCACCGCTTCACAACCAGAGGAGACTGATAAGTGGCACGATTACATCGTTTTATGTTTGAAGTGTCGTTACAATATTTATTATTATCCGACGAGACCGGTGCCAGCCACTGTCTCTCAACCGCGTCGGAATCAACCGGGGAGTTGCGTGGCGTGCTCACTGGACACCTCGCATAAGAACATGTAAGCCTACTAGGGACTATCGTCGATGGAAAGGTATGTTGATAGTCTTCATAGTTGTGTCATACATAATAAGTTATTTCACAATAGAGATGCTTTCTCGCTATGCACCGGTGCATACTTCCGATTATGTCATGCTTTTTGTTAGCTTTTGAAGAATATTGGTTATTAGCAATTATTTCAATTATAATATGGATGTAACCGAGGCGCTCCGCACTATAATGAAAGTGGCGCCGCGTGGTGACCGTAGGAAAGGGTGTAGAATAGATATCTATGTATTAATGCTAAGTCAGCCCATTCTCCAGAAGCCTCGATTGTGGTATTGAAAATATAAAAAGTAGTTATTTAATTTAAGCGTTTGGTCAAACTGCCTTAAGAAAATCTTGCTCTGTTGTCTCACAATCATCCTTTACACCGCGAGGTGTCGCCACCATGTAATGCCGAGTGATAGTTTTGCAGGACACGATGAACGTCACGGACTTACATATGCAGTACATATAACTATAAGTCCATAGCGAACGTTACATGTCGGATGACGTTGTTACTTGTTAGAATGTAAGTAGGTAGAATCCGCTGTCGAAAAACATTAACTTATTATGATATGCCCACGAGTATACAGTCCCTTTACTTGAGAAACACATGTGTACAGTGGTCTCCTTCCGGGTGGAACGTCTCGCCAACGACTTCCCGGTTACCATGTGCACTACCTCATACACTTATTCACTCACCCACTCACTCACTCACTCACTCACTCATTCATTCATTCATTCATTCACTCACTCACTCACTCAACCACTGTAACCTACTAGTGTAGGAACATCCCTGTCTTCTGGGTTCTCTGTAATACTGCATATATATATATATATATATATATATATATATATATATATATATATATATATATATATATATATATATATGATATATATTTTATATCCGGTTAAAGAGAGCCGTGAGTGTACTATAAAGAGGTAGACACATGTTATATGAACAAAACTTGATGAACTGGATAAAAAGCTTTTAGATTCCCGATGTGAAAGTGATACATCGTTGTACCAGTTACATACGCGCCATCATGATGTCATAACGGTAAGGCCATGGCTCGATTAGCAAAAGGAGAGCATCCACACATTAGATAATGTCCCGCCACCAGAGAACATCACTCTCACTTGCAATCATCCTCTTACCGGAAAGAACTCCCGCACCAGAGAACATCCCCTCACCAGAAACTAGAATATATCTTCTCACCAGAATCCCCCTTGTCGTAGAACACCCTTCTCAGGAGAAAATGCCGTGTCTACAGACTAGAGACGTAAGAGAATTGATCGTAGAGAAAATGTCCCCATCTATGAACACTCAGTTAAGAGTACATCCTTATCACCCTATCTGAGAACACATACCGGCCAGCATCAAGAAACATTCCCTCACAAGGGAACAACCGTGATCAGCAGAGAACATCGGCAAATCCTGCAGAGAACACCCCTCAAAACAATAGAATACTCGTTATCCGAGAATAGTGGTGTTTATGCTGAATGCTCTAGAGAATGTCTCCTCACAAGAGAACTTCCATCACGAGAGAACATCCCTTAAAAGAGAATATCCCTTACAAGTGAACAATGCTTCTCCCAGAAACACCCCCTAACCAAGCAGAGAACACCCCCTGCCCAAAGAGAAGACATCCCCATGTCACTGCATTCATTAAGACTAGAGAACACTCCCTCACTTGAGAACATCCCCATCTGAGTACATTATCTCAAAGTGCAAATAATACCACCATCTGAGAATATCCCATTTGAGAACACGTACACACCCATCACCATGAAACACTGCCTCACAAGAGAACATTCCATGATAAACAGAGAACATCCACTAACGAGACAGAGAATACCCCTCGTGAAACAATTCCATATATAAAAATAGTATTTAATAATTATTAAGGCATTTTCAAAACGTATGAGTATGTGTTTGGAATGTCATTCTGCACCACTCCCGCTAAAAAGATGTCAGATATTATTATTATATAAACTTTTTAAATTGTGTTTTAGATCAATTTAATGCCGTCGAGTCGACGTAAATAAGCCGATGTCACAAGGCGCGAGCAGTTAGCGCAGCCCAGACACATCGGGGCCTCAAACCCCGGCTTTGTCAAAGGCGATGTCTAGCTGTGCATTGCGTCGAAAAAGCAATTAGCCATATTTGATAAATTTATATATATATTTGCATTATATAGAATAACAAGTTAATGATGTAACCTTCGTTTTGGGGACATATTCGCAAATCGCAAGACATCGCCTTTGGCATTTGCGGTCGTTATACGTCTGGGGTACACTATGGCTATGCCTATGTATTGCTCAGGCCCAGTGACATCGGCTTATTTACGTTGACACGACATTAAATTTATATAAAACACAATTAAAAAAATTATATCCGACTTTGTTTTAGCAGAATGACATTCCAAACATATACAAATCGAAAAAACGTGATAAAACCGTTTTGAAAAGAACCTAACAATTTAGGGAAATTACCGACGTTTTAGTTCACTTCAGCACGTTTAAACTGCGTATCGCAAAACAGACAGTGTCATCAAATCATAACAATTTATCTCAACAGTTCGCGCGTATATCGACGTTTCATTGGCAAGCGTCAATATCTTGAAGTCAGAAATACAGGCGATTTCGCAGCGTCGAGTTCCAAATCGGTGGTTTAGTTCGTTCGTTTCGAATCGATTTACTTAGTCACTAGCAGTAAACGATTATTCCATTGTGCTCTAGTTTTGTGACGCATACAAGGACATAATGTGGTTAAAAATAATGTCTCCATAAATTTAGTTAAAATCCGTATCAAAATGGAGTACGGCCGTATCACTTAAAAAACCGCAAAAATCCGTATCGGATACGGGTAATCCGTACCATGTGGCAAGTCTGAAGGGGTGTAGTACGGTATACTGATGTAAACAGCAGCGCCCCCTGGCTTGCAATGATGGGCATTATTCAATTATTTGGAAATGCAAGTCAACACAAACGTGATCTGCACAGGCAGTTAGGCACTGGGTGCTATTACAAGGCTTACATTTTCACAACGGAATGTTCTAATGCCAACACAGACTAGTTTAGAAATAACAAACAAAACGGTACCACGAACGCGATCGAGCAGTCTTCGTCAATATCACTGCAGATTACAGTGTCTGCTTTGCTGATACGCATGACTATAAGTACTCGGTAAAAGTACTGGCACCGTTTTATAGAAAACCATTTTGTTTAGCGTCTTTTGACATGCTCGGAATAGAACTACACCAAATTTTATTTTGCCACTTGTTATGTAAACAGAAAAACACGTGGCAATGTTGTCATTTCGTTCCTCGTTCAACATCATGTGACAGGATCAAGGTTGTTATTTGCCTCGGTTTCGACTGCACATCATCCAATATGGCGACGACTAGGGAAGATTTCTATTGAATACACACGCCCTTGTAAATATCAAATTATGCCTGATCGGCTTGTCATTGCACAGTATTAAGCGATCTATTACTCTATTCCAGTATTCCTTTTGTCATCGGTTCGACAATATGACTAACAGTTAGCAACTGAAAGCAGAGGCATCCATCGAGAGAAGAAATGGGTGCCCAACAAACGAAAGATGTCAAAGCTTCCGGGAAAAATCTTAAAGGCAAATTGAAGGATGGACGTCTTATTTCAGCGCCAATTGGTAATATCTTCACTGAACACAATGGTAAGTAATTGTGCGTCCGGCGTAGCCTGTTCAATTCGAATGGTTACATTCATTTCTGAGCTTTGTGAGTAGTCACACCTGTGCGGCAGACCCCATTCGCTTTACCGTAGCATGTACCGTAAACCCCGGAGGTATTCGTACCGTAAAACCCTCCTTGGCTTGGGCTTGGCCCTGCCCCGCTTACTTGGCATATCAATATTATTATACCATGTTCGAAATTTGACTTATGTCGTCGTATTGCATAGGGTGGAAAACAAATGGTAACGGTTTTCTAGAATTTGGGTACATGTCAATGTTGCCATTATTTTTAAATCTATGATACATTTATGGGCGTCCATTTATGTCTATGACGTCTTGTATTTTACTACCATGTCGTAAACCATGCATAAGTAAATGTTAAATGTGTAGTAAATTACTAAACATTCTATGTGCAAAAACCTAATTTCACCACCTTTTCTGACGCTTGAATAGTGACTGATTGTAACATTTTGAATGACAGTAAGGGTGTACTTTGTACAATTATTCAGGCAAGATAAAATTATGTCAATTTCTTGCATTTTTAATAACTATATATTATATGTACTATAATAGTTTGTATTATTGGCAATTGTTTGAGGATTTATTGTGTAGTGTTTTCGCAAACAAGACAGGGATTATTGAGTCAAATAAAGATTCTCCTTTATCATGGCAGAAGATCTTTAATGGTAGTACAATTTTTTTATTTCTACCACACTTTGAAATCTTGGTGATGTGTCTGGCCAATAAAGTATGGGAACATGGGTAGAAACTATGTTTTCGCCACTAATCCACAGGACTAGTAGTCAGTGAAGTTCCTAGTCCAACTTCCTAGGTCGCAATCACATATACTAGGCCTGTCCCTGTTAAAGATACAGGGTCAGGATATATATAAAAAAAAATCATGAAAACAATGGACTACTAGAGACAGAGACACATGATGAGATATCACTGTGTTATCACATCTTAGGACCATCTGAGATGATTCTGAGTACTAGTCCTCACTCTCTTCATATGCATGTACACAGCCATCGATAAATTTCAACATGATGCTGAAGTGACAACAAATGGTAGCTATTTAACACCACTGAGCTGTATATAGTAGTCCACCAGACTAATGAGGCATCATATTTACTAGTAAGGATGGGACGCATATTCAATTTTTATTCAAAATTTTGAATATTCGAACGTTTTCCCACTATTCGCTTTGAAAATTTGCAGCTATATAAACGGACATCTTTCGAATATTTTCTTTCATGTACTCCCAGGCTATCTTTTACTTTCTGACTTAACTTTGTGAAAAAGACTACAACCACCAAAATACTCCTCACATATCTTATATGTATACATACACACACACTAGTTTACAAAATAAAATCACTAACATTACTTAAACAAATAAACTTCACAAAACAAACTCGTGTAAAACTCACGGTGTCATCGCCTTCGGTGGTTGCTATGCATAGCTTACCGTAATATCAGTATTGTGTCAAGGGATCTTTTGTTAGCAGTGTCTGATTAAGGTTAGAGTTTCGGGTAAGTTTAGGATTAGTTGAAGTTAGCTTAGGTTTAGTTACAGTTATGGTTACTTTATGGTTAGCATAAAACTGGTATTTGTGAAGGTCATTTTTTAGCGACACCTGCGATAAATTGCCGATGTTACGGTAAGTGCTCCGCGTAGCCCCCATAGATTATGTCGAGTTTTGCGTGAGATTCTTTTCTTAATTTTAGTCTTTTCAGGAATGTAAATTATTTTATTTTGTAACCTTGTGTGTATATGTAGTATTATGTATATAAGATATATGAGGATAAGTTTGGCATCGTTGTCATGGTTAGATCAGAAAGTAAATAAAAAGATCGATGCGTATGGCTACGATGCCGACGACTCTGGACTTCCCATGGCCACAGGATGATGCTGTGTCCCGGCAAGACATCTTGACACCGTTGAGTATTCTAACTGAATTTGGAACCACTGAATATTCAATTCATAGTCGAAATTTCAAGGATATTCGATTCGAATGAAATTACAGATTTGTCCCATCCTTATTTACTAGTCCACTGCATGATCTGATAGTCTCAGACTAGAGGGCAACTTTTAATTTAAAACACTAGAAACATGTAGCTTAAGTGGCAGCCAGAGTCTGTCTAGTGTCTACATCTTTCTAAGATGTAAAGTCTGTCTCCTCTGAGCCAGAGGAGGAAACAAGCAATAGGTCATTCTAAATATGAGCAATTTAGTAGAATTTACACATTTGAATTCTCTCTATAATCTATGTAATGAGATGTTCCATCTTCCAGAACTGTTTAAATTATGTAAAATTAATATACCGCATTGTTGAATTATCTTGTTTCATTAATGCAAAGATTAATTTATTACCCACTGAAGCGTTGTTGCATAGACATTTTCAAAATACAGGAACATTACGGAACATCGTCTATTCAATACGAAAACATTGCAATACATCGTACCGTTATGTCCATCTTTTGTCACAGACCAGTTACTACCAGTAGGCTACATAAACACAGTCTAGGATGATATCCGATACATTCATAGGATAAGTACTAAGTAAGTTCCACATACCTGGGATCCACATCAGTCCAGATACCACGTCACGACATGCCATGCATAACTGCATTTTGTACATGTGTATAATAATCATTGCCATGAGCGTCCTGGTCTCTTACATTTTAAGAGAGACAATCCAGCTTACTTAGTAATGTTGGCTATAAATTCAGGTATGTCATATGTTAAGGGTATTTCAGGCCTGCAAACATAGCTTTATGCAGAGACCCGTCCACCCGTCATATGGATAGGTAAAAAACGTTGTGGATGGGTAGAAATATGGGTGGACGGGTAAAAAAAAATGAATGAGCAAAAAAGTCTTCCAAAACCATAGATATTGTCAGTTATGCCTCAGAAATGAGTGTAAATGGTGTCACATGTATGTTTGTAGTCTACTTCAGGTCATCAGGCACATTTAAAGTTTGTAAACTGGCTTAACAGTTAACATCCATGTGTTCACCAAAACATGTGTGACTGGCAATAATTTGGTCCTGCATAAAGCACTGCCTGTAAACCATAACTATCCAGGTGCAGCTGCCATCAGAATTGTGACATTCCAGTGGTCACTGGTCAGTTACTGTTTGTGTGTACCTAAGGTTGTGGCACTTCCAGCCACATGGTAGTTTTAAAAACTGGTGTGACTATGGATTGACTGATTAATTGGAGAACTAACAATACAGTTTCTCCTTACATTCAGTCACAATCTATTAACTGTGAGTAATTGTCTCAAGTCTCAACATTGTCTGTATGGTTGACCTTGTAACAATTCATGTAACCAATACTTTCATGATCCTTTATCGGGATCAAAACCGACTCTTAAGCTATGGTATTATTGATTTGGTTGATAATGCTTTTCTGTAGATGTACATTTTGTTACATCTGTTAGTAGATACATTTTTAGATTCATAACTACCACAGTGGGGGAAGTATTCCTGGGCAGTGGCTTTAGTGGCCACATATTACACGCCATAACGCAGTCAAAGTGAGTCGGCATATCAGAGTGGATGTATCTTTTGTATTACGTAGGCTTACAATTTTTGCAAAATATATTTGAAATGAGATAAAAGAATAAAACCGAAAAGGCACTTTTACAGTATACTCACTTTGTATCCACCCATGGTGCTGAGGGTTCGGAGAAGTAAACAATTTGTTCACAACCGAGATATCTGTAAGCGCCATTTGGAATAATACCTGACTCAGTTCCTGGATGGATGAAACACTTGTGATTAATGATTTAGGCACCATTCCTTGGGCAGCAGTTCACACATTTCCTGGCTGTGTATGTGGAGCATATAAGTGGGTACATAGTACTACATACCTGCAGTTTCATATAATGAGCTCATAAAAAAATCCATTGTCATTAAAGTGATTAAACAGAATATGTTTTAATTTTTTTGTTTTTAATGCAAAAAGCCACCACCAGTTCTCAACTTCTCAGTAGTAATGACAGTTTCAGAGTTCTAGATCACTGTTAGAAGAGCAAAATCGATTTTAAAGAGCAAAATCAGGCTTGTGAGTTATACAGATATTGGTGAAATAGTGCCCAGAGTTGCTGGGCTGTTTGGGGCAGGCCCAAGTAGATCTGCCCTAGTTTGGTTCAACTGGGGACAGGTTAGTCATTTTGTGATTTACATATGAAGTGCCATCTAGGATATGTGTTTTTAAATATCACTCATGAACAGGGAAGCTGGCACCATTTCGTGGATGGCTGATCATGATAATTATATTTGGACGTATCTATGATGAGTGGGTTCCCTGTGTATTTAGACCAAAAAATTCTAGTTTGGGTAACATTTTAACAAAAGAAATTTCAGGTTTTCATGTAAATTCAGTGGCATAATTGGATAATGACCTGCAAGTGCTATTGTAATGACATTTGAATTGTTATTTTGTGTACAGCTAAAATAATTGACACAGTTATGTGTAGATAAAAAACTTAAATAATGACCTGTCCCCTATTATTGTTTGTGTTGTGTGTCTGGACTAGACTAAACTTGTGATCCAAGTCCATCCAACCATGAAACTAGTGTTGACATAATAGTGTTTATTTTACTCAACAGTCAACATCAATCTGGAGACTGGGCAAACATTTATTTTACCAGTACCACAACTAAATATCTTAAATAAAATAAATATAAGCCTTTCAAATAATTTAAGGTAATTTCTACTGCACCTAAATCCCTGGAAATCAAACACATTAGGGGCATTAAGAGATTCAAGACAATAGGGTTGGCCAGTCTCGGAGTCAATAAGCAAAGTTAGCAAACAGTTGTATTAACATCGCTTAAGTTACATAGGCATAGTAAATCAAAAGACTACTGTTTGTTGTGTACATGGCAAGTAGGTAGGTACTTGCATGTACTTGAATATATAATTCAGATTTTTGCAGTTTATGGTCGCATGTCATGACATTGTTACCTTTTGTAGGTAGCCAAGAACAAGTATTCATTTACATTCATGCAATGCATGCATGTGCGTACTGCATACACTGCATTAGCAGTCTACCTGTCATCTGCTGTTGCACCAGTGTGTGCATGCTGTGTGTTTAATTAAGCAATATTTATGCCAAGGCCTCAGGCAGATGTTGGTGTACTTGTAGAGCTAAGTGATTCATGTCGAAGCCAGCGGGAGAGTTCTCCCTGATTTTTAGCCTGCCCCCTGATACAAACACCATCACATATACACATGTAATATTGTGGTCTGTTACCCTCCCATCTCGTTTCGAAACCACTGTGGCACAAGACACATTTCAAGCTTGAAGCAAAGTCAATACATTACTAAATTATGCAGTGGAGCAGGATTGGTTTATTGGCTCTCTCCTCATGTAATAAATATTATGATAGCATTATGAAATGGCATACCCAGGTAAAGCTATCCCAACCCAAAATGATAGTGACACCATCATGTCATCTTAGGGGTAGTTGATTTGGTAAATGGTACATGTGTGAATTCAGTTGAGTGCAGTCCCTTAAAGAAGGTTACCCTTTTTGAGTTGCAATGGCTTAGTATGAAGGCTGGTCATTTGTGGAGGTGGGCACTCGAGCCAGTCTAGGAGGACAAGGTTCAGTTTGGATGCGGAGGGAGTAATCAAACCAACTGGGGAATGCACTGTAGTACAACCTTTTGGCAAAGTCTTGTGGGAACAAGTACAGCAGGTCGCCATTTTGTAGTACCCCACAACTCATTCTGATGATATAACAATACGGCCACAACAAAGACGGCTCCCTAGATCTGCTGACTTCTTATTAACTTGTAATAACGTAACAGATATGTTTGGTGGTGTTGTGTTGTATGATTGTGTCCATATACCACTGCAGTGACTCATTTGAAAGACCTGTTTTCCACTGGTCTGTCTGCCAGGTGCTAAAGTGGCCAGCTGGTGGTGTAGTTTTTTTCTAATTCAACTGGGTTGTCAGTGCCACGCTGGAGTGAGTACATGGGTTAGGCCGAGTTGTGCTAGTAGTAAAAAGCCCAGTATGCCAGGCCAGTATCTCCAGGTGCTCCATTTCGCTTTGCCTGACACACAGCCGGACAAATGGTCGCCCTTCCCCTTGTTTTGTCCTGTAAGCTACATACCTGCAGTCTGGGTGCTGATTGTATTATCTGTGGGCAGATTATCTCTCCTTGCACACTGTCACCATATGGATGGAAGACAGGACCGCCTACCCCTCCCTGTCAGGGTGAAAGCCTGGTCACATCTGTGATCTGTCCCCTCACAGTGACACATGCCAGAGACTGGCTGGCCACAACTGTGGTCACACCTGTGCCCAGTTCCCCAGAGAAACTTTCATTATGTTGTCCTTCATAGTTGGTGCTTTCACAACTGTAGTTGCTGTTCTGTGCTCAATTCTTCAAACAAACCTTTATTATAAAATGGTAAGTTCTTATATAGCGCAGTATCCTATCCTTAGGATTGCTCAAAGGGCTTTACATTTTACTTCACTGGCAGACCTGTTAAATCAAACACCGTCTCAACTTCTCTGGGAAGCATCCAGGCATATCGTACAAGTAATGCACGAAGGCAGCTCGTACACATGTCCACCACTATGTATAGCCAAGTACTCATTTATACAGCTGATTGAACTGGAGCAATGTAGACTGGAAAAAAAAACGTGCCCAAAGTTTTGACACCGCAGCACAGGATTCGAACCCAGTTTCTCTTAGTCGAGAGTCCAAAGCTCTACCCTGTGAGCCACTGCGCTCTACATTGTGTTGTCCTTCATGGCTGGTGCTGTCACAACTGTTCCTGCAGTTCTACTCCCACCAGTCACCACTATAGGGATTTATTCACCAGTCACACTTTTTTGTGCCTTCATTTTACCCGTCCACTGATATTTGTACCCGTCTACATCGGGTTTTACCCGTCCAAATGACGGGTCTCTTCATAAAGCTGTCTTCACCAGGGAAGGAGCTGGCTTCGATATTGGACCTAGATTTGTATTTGCACTTGTGTTTATCCCGTCACTTCTGCACTGCCTTCTCAACCACTGTTCTCCACTTCCTCAGTCTCTCCCCTCCCAGTCCCTCTCCCTGTCCCACTCCCATTCCTACTCCCTGTCCCACTAGCTTTATTGACACAGTCCGTCCCGATCTTTGTCTTCCTTTTATCCCCCACTCTGACAACATCCTGTCTCACCATTAGTAGTTTTACTTATACATACTCATTAATTGTTACCAGTTAACTAGGTAATTACATATTTTATATAATTACGCACTGTTTATGAATGCAGATTTTATGTTAGTTCATAGCTTTATGCAGAGACCCGTCCAACCGTCATTTGGATAGGCAAAAACCACTGTGGACGGGTAGAAATATGGGTGGACGGGTAAAATAAATGAAGGAGCAAAAAGTCTTCTTCCAAAACCAGAGATATTGTCAGTTATGCCTCAAAAATTAGTGTAAATGTGTGTTTGTAGTCCATTTTAGGTCATCAGACACATTTAAACTTTGTAAACTGGCTTAACAGTTAACATCCATGTGTCCACCAAAACATGTGTGACTGGCAATAATTTGATCCTGCTTAAAGCCCTGTATTAGTTTTGAGTGTTTTTTCCAGTGGGATTATGTTCGTTTTCCCATCCAGAAGTGTGATACAATATACACCTGTACATATACCTGGCCTTGCACTGAGTACACCCTATTTTGAGTGACATCCTAATTTGTTGTCGTCATGGGATGGTAGACAGTCAGTCCCCAGTCCCTGAGACACCAAGCCATTAAACTCTCAACTTACAGTCCCCTCCCCTGAAGTCCCTTCTCCTAATATCCCTGTGTTCTGGACTGAGGTGGGCCTCCACATTGAACATTCATGTTCTATTATGTTTCTGCCCCTGCCATACTGTTGTTTCTACCACCTGTCGCCATTCCACCCTTCTGTTGTTCCACCCTTCTGTCTCCCTCCCTCCTCCCTCCCTCCCTCCCCCCTCTCTCCCAAACGTACTAACAATCCTCTTTCATCTCAGTCTTTATTTGATCTTCCACTTTGAAGGCGTCTACTTTCGTCACTGGTCAATGGTCATCTGCCCCCCTTTCATACCATGTGTCCAGCCCATCTTGACCACCAGCTCACTGGTGTATTCCTTACTTTTGGGTTCTAGTTCTAGTTATGTCCAGCACTCGACAGGATTCTATTAACTGATTAGTCTGTATTGTGGTTACAACGTTATCATCTTATGAGGTGTCACTGAACTAGTCAGTCTTTCTCAGAATATTTACACGACGCCGAGCTTTTTATGCTGGCACTGAGGGTGGTCACTGCCAGGGTGCTTGTAGTCCCAGATTGAGACAGGACCAACTGATGTTAATGTGATTCTCAAATTCAGGAGTGATACATACTCTCCAATGTTGAGAGCCAGGTTTTAGCACCAAATATACCATGTCTGCCATGACCGGGTATAGAACCCGGGCCACAGGCATGACAAGCGAATGTGTGGTTGATGTGAAACCTTTACTAGTTCTAGACAAGCAGCAGTGTCATTGTGCGAGACCCTACAAGTTCAAGTTGGTTTGTTGCTATCTCACAGGCCATGTGACCAATTTGCAGTTCACGAGATTGTTTCACAGATGGTTCAGACTCGTTGATTCACTAAAGATTGTGACACAACTTTTTGTTTGAGCCTGCCTGTAGTAGTGTGATACGCGAATCACTGATGACTAATCACACTATCGCAGGCTGCAGTGTCATTACTCAGATGATGTCACGGGTATTGTGTACAATTCCACAGGCATTCAGTACTTCTATTCACACATAGTAGACTAATTTAACAAATCGTTAGCCCCAATCAGATGTGCCAGCTGATTTCTAAAGACAGTTTAACCTCACCAGAGAGTTCATTCAAGTTCACTCGACTTATGAGCTCTAAACTCATGACCCAGTTTTCTTACATGCTCAAGACATGTTGATTGTGCTTGGCAGTTTTAAATACAATCAGAGTTTCTATTGTGTCTAGAGTAATGTGCCACTTTCTGATTTCAAGACATAGATGATGATTTGTGATATTACTAAAGTTTTTCCAGCAGAACTTTGAGCCATTCAAGATTTTATCACTGAAGTCTTAACATCTTTGTTAAAGTGTGGACAATGAACTTTTTGAGTGGGAGTGGGACCACCGACTTGACAGACCCGACTTGACAGACCCAACTTGACAGACCTGACTTGACAGGTCTGACTTGACAGACCCAACTTTGTCAGACCTGACTTGAGACTACCAGTAATCGTTCTTATGGTGGTAATTGCTTCTCCCCTACCCATGTGTGGTGCTAATTGCTTCTCCCTTAGCCAAGGGGTAACAAACAAGAGGCAGGGATTGCCACTGTTTATAGTAACTAAGTTTACAATCATTCAAGTGGTCATTTGGTATATGTTGCCATTGACAACACCATGCCCCTTGGAATAATTTTAACAACTATTATTATACACCTGGGAGTAATAAACAGATATATTTTCCACTAAAATGTGATTTATGATTAATAACTACTTTTGAAATACATCACAAGTTTGTAAATGATCATGTTATATGCTGGTCATAACTCTTCATTGTGTACAGGATACAATTTTTGCCAGTCACATTTTTTTATGTCAACTCATATACATAGAAGCCTGATGAGATGTGGTTTATGACGACACATAAACTACACCTACACATGTGACACCCGTTTTCAAGGCATGACTGACAGTATGATTTTGGAAGACCGTTTTACACCTTCATTTTTACCCATCCATTGATATTTCCACCCGTCCACAATGGGTGGACGGGTGTCTGCATAAAGCTATTCTGTGTACATTGTTCTATGCAGGTCATTGTTGTGTGGATAATGTCCAATGTTCACAACTACAGCTCCTGTCTCATCCAAACCAGGGCCCCAAATTTGTGGTTTTGTTATATTTAGATGACTCCATGTGAGTGATGTAACTTTTCTGCTTTTGCAGTATGATAATTTTATCATAATCAACAATGCTCCCATGGCAACCTTTGTACCAATAAGGCATTGGTGCCTAATGTCAACAAACTGCCATGGCAACCTGTACAAACATTTTTGTTTTATTGTGGATGTTAAAAGCTATCTCAATTAAACATGCACAATTCAGTGAATTTGCAACACGAGCGTGTGGCTATGTGTGGCGCTCGTCCAGGGATTTATGACTCAGCCACCGTGCCCTACCACTGGGCTACTTTGGGTGGTTTACGAGACACCTCCATCTCCATGCAATTTTTCATCGTGCTGCTGATGTTTTTAGATAAGTTTGTGTCTCTACAACTCATCTTGTTGAACTGATGTATCAGTTTAGACAGAAATACAGCTAAAATGATGAAATCAAGGTGGGCCCAGATTCTAGACAAGTGTCCACTTCTGGGCGTTGCTGTTGGCGACTCTGAGCTGTTAGCCACTGATCTGTATTAGCAGATGCAGTCTATAAACTGCTGTTAACGAAACTATGATTCCTAAGCCCAAAAGGATCCATATTTTCACACAATTTCTCCTCTGGATAATTAAAACATTTGTCTGACTCCAGGGTCCTGATAACGATGCTCAGCTTTGTTAACATGACCCAATGAATTTTTTTTAAACGTATTTATTGGCCAGTGCTGTTAGATCTGCCCAACTGTCGGACTATGCTCCCATAGTGTGGGAGGGTTTGTACAGAGGCAACATTGAGTACATGTCACAGGGCTGAGGCAGTATATCACAATCTTTATTGGAATAATCATGTCCTGAATCCTGATAGGGAATTAAAAACCTCAATTGTAATGGGCCAGCCAGGCTCCTAGACATTGACTTATTAGGAACACAGCCATCATACACCATGCTCCTGTTAATTTTAAATAAATATATAATGTTAATTGTGACTCCTGCCTGTCCATAGCTGAGTCTGTACTTGACACAGAGACAGACCATATACACTCATGTTAATTTGTTTTATTCTGTTCGTTAGTTACTAAAATGGTCATCCTTATTTCTTACAAAAATATGACTCTTGAAAGATCCATCTGAATAAGTGAATTTTTACCCAACTCTCCCTGAGAAGGAAGAAAGCGAATAATGTACCAACTTACTGCCTTTACAGCGATGTTAACTGTTTGTGTACTTGTAACTAATCTAATGTCTCAGCCACTGGACTATTGGTCAGTGAACACAATGTCCTAGCCACTAGGACATTGTCTGCCAAATGAATGGGGCACACCTGTATAACAGTAACAGAAATGCATTTATACCGCATACAAGTCCATATGATTATCTGCATTCGATGGTTTGTTGATATTCAAAATAATGTCTCATCTAAACTGACACAGACACAGCCGAATGTGCACAAATCACACATTCACATGTTATTCTTCAGGTCTTCATGCACGATCAAATATTTGCCAGTCAAAATCTTGTGGTGGGCACGCCCGGCATGGCCATGTAAACTGACACACACAGTGTTACAACCACTCAGTCTACATGTTTGTTATGACGTGAAATAAACTGTAAAAAAAAATACATGTGATATTTTAATACGCTTCAATATGCTTTTTATTTTCTTATCCATCTACGTTCAAGACGGGTTTTATTCGTCTAAATGACGGGTGGACAAGTCTTTGCACAAAGCTATGTTGCTCTTCCTCTAGGTCTTTGACGGTTTAATGTTTCAAATTGATAATCGCACAACTACCACAGGCTGCCTCGTGGAATTCAAAAAGCTAAGTTAAGAAGCACATAAAACATAAATAATGTAATGTCTCATATGTCAATAGATTGGCTAGCAATTTATTTGCATAATATTATGCAAAGTGTTACGTATCCAGGTGAAATTCTACAGTCATTAGGTGCTACCAAGGTAGCGCTTAAGTTGACTTAACATTGTATAATTAAAATAAGTATGTTTAAATGACAAATAAACTAAGTAGATTAATTCAGTGAGTTGTGACAGATATGATGTTAGACTGTTTACATGGCTTGACTGTTGACAGAGTGTTCTGTCACACAAGTTTCTTACGTCCCACCGCATCAAGGTGTCCCCACATGTCACCACAATTCATCGATGATTATCATAACACTGTGTGCCAGAACACAGACACTGACATTACACTAACACATAGTCACCAGAACAAACTGACTTCAACATAGAAATATGTCAAACTTAGAATGTCTAGACTAAAATTAAGGGAGACATCCAAAGTACAATACAAGTTATATGTAACATGTAAAATGAATTAATGTCGTTAATCCATATACAACTATCACCATAGTACCTTATTTTCAGTGATTGTTTAATGCCTTGAAAATTAAACAATGGTGCAGGGCTAAACTTAGTTTCTTCACAGTGCTGATGATCACATGTGCACTAACCAAAATACCAAGTAAATAGAGAAACAGTACACCTATACAGTAAAACCTGCCTTGGGCAACTGCCCCTCCAGCCCAGCAAAAGCGGTCGCTCACTCAAGACAGGTGGTTACTTATAACAGATTGCACACAAAATCATGTTGGGATAATTATGAATGTGTATACCGGGTATGCAAGAAATGTGAGTGGCACCGGTACCGGCTGTGATGGCACCTCGTTCTCGCACACTTTGATAAAATAATCAAATAAATCGACCAATCAGATAAATCAATGGTACAGGTATTTAGTGAACTCGAAACCAACAACAGAATATGTTCCGGTCGCTGTTAGCAGGTGAAAACAACGGTCGTGTGAACAATGTATGTGGTCGCTGGTCGTGTTTGGCAGGTAGTTGCTCATTCATGGCAGGTATATTTTAATCAGAGACGATCAGTGTCTACGAAAGCAGTCGTTCAAGACGGGTAGTCGCTCATGACAGAGGTCACCCAAGACAGGTTTTACTGTATTTGTAAAGTGTTATTGCATACTCGTGGATCATGCATGTGTGTGACTATGTGTATTCCATATCTCGCTCACACCATGTGTGCCTTATTGATCATAATTTTATACATGTATGTCCACTTATGACACGTAAGCCTGGGTGTTAATGCAATGCCGCTCTGCAAATTAACCACATAAATTAGTCTGTCCAAGGCTGTTGATGAATCAGCCATGGATAGTTTCCTTGCGGATTAACAATATCCGACATCTCTCGCATGAGTTTGTTACTCAACAAAATCATGTGATTTTCATGACACAATGATCATGTGACGTTGTAATGAAGATGAACTAAGAGTGTACAGTGATGACGCACACATTCAAACACTGTATTTTTAGGTCACAGTAAAAGCAGAATTATATATATATATATATATATATATATATATATATATATATATATATATTTTGTAAAATAATGTGTCTGTGTTCCTGTGCATTTGGATGCCAATTAGACAATTACTAAATATAAATGCTCACTGATTCTCACCAAATGAGATACAATATCACAATTCATAAATATTTTTATTTCACATGAATTGGTGAAATATGTTTCTGTAAAATGATTTTCTGTAGCTTTGCCTCTTGGACAAGGGAGAATTTAATTTAATGGGGTGGCCAAATACAATCATTAGAATACAGTTGGTAGTTTTCTAAACGCAAGATGCCAGGAGGTTTAATCAGTTAATGCAGGCTTTCGTGGTATTGTAGCTGTGCGTGTGGTTTGTGAAATGAGAGAGACAAAAAAGGAAGGATCTTAAACAGCAGGAAATGTTGTTAGTGAGGATAACCTGTCTTTTTTGTTGGTATGGCAATTTGCCAGACATTTTCTGACGGATCAAGGTGTTGTCAGTATTGATGTGAATCATGTGGTTGTTCTGTCAACAGTTTATCAACATAACATGATTGTGTGGGCATCACTGGTCATTTCAGGTAGCCTCTGTGTGTGATTGCTGATAATAACGTAGCTTATAAATAATTATATGTATGATTGTGGTGTGTCATATGACTTCCGTGATCGGTTTCAAGGAAGTGACCATGTCTAGATGTGTGCACATATTGTGCTCAATGTTCTACAGGACATGCATATGCATGTGTGTACGCTATATACATATCTATCCATGTGTGACATTTATTTTTTTATTTTAATATATAATTAACTGTTGACACTATACATATTTGTCTGACCCTTCAAAGACAAATGTTGAACTGTTTATTTAATATTGTCATGTACACTGTACTATAGATCTGCCAAACTGTTGAAACCACTTGAAATGCTGTGTGCTTGGTTGATTTGATTGGCCTTTAATTAATTGCACTGGCACTGTCTGTCAGCTGCAGAAACACTGATACAAGTTACTGAGCTGTATGGATTACACAAACGATTGTTCTCCTATAGGAGAACTTTCATGTCCAGTTGTAGAGCTCTCTTCTGTTGGAGGCTAACAAAACACCAACTTTGAGAGGGGTTAATTGACTGTCTTTCTGCAAAGATCAGCGTCTGGCAGTTGTCTCATTAACACAGTTGGTAAACCACTGTCTGGTTAAGCATGGGTCATGTACTTCTTCTGTCATCTCATGCCAAGGCAGTGACCACAGAAGCTTGGTGTGGTGCCTATCCGCCAACCATCTGACTGCCTTCACAGTTGCTGGCACCTCTCTGTGCTGTGGAGCCACATGCATTCATCATCAGCAGAAAGAAAAGCCAGTTGGTGTCATGACCAAAACCTGGGGACTGTTTTACGACTAACATCCTTACGATATCGTAAACCTGAGTTTACTCTTTTAAAGCAGTTTCACTCAGTAACCATGATCTTGTATATTGGAAAAGTGTCAAAACAAGGAAGCGTCATATGCTTGCTTTTGTTAGTGTCACGGAAATAGTGTCCCAAATCACTTGGCAGATTCAGTGTAACAGAAATAATGTCCCTAGTCAAAAGTCAGCTTTTACACAGTGAAAAATGTTCCTTAGATTTAACAACATATTTTGTAATCTCCAGGCTGTGAAATAAGGTCGGTCCAATCATCTGGAACAAGTAGTTTTAGAGCTCGGACTGGTACAGTTTTAGAAGATCAGTCCCATCGGACTAGCTGTAATGACTTGAAAATGGCAGTTGTTTATGGATATCCATTGTTTACAACTGGATTATGTAAGTCGTGCCTCCTAGCAACCATTAGTGTGGAAATGCTTGAACTAAATATTCAGTTGCCATAGCGTCTCGCAAGTCATTTTGACTTTCTCATAATCATCATTTGACGATGTTGCAATGGCGAATTGTCCATCCTTGTGCATCGACTTCGCCTGACCTTGTCCGTCCTTGTGCGATGCTGCCAATCCTTGCGCACCGAATTTGTCCGACGCTGTTCGTCCTTGCGCATCGACTTCGTACAACTGTGTCCATCCATCGAGTTTGTTGTATATGTTTATAGATACATATACTTATATTATATTTAATGTGGCTATATCTAAGGACTAGTAAAACAAATTCAGGACTAGTTGTCTATAAGTCAGCTAGTCCGACGGACTACCAGCTGGCTAAAACTATCGTGCGCCCTGGATCTCATCTTAGTGGAATGGTCTCCTCCCTTCTAATCACATTCAGCTGTCTATTGCAGGCAAGACAGAGAGACTTGGACTTTTCCACCATCAATCCTTCAGTATCTGATACTAACCGTTGACAACCTTTCCTGTTGTTACAGAGGCCCTCATGCAGAACCGCCCTCTGCCTGATGCTCCCTTTGGTACCATTCTGGGAGAACGGTGGGTCTCGCGGGAGAATCTGCTGCTGTCTCAGCCTGAGTCCGACGACCCGAACCTGTTTGTGGCCCTCTACGAGTTTCAGGCAGACGGGGATAGTCAGATCAAACTCGCCAAAGGTGAGTGGTGTATAGACTCCACAAAATGGTATGCATTGTAGAGCGCAATGGCTCGGGGGAGAGCTTTGGTCTCTTGACTAAGAGAGACCTGGATTCGAATCCAAGTTTTTTCTCTCTACATTGCTCCAGTTCACTCAGCTATATGAATGAGTACCTGGCTATAGACAGTAGTGTATGTTTGTATGAGCAGCCTTCGTGCATTAATTGCAGCATGACTGGATGCTTCACAGAGAAGTTGAAAAGGTGCCTGATTGAACAGGTCTGTCAGGGAAGTAAAGCGTAAAGTGCTTTGAGCAGTCGTGAGGACTGAATACTGAGCTATGTAAGAACATACCTTTACTTTACATTGTTGTGAATCCTTTTCAGGCATGCATATGGTTCTATGTTCTCACTAGGGTTTTTATGTTGGGGTACAGGGACCCCATTGATCTTGAAAACGAGACTACAACAAAGGTAGTATTAAACTTAGCCACAAAACAGTGCCACCATTTCAGTATACCCGGTGTCAAAAGGCAAGGGTCTTATGTAGCGCAGTATCCAACCCTCAGGATTGGTCAGAGCGCTTTACACTTTACTCCCTGGCAGACCTGTTCAATTGAACACCATCTCGGCTTCTCTGGAAAGCATTCAGCCATGCGGCAGTTAATTCGCAAAGACTACTCGTACACAGATATTCATCACTGTCTATAGCCAGGTACTCATTCGCACAGCTGGGTGAACTGGAGCGATGTAGAGTAAAAAACTTGTCCACAGTTTTACACGGCAGCACAGCATTCAAGCAACCTGTCTAATGTGAGCCTAGAGGCAGTGACAAGCAACCAACGAATTGTTGAATAACTTAAAGATTTAACAGGATTTAACAAGATTGCCAGGTCTAGAGAATCAACTCTAGATGGCAGGTGGACAAGGAAGCCCTTTGGGTTATTGAGAGTCCAACTTATCTATCTAAATGTACCCCGCCCTTCTTAGGTATATGTCGATTTTATTTTTAATCATTAACATTATTAGCACCTACACAATCAGCTGATAATCTGTTCCATTAATTTGTTGTTCTTTGTGAAAATATATAATATCTAGTCTACACTGCTTCTTTGCTAATGTAACTCCATGTCCTTCTCCCTTCCTTAATCGAGAATTTTTTTTTTCATGGCCCTGCTAACAAAAATGCATATCACTCAAAAGCAGCAGTAACACAAACATAGTGTTTACAACAAATGCCACATCTGTTATCAACATAATGCCACACATACCTGTTGGAGTAGTGGTTGACAATGGATTAGTGTGACAATGCAGGTAAGGTGTGAGAATAATTGACAAGTCCGTTATATCACTGGTTGCTTAGCGACCAGGTTCAACACACCTGCTAAACTGTGACATGCCAATGTGAAGCCCTTGGACATTTTGCTGTGCTTTTAGTTTATATTATACGTCAAAATGTTGTTCTTGTTGAGCAAAAGAAATGGAAAAGTTGTATTACAGCAAGAACGGGTATGTGAGAAAATCTGGCAAGATCTGATCTGCTCTTATAATGTAACATGTAAACGTTGTTGCATAGATTTAGTTTGGCAGAGGTCACACACATAATTACAATGCTTTTGGCATTGATTCGGGATCTGTTGATGGCATTTTACACTTTGAAACCATTAATCCTGTTGGAATTGTGTGTTGGAATTTTATTTACACCAGCCATGCTGTGATTTTGCATATGCATGTTTAGCTGATGTGAGCTCCATGATGGAGATGTCATATGATGTAAGACCACAATAAGGTGATCATCCGCCATTACCCGACCAAAGAATACCCTATAGAAACAGCGTCATGCAGATTGTCTGAATTTCTGTGAGGACATGTGTAGTGAGTTGAAATTATGTTTTTGTGCAGCGTGGCATCAGAGCTGTCAAATTATGACAGCTGTCAGTCGGTACATTTCTGCGTATTAATACAGTTGTCATTTTGCTTGGTGATGTAATCAGGGCAATCCGTGGGTGGTTCAACCAGAAATGGAGGGGTGTAAGGTTGGAAAGAAGTTTGTGGGAGCCTGAGGTGTGAGAATTTCACGAATTTTATCACAGACGTTCTGTCTATGGAGGGTAAGGTAAATATGCTGTGAAATTTTCTATAACAGATCTCTTCAAGTTTAATAGGAAATGAAGGAAACGTTATAATGGTCGCCTGTGGTGCAAATGTGGTCTGACTCCATATTGCCAGCATTCCACATGGGCATCAAGCCGTGGACTTTTGAGAGAAGTAAGCAGTCATATGCAATGGCTTTCTTCCTTTTCAATTATCCAGCCTCCTTAACACTTCAAGTTCACTGACTGACGTATTCATTCTACTGGGAAATATTCATGCTCCAATTACCACACAAAAGCTACTCATTTATCATTGCCTTCGCTGTCTACAGTATGGAAATTGTACTGCTTGGCAGTAGTCGAAAGGGAGTGCTCAAATTAGTATCAGCAGTGATTGAGCAGGGAGTGAAGGAGACTGCCTGTGGCAGTGCTGTGTCATTGTTACGTAATGCCTTCATTAATGTGAGGTACCGTATTCGTTCTATTAAGCGTACGGGCCCTAATAAGGTTGCACCCCCATTTGTAGCAACATCTTTGTGACTTTTTTTACATTTTCTAATATCTAGACTACACTGCTTCTTTGCTAATGTAACTCCATGTCCTCTAGTCTTTCTCTCTCTCTCTTCCTTAGCCGAGAACAAATATTTCTGTCAATAGTTTCATACCCATTCAATATTTTGAACACTTCAATCTGATCTCGACTCAATCTTCTGGTTTCTAGTGTTGCTAAACCACATTCTGTTCATAACTAATATTCCCAAAAAATTGTATAATTTGTGTTGCTGTCCTTTGTATGTCTTCTAGCATATCAATATCATTCTTGCGATAAGGCCTCGATGCTTGTATACAATATTCTAAATGAGGCCTAACTATTGTTTTAAACAGCGGTATTATTAGTTCTTTTTCCTTGTACACAATATTTCGCCTAATTAATCCAATAATTTGGTTTCCCTTCGCTGCTGCAATTCCACACTGCTCTGATACCTTCATGTCAGCACTATAGTTAACCCTAAGTCCTTTTCCTTTAAGGTAATATTTAGTACAGTACCATCTGACACCTAAGAGCAATCTCCAAAGCCATTGTTATCTGGTGATTCCATAATTACAGTTAAATTTCAATCCAGTGTCGCAGTAGATTAAAATCTCAGCACCTATTCGTGTCACCACCTGGTGTGTTACATTGAACTGATTTTGTGAATGCAACAAAATAGTGATGAAAGAGTGTACACTTATTTAAATGCATATTTTGATGTATTTTCATGTCTCGTATATTGTTAAGTGTACTGTACACTTAGTAGAATGAACACGGTATGTGCGTGTGCCTGGTGTGACTAGTCTCGTCACGTATTAGACCACAGAGGTGTGTGAGACCAGCTGACTGGTTCTAGGCATCTGCTTCCTCATCATGGCTCGTGCATTGCATTGTGGGGCATTACATAAACCATGCAATGCATTGTGAGGGTTTTACATAAGTCATGTGGGGCGTTCACTTGTGTGATTTCACACATGTCATACAGGCTTTATAGACAGGTCTACTGCATTTACAATTTACATAGGCTTTGGTCAACAACTTTTGCCATACTTTGCATTTGGCAGCAACAACGTATGAGCAGGTGTGGTGTGCACTAACAAGTTGTGTTACCTTTTTACAACTACAACTGCAGAAAATTATATATAATTGGTTTCGTAGCAAAGCGAGAACTTGGTTTCAACTTACTGCGAGATTAAACAGATAACTTTTTCAGTCTCTTGTACACTGTGATGCTGAGAGTGCAACATATTGAGTGAATTCTCGAAATAACATGGTGTCTTTTACTATACAAAAACAGTTCCAATTGACATGAGTTTTGCATGTTTGTTGAGTTGTTCGCCTAAAACAAGTATAGATTTTCAGCAGTGATAGCGAGACAGCCACGGATGCCTAAATGAACATGGGTGCAACTACTCTGGTTTCATGCTAGAGTATGAATGTTGAAGTGTTCTTGCTGATGTTGTGTTGGCAACTGGCAAACACTCTTTTGTGTTCTTGCATAGTTGTCAAATGACAAAACCATATTAGAGGGTCCGGTCCATAAATGGGCAAGGCAATCCCACAATGCATCTGTGTTCAAAGAAACCGTACTGTCATCCGATCAGTGAAACAAAGACAGAGATCACAGCCTTGTTCAGAAATGTCTTCGTGCACTTGACAAGTGGTATAAATCATGTCGGCAGAGCCACTGTGGCTGGATGCTTGCAGGAGCAGTTGAAATGATGTTAGGTTGAACAGGTCTGGGGAAGGCAAGCATGCCATGGGCTGTATGTGTAAGAACTAGGAATAGCAAATTGATAAATCGACCGGTTTGTGCCGATGGAACAGTAGCCCTAGGCATTGTCGCCTGGTTCACCTTTGATCTGGGGTCATGTACCAAATGTTTGATACTGTTCAATAGGTACCTTATAAGGTGGCTCCTCAGTAGTGACAACCACATCTTAGAGGAGTCTTCTGACTATATTTTAATTTACCATACGTTATAGCATGTTTACCATGAGGTTATATAATTATGTTTTAATTCTTTTTTTCATTGGTGTTATGTATTCAGTGGTGTTTTATATTTAGTTATGGTTGTTACTGATTCAACCCCAACCACTGTGACATGTTATTTTACAATAAAAAATTCTTATTAGCATCAATTTGCTTTAGTTTGTTTCCTTCGCTAAGTGGCATCATTGTTGTAATTTACTCCCCTCCCCTGATTCATTCAACCAAACCATCCTCATGTGAAATATTTAGCATTTCTGTGGCTGAACATTTGCAGCCCCCCAGCGCATGAGAACAACAGGTGGGAAAACAATATTTTATTCTCAGTCAGTGTCGTGACATTGACCACACTTGCCCATGAGTTCAGTCACACGTGTTCTGTCTAGCATCCGTGTCACACTTACTTCCTGGATGTGTTGATCCGGCAGCTGGCAAAGTCCAACTGACTCATACAGGCTACAGTATCACAGACTTTATCTGCCAATCACGTGTAGATTCACCCCTGGTTCCATACGTCTGTGTCATCTCATCATCTCACTCATCTCACTCATCTCATAATCTCATCATCTCACACATCTCACTCATCTCATCATCTCACTCATCTCATCATCTCACTCATCTCATCATCTCACTCATCTCATCATCTCATCACCTCATCATCTCATCATCTCATTATCTCATCATCTCATCATCTAACTCATCTCACTCATCTCACTCATCTCATTCATCTCACTCATCTCATTCATCTCAATCATCTCACTCGCCCATCACTTCTAGTTGAAAGAATATTATCACATAATAGTATTATTTACTTACATCAGTGATTTGTTTAAGAATGATAAGCTCCTAAAGTACATGTATACTGTAAATGCATGCATCATGTGTATAGAGCCAACACACACAGCTGCCTTGATTAGGTGGGAGTTTTGGTTCTCTTCAGACTTGGCACCTGTGTTATCAGGGGTGTGGTTGCTCAGGGTTACCATTGTTTTTTTCTAAATTTTCCGTCACTTTTCTCTCACTATGTTCTGTATCAACACTCTCCACTATTGCCCCTAAATACATGGATGTCTTACTCTATCATTATAATTGCCATGTCACTGTAATTTTCCCACCCATTCTGATAATTGCCTGTGAGAGTAATTGCTCAAGACGGATGTTCTCACAGTTTGGTGGAGCCAGTTGTCAACATGCCTGTGAACAGTCTCTATTGCAGCAGTGTTGTTGGTCACCCAGAAACAGTTAATTCCCATATATCTCCTAGTTAGTGTGTCTCTGTGTGTGCTTAGGTGTGGTCAATACATAATCTGGCCAACCACATGGTCACACTGAATGTGTGGCAGTTTATTAGATTAACAGGAGATTATATGCTTATTCCTCTTAGGCCAGTCTCATTCCAACAGACCAATCCTGCTTCCTGGCCACTAATTACAGGTCACTGGGGAGCCAAGGGCCACCTTGAATCAGGTGGGACCAGCTGGGGCTCCCACCAACACCAGGATGGTTGTGGCTAATGTATGGAGCATGTTTGGCAGCCTGGTGGATACCGGGCACATTACTGCAGACACTGCTGCCACCTGCCTGATAATCTGGCATTAACATATGCTGTATCTGTACTAGATTCACTCAGATGCATCTTTGTTACTGTTGACACATATTACAACTATAATATGCTGACTATCTTATTCAGTTACACGTAAAGTGTATTACTAAATTCATTGTGAAACATCCTACCTGTCTTATCAAACAAGTCCGCAAGTTTAGTTATATTTACCTTGATCTACATTGAATTACCTTGAATCATCTTCTACTACGTACTCGAGGAGTTGCCAAGGAAGGGAGTCAATCACTGACTCGTGTAATCCTCCGCCTTATTTCGTAGATACTTGTCAATATGACCCTTAAATTGGTTTATGCTTGCGGACATAACTGCACATCTAGGAAGTCTATTCCAATCATTAACTATCCTTTGAGTAGATTCGTATATCAAGCCTAGAGTGTAATTTGCTTATTTTGTAAGGGCGCCCTCTTGTTTTGCCATGCTTATTTTCCATGATATTCTATGGTTGTGAGCACGGTTTTATTTCTTTGTCCCTATGATTAGTGGTCTTACATTTTAGCAAGCACCTTAATCACAACCAAGTGTATTGCACGTAGTGAAACAACGCAGTCAGATAAGTATTGTTACCTGTAAATACATATTTTAATTCTAAAAATATAGACTTAATGTGTGTAGACAGTGCCATTGTAAACACACTCCTACAACCTGCATATGTACAGACATGAAGGTCTGGGATTAAAAGCTGATGACAGATGGGAGAGAATGTCACCAGAGTGTTGTCTTTAGGTCTTAGTGTCTAACCGCCGTCTCTACAAACTTACATATCATGTGCATGCATGTTTATGTGTTCTTAGGCCTGTTTGTCACGAAACTCAGCCATATCATATATCTGTAGTCTCCTCCGACATTCCCTAAATTCTCTCACCGGTTATCTTCTTTCGAAATTGTTCAACCAAATTACTTACAATTTGATAATCTAAGTAAAAATAGCATTATGAAAAAATGTATAATCATGCACCACTGCCATCGATAACATTCCCCGAATTCATGGATGTAAGATGTCCTGAGTACATCATCAGATTTTGCTGTGGTTTTTTCAGTCAGTAAGATGTGTCTAGGTGTTAGGGCTGGAAGAAACGGGAAGTTTGCTGAACAAATTTGATTGATTTCATAGTTAAATTTTAAGTCTTAGAATATGACATCATCATTTGAATAGCAGTTAGTGTCCAAAATAATCTACAGAACACATACACATAAAGGTCAATACTGTCCTGCTGTGTTTGTATACATGTAATACAATGTAAGTTCACTGTAAACTTTAGTCCACCACTGGTGAGTCAGTATTGACAAACACTGTCAGAATAGGATACACACTTCCTGGATAAGTTCATGCTTGTGCATGTCTTCTGACACATACAGGACACCAAAACACAACAACAAAAACAAGTCTAAAGACATTTTCTCACAATGTCTGACTTTATCAATATTCAAAGATTCAAAAGAGTTTATTGTCTATTTAACATATTACTTTAAAAACAAAACAAAATCTTCAGTTATACATTAAAATACCAGTAAGGCAGTAATATGATAAGATTGGTCATCACGATACAGTTGTATGGGAACATTAATGTGAGTGTGCAACTGTGCAGCAATACAGACTGGAGACCTTGTCTTCACCATATTATTATGTCTTGCTACTTACAATAGTTTCTTGTTCTTTGAAGTACCGGGTATCAACATTGACAACGTGCACTGGGCAACTGTGACTGTTGCACACAAGATGGGGGGGGGTAAATGTAATTATGTTTATTGTGTAAGATGACACTCGTTGAGTAGTGTAAGTCACTAGTGTAGAACAAACATGTGACCTTTGTGTGAATAACCTGACTGCTTGTTCACATTAGTGTAGGTAACAAAACCCGCTTGCCAAATGTGAAACGGTCAGTTTGGACATTGTCCCTCAGGTCATGATATTGTGTGGTAGTCTGAGACAAGATATAGGTAGGCAGTTGGGCATGATATCGAATGATAAGATAATCACAGGTAGTTAGCCGGTGGGCAGAGAAACCTCGAGACAGATAAACAAAGCCACTTTGTCTAGTCTTGATCTAACTAGGAGGTCTCGTGTCTTTGATGTGCCCGCTGTCTATTCTACTTTGTCTGGCATTGTGTTTCATTTGTACTTTGATGATTCATAGGGTGCAGCATCACAGCTGTGTTTAGGACCCTAAAAAGTATATCATTTGAAATTAATGTTGCCACGTTTTTTAAGCAGAACAAATAATATAAAGAAATTAAATTACATAACTTGATTTACGTAGCCGATTTGTTTGTCTAAAAAGTGTATGAAACAAAAACTATGCTTAGATGATGTGTAACTTGCAGACATTCTAGATCTAAGCAGAAACTTAAATCATTATGTTTGTAATGTAGCTCAACAAACAGATTTTCAGCATTTATGCAAATTAATATATTTCCATAATGCCTCAGTAATTTGGATGGAACCCCACTGATCTATGATGTAAGGACTTTTCTAAGTACAATGTTGTGCTTAGATCTAAATAAAAAGCTCACACAGTTTGGCAGTTTTTCGACACTAACATCTGAAACATTGACATCAACCATTGTTAGTCAAAGCAGAGACGTCACTCTTTGATTTGTGAAACTGCGTGTTGCTGTGTTTTCTCTAAAGTGTATCATAAGTGTTATAACAAAGAACGCTGTGTGTACATTGACGTAGAGACGTTCATGACTACATGTGCTCCGATTCTCCAACATTGACTCATAAATCATTTGGTATAATTTTTCTTTTATGTCTGACTGTCACCAGCTGTTAGAATGTTATCTCAGGTCTCAGGTAGTTTCCTCCAAACAGCCCTAACTTGGAGTTGTCATTCTCTAGAATCAGTGAGTCCACTACAGGTTACACATTACCCCCCATGTGGGATCTTTTACTTCCCCTGGCATAGACACCAGATAGAAAGGACTAATGGCTTTTAGTGTCTCTTCCGAAAGACACAGGCAAATGTAGGGTGAATGAAACTGCCTAAGTTTTGAAACGGCGGTAGGTGGGATTGAACCACCGTCCCCTCGATTGACCACCGCTCCCCACACATGCTGAAATTTAATATTAATAATTTTGAGTTTTAAAATAGACCAGCAAGTGTTGACAAAACTTATCCCGTTATTATTACTCTCCAGCCCCACTGGGTGCAAACGACTGCTGGTCCATACAGCAATATGCCAACAGCTAACTTTGGGGCAGTCTAAGCGTATGTCCTCCCAAGTGCCAAGGTCCACTCTCTCTGTTCATTCAGTTCATTTGTCTTGGCTCTACTAAATTACAGTGCATTTGGAAAAACAAACTAGTTATTTTATTTGTTTTCCTTAGTTGTCAGTCATTCCTCATATGTCGTCACTAGAATCCCGTTAATATTATTATGAAAAATTTAATTAGCAAGAGCCAAAATTAAATGGTGACACTTGCTGCCCAAAGTTTGTAATTCCACAGATGAGTGGGTATAAGCTGACAGAAATGGTTTCCAACAGAAATGAATGTCGTAGGAGACGGGATAAGTTGTGTCAACACTTGGCTGATCTATTTTAAGACTCAAATAATATTACATTTCAGCATGTGATGATCCCAGACAGAATGTTACATTCGCACTGAGACAAGTATAAAGTTACCACTCAAAATCCTGGCTTGTTACTGTGGGGAGCAGTGAATGGGACATGTTGACAGCATGGAGATCTATGTCCAGTATATCACCAACAAAGCCCCACCCTCTTTTTGTGTTCACTGCTTTGGGGTTTATTTGGAGCCATAATGTCCGCAGTCCAAGTGGGTGGTCTGACCCAGCATCTGGTGTCATTGTTGGATGGAATCCAGGACAATAAACCATCTGGACAAACCCCTACATAAACCACCTTGGTCACACCCACAGAGTTATGGTCACACCCCACACTGGACAAAGCCCCATTATGTTAATCTAAATATTGACAGAATCTCATGTTAATATATAATATAGACACAATTTGCCAATATGTTGAAATTCAATTGCAAGACTAGTTATGGTAATCATCCTCATTTAATTTCTAGACCCCACTTGGATATTTATCCGGATCTGTATGAATCCCAACATTGTCCCAAGGATTCTTTTCTGGGTTCACATGTTTTTGTTTAGCCATTTTATTTCAGAGCTAGTTTGTTTCCAACCAAATTACCCCCAAAAGTATCACCCCCAAGTAATTTCTTCGTCTTAGAAAATGTTTGTAAAATATATGTGTTGTGGTCTACTCACTGTAGCTCCAGTGACAGTTTGTGGTTCTTTTTGTGTAGAATTCTGGTCAATAGTATTGCACCTGTCCTATTCACTGGAGTAATATTGTCTGCCTTCAACTGACGTTTTCACAGTTTCACCGCAGTGGCATGTTAAATATGCTGGTTTGTTTTGTAGTGTATTGAGAAACTGGAAGCAGTTAGATGAGTCATGTCATGGGTTAGTATCTAGTGTTTAAAATTATCAACAACCCAGACACCATCAAGTGTTGTAGTAACTTTGAAAATGTCCTAATTTGAAAAAGGGATTTTTTAGTAAATAGTTCCTTTATAATAGTGACGTTTGCATATTTCCAGAATGGGAAATTTAACGCATGCATGGTACAAAAACAACTTGGAAATACAGTAAAATATAGAGTCGATCATTTGCTGATAGATGAATGGAGGTTAGTTTCATATTTCTTGTGATGACACTTCCGATGAGTTCTGCTGAATGTGAAAGAGGCTTCAGCACATGAGAAGGGAGGAAGGACTGAGTTTCAAAACCGCATGATGTCATCCACAAGTGTAGGCCATCATTACCACCAGGGCGCATCCACATGACAAAGGTGACACTGTTGACTCTAACCCACACTATCTACCTGTGGCATGCACCCAGTGGGAGGAAGTCCAACTTCAGGAGTGGGTGGAAATAAACTCACAGAAAAAAGTCATGGAAATAAAGTCACAGGGAAAAAGTTATGGAAATAAAGTCACAGGAAAAAAGTCATGGAAATAAAGTCACAGGAAAAAAGTAATGGAAAGAAAGTCACAGGAAAAATGTCATGGAAATAAAGTCACAGGGGGAAAGTTATGGAAATAAAGTCACAGGAAAAAGTCATGGAAGGAAAGTCATGGACAGAAAGTCGCAGGAAAAAGTCATGGAAATAAAGTCACAGGAAAAATGTCATGGAAGTAAAGTCACAGTTTTGCCTAGGAAAACGTCACAGGAATTAAAGTCGGAAAAAAACTTTATTCAAACACTATTGAGTTAATACAAAGGTTTTGTTTTATACAGTCAAGTGCCAGTGTAGGTCGTTGACTCAAGCGAGTGTTCTGAGTCCAGCAGACATTCATATGGTGTTGTTTGGTGCAATTTGCAATACTGATGGTTTTTCTGTCAGTGCTAATATGTTGTCTGTGATGTCATTTTGTATTCACTGGTCATTAGCCTGAATATCATAAATTTCTGCGCAGTAAGAATTTGGCTTGAACTAGTATGTACCAGTACATTACAAATTGCCATGCATTATAGCTGCAAAACTACATTACTCATGTAATTATGTTAATGTTATGTTATTTGGACCATCAATTTTTTGTGTGGGACCACCAACTTTTGAGAATAGGAAGTCCAAACTAACCATCAACATTTGATAGTTGACCACCAACTTATCAGGTAACGTGTGGAACATTGGTAGTACCTGGGGTAGTCCCATCAGGGTAGCCTATGCTGTCACAGAGGGCTTCTCATGTCCCCTGTGATCTCTCTCATGTGGTGGTTAGGCAGACGGCACCCCAGGGGGTAGGATACTGGTGTTGCTAAAACTCATGCTTCACAATTAACATAACTAGAACAGATCAAGTTAGACTGGCTAGAAGCAGACTTGTAGTTCAGATGTCACTCACATATTTGAAGGAAGTTATGCGTAAATCTGATACACTTTTTTGTTTCAGTAACACCATTTTTTTTTAGTTTCGGTGCCCAGGGGTAATGCACTAAGACAGGAATGGACTCTCTCAAATTTTCTCAAACTTTTCAGTACAGCCTAAATGAAATCAATGCTAAAACAACCATTTATTTGTATGCAATATTCTATACACTTGACTCATGACTCTTTGATATTAAATATTGAAATTGCTTAACAAATATCTTTTAGAAGCAAATAACACTTAATTGTGTTTTATATGTATTTTGTGTTGAAAATGCACCTCAATATGAATGTACTGTATTTCTATGAAGGGTGCTTAATAACATATTAAACGTGTAGTTAAATCATCAGTCAATTATGAAACTTATTGTCAAAATTAGCATAACATTATAATAACTGCAGTCTTATTTATGTATGAATTTGTCAAATTTATGTTAGCTGTTTGGACCAAAATTCCTCAACTCAGTCACATAGAAAACCTAGGTCAGTATTTTTGTAATTGGTGCAAGGAAAACAAATTACGAAAGTTAGAGCACGCTTATATAACATTACCAGTGTAACATAAGGATGAGGGCATTGACACTAATTTGGAAAGTTTTTAATTGCTACCACTTAATGATGCATATCAACCTTTTCCTATCATTAGGTTTGATCTATATATGCCTTGACAAGTGCCTGATAAGGCCAGCATTGTGCAGTGGACCTAATAGGCCGATTTAGTCATCACATCAATCAGAATACACTGCCTGGCTATCTGGTTCTTATCAAGTACAGAAAGCAAAATGTACTTAGACGTTTTAAAAACACCCTGTCCTTACAATCACAGCGGATAATTACAAGATTGGGTTCACCTCTTTTTTCATACAGGTGTCGTTTCGGAGTTGCGAATACACTATTTATGCGAAGCAGCCTGCTAGTAAATTAAACAGTTTGCCCATCATCCTGTATAGACGGCAGAGATAAGCGACTTCCGGTAAAATGATCCACAAGAATCAACTGTGTTTCTATTACATGAGTAACAAAGAAGTCCCACATGTCTGCCGGCCTGAGGCAGTTCTTTCAAATCACATCATTCAGATCGGCTGATAGGACTTACTCATTTCTGGGGGTCGTGACAAGAAGGATTGTAGACAGGTCAGAAGAGACTCACATTACCATTTCAATGCAGTCTGTCAGCACGGACTGCTGCATGACAAAAGCAAATAAAAAGGATCACTACGATGCGGTCAAATCTGTTTAGAATCTTAGTTTTTTTGTCAGGTATCTGAGAAGGTTTACGTCTTGTCTTCGATGTGCATCCTGCCCTAAACCTGTGACACTCCCACTTCTGCACTATTAAAGACTATTAAACACTATTAAAGTATGTTGAATTCGGGATTATCTCTAATGATTAATGTCTGTTGCACTCTTGAGCTCAGATTTTTTTATACAATTTTGGCACTACAACTTTACTGTTATTATTAATTATTAAATTACATCCAGCATGCATGTCAGTCACTGATACAGATGCCATTGTATCCTGTTCAGACTGTCACCGCTCTTGTGTGTTTTATTGGAACAGTTCACTTCACAATGAAGACATTGTCTTAGTTTCCTCAAGCGATATAAATCTCCCAAATGATTGTTACATGTTTTTCAGTCACTGCTCTGAAAAACAGAACCTGCAGTAAATGAAAACAGGTGAAACTGTTATATATGTGTCAAGTGACAGCACCACACGCTTTGCCTGAAATGTTAATTTCTAAGTTGTGCAGTCTGTCAGTTTTATTATCATAGCATGTCACTTATAAATGAGTACACTGTACATGGAACATTCTACTTATGCAAAAATATCCTGATACAAAACTTTGATTTTTCTCCACATAACTGGGCTTGTGTCCAACACCTGAGGGGACCTTTATGTGGTCCGGTGGTCCCTTAGTGTAGTTTTGAGTCGATCCATGAGTAGCTTTATGTGAGACCACACTGAATGCGGCTTTCTTTCCGACTCCCGAGTATGGTTTTGAGTCGACCCCTAAGCCAGCCAGGCACAATGACCAGGGGTTCCGGTTGAGTTGACAGAGCAACCATAACACCAGGCAGGAGGCTAGGCCAGGCCTGTCACCTGGGGGAGGGAGAGCTGCTGTCACATGGGCTAGGACTTGTAGCAACTGTGGTGACACATCAGTGCTGGTGTCACACGGAAGCCGTCTGTGTGAGTCGCTGCACTGCTGGTGTGAGACCAGGCTGTGTCTCTGCCAGTGGCTACACTCCCTAGATCACCCACACTCTGCGTGAATGAGTGTGAGGCCGCTGTGTGTCAGTCTAGCTCTGACGCTGGTCCCCTACACATCCTGCTGGCGGCTCATGTGTCCGGATCTATTCATACGGCGTGTCCGGATATCTTTATACAGGATGTATTGCCATTCATACAGATACTAACCTCCCTGGTTGCAAGCACTCACTGGATATGGTGTCTGTAGGCTATTAACGATGCCGTGATCACAGCCGACATGTACTGGATTACTACTACAGTTGTTGTGTGTAAACAGTCAATGCTAGGAGACAGGTAAGCGCCATGTCAGCGGAATGTGTTGTCTTCGACGATCTGCCGGGTCCGACGCGTCGTGCAAGCGTGTTGAGACCACGCAGTTTGTTTCACACGCTAGGATTGTGCCGTGTCGCAAAAGCGCTAGGACGGCCATGCCGGCACGCCACCTGCCAGCAGGCTGGGCAAACGTTGAAGCGAAAACAATCGCGGTCGAAACTGCCGACGCACGACGTGGTGAGGAAACATTTGGACGTGGGACAGATCGGTGAAACGTTGTACGTGTGCGCGGCAGCAATGGCTGCATCACACGTGGGGATACCAACGCTTCGATACAGAAAGCTGCCTCTGCAGAGTGACGGAATGCCACAGCGGACGAGTGTGGCTCAGTTTGAGAGCAACGCGGCTGCTGCCCTCATGCCCTGCTACCACAAGTTCACAATGCCGCGGTCACGCAAACGGGACAGTGGCAGCAGGAAGGGGCGCAAGACGAAGAAAAGACCCTCCTCCATAATAGGTATGTTTACCTCTCGTGCCGGTAATAAGTATATTTACTGACCACTGACTACCTGTGGTGGTCAGTGGTCAGTACCCACACACGGGTGGTCAGTGACTTTAAAGAGGTGGTTAGTGCCCACAAAGGGGTGGTTAAATTCCCACAAAAAGGGTGGACAGTAGGCTGGTCATAAGGCCCCAGCTTTATGGTTTGTACCTTCGGACTTTACAGACAAAGCCCAGGAACTTGGCCAACAAAGTGTTTTGAACCCTCAATATGTGGGCTGGCCAACTCCCATCTAAATATTGTGTTTCACCTTCATATATAATTATGAGAATTCAAAAAGGTACCTGGTTTAACGGTGTATACTTTAACCCCCTCCTCCCAACTGAACATTAGTAACATCCGGCCTTACCTGAGTGACTGACTGACAATAAACAACTAGTTATTTGTTCACCAGGGAGCCCTCAAAATGCACCCACCCCGAGGTAATTCTCTACTCACACTGTCAAAAGTGTTACTCAACTGTGTGCTCTGTCAATGCGGGCCTGTTGTTGTGTTTTGCCATCACATTAAATCAACGTGCCGTGCTGACTGCAAAAACGACAATTGTCTACAGAAGTAACACCGGATGGCGGAAGAAATACTCCTGTGTTCAACTTCAATTTCTTTCTCCACGCCGGCCAATTAGTCAGCACACAGTCGGAGTTTTTGCAGAGACCAAACAGCTTCCTGTACGAGCAGCTCATAAAAAGATATGAGCGTCTTCCTGACTCTCTGGCGTCTTCACAGTGTGAAGTGTCGAAGTCAGTTAAGAAGGACAAAATGGTTGATGGGTGGAATGTGGTGTTCCCCTCTGTGTATAAAGAAGGGGGAGTTGCCATGCTTAGGATGTCTCTGTTTGGTTGTCCCTGTACTTTCTAGGAGGTCAGAGGGTAGATAAATAGAAACCACTAGACATCTCTGAGGTGTAATGACCTCTCTCTTGAAAGTGTGGTCAGATTAAACATTTGTCTTTGATGGGTCAAGGGTAGACCATTTACCAATGGCAGATTAAAGAAACAAGGTAAACAGTTATCATCCGGTGGCTGCTGTGATAGTAAACAAGAATAAAGTCAAATGATGAGTCTGAATAAACTTGTATTGTACTGCTGGGTAGTGCTGGCATCAGTGTTATTATAATCAAACAGAAAAGCAGGAAATGCTCATAGAAGGCAGGACATCCTTTCTGTTCACCTTGTGTCTTTTTTGACAGTGTATTTGCCATTTTAATATAGTCTTTATTTGCAACAAATACACAAGTGAGGAAATGTGAACTCGGTACAGACCAAACAGATATGGCCATGTGCCTAGAGAGACAGCCCTTGCAGGTTGCAATAAAATGTAAGTATCACTTGTACAATTACTATTATTTGATTTAGAAGAATAAAATGGGAAAGGGGAACAAAACAGAAATGTTTTAGTTTCCGCCCTAAGGCAGTATTATCCACATGAAAAATTAAAACCAATGGTAAAACATAATTGTGAAATTTTTAAGGTTTTTCATATTATAGTATCGTTTGCTGCATAGCTGCCATTGGATGTGGTATTTTCAATTTATATATTAAAAACTGAAATGACATACCCTGTGGTATTCTTAAATGTTAGTATTCATCTAACTGATCCGAACTGTCTGTCATCTGCCTGGTCCCATGAGTGGCCCTTTAAATGTCACCCTTAGTCATAATATTTACTAGTGGGGGTGACCTTAACAGGGAGGGGAGATGGGGTGATGAATGCCCTGAAGGAATCTGTCCTACATGGAACTAGCCAGGCTGGTACAGTGTAACCCAAGTGGCACATTCCCTGACATCAACAGCCAGGGCACACATGGCTGGGACAGTTATGGTGGTCCCCTGCAGAGATGGGGTGGGATATGGCCTGGGTTGGGGAGTAAAACATAATGAGGCATGATTAAGTATCAAACAAGAGGGGTAGATTAGTCAAGTGGGCAAACAAGGGGTGTGGATACTGGAAAGGATACAATGCTAGGGGTGGGGGTGGGGGGTGCGGGTAACTAGGTCACATGTGTTGTTGTCAGTTTACAGCTACAGTTCTGTTGACCTGTGGGAGTGATGAAGGGGTGACAAGGAAATGAGGACATATTTTATGATCCCGTTTGGGTAACTTAAGAGACTTTGTAAGTAAAAAAAATAAAAATAAAAGGGCATGGATGAAAGGCACAGTTCAGTGGTGGACAAAATCGGAAACATTTTCTACAACTGAAATATAAATCTTCTTTTCATTGGTAATAAATACATCTCTTGACCATTGGTGAGTCAAACAATGATGGTCATGTGGACTTAGACTCCTGTTATTTACCAGTAATTTGACCAAGCCATATTCACACGAACATATTTTAGTTAATCTCTTAACCACTGCACTCTAGTCTAATATATTATGCGTCTTTCTTGTACCTGATAGTGATAATATACACAAAATACACAGAGTTTGCTTACGATATCATGCCACGGTTTGCGTTGTTGCTATCTATTTTATTAGACATTTTAGTCTCCACAGTGAGTATTTTATATATGAATGTATGTATGAATATGTATGTATACTATTTAATGTTTTGTCTTTGGCAATGGAGGCTGAATAAATTATTAATAATAATAATAAGGTTTTAATAAGGCCTACAGCGGGTGTGGTTGATGCTGTTCAGTTTTCTGTTGGGTTTGTTTATTTAGTAACACCTGCCTTTTTTAGTTACGACATGATCTGAACGAACCTATTCTAGGCCAGACAAGACGATTACATCGCTAGAATCATGAATGTCTCATCCGATGGTGATTTATCAAATATAGAAGCAACTAAAAGATGACTTAGATGCAGGATGATGTCACAGCTGACAAAACAATTGTGAAAGTGGTGTGTCATCTTGTGAATGACAAGTCTATCTCGTAGTTCTTGTGGTTAGTCATCCTCACTGGGGCATTCTGCTAGGGACAGTGTCAATCTCAAGCACGGGAATGAAACAATTAGGGTTGCATATGATACAAAACAATAGGTAGTTTTCAAGAAACTGCTTTCACGTGCTGTGTTTGCATCGCATCCTACAGAAAACTTTAAAGTGAGGTCTACTGACAACACCGTGTATTACACTATACTGGAATAATTAAAACCTTGAAGACCTAATAGGTAACCAGTGTTTCCCCTGAGTAAAATGATATGCGAGGTGGTAGGATGGGTTGAGCAAGCACCGAAGGCATCATGCAACACTATGTGGATCCGGGGCATGGCCACCCAGGACTATTTTTTTAAACTACCTTCAACATCGTGCATTGAATCTGAAGGGTGTTTTAATCTATTCCCTGGGAAATAGAGACGACATAAATGCATAACTACAAGGTAGCAGCAAGAAATAGCTACGCGGTGGCAGTATTAGCATATTTAGAGCAAGGTGGCCTAGAAAAACAGGCCCACCTCACTCATCATATAGCAGGGGAAACACTGGTAACAATGTTAATACCCCTTGGGTTCTTCACACAGACATGTTAATTTTAGAACTGTCTCCTCAGATCAAATATGTGCTGTCTGACTTTGTGTGATTTTGTGAGGTTGCAGTTGTACCAGATGGGTAGATTATATATGGTTTTATACATGTGGTTTTGACAACCTTCAACTCGATAGTACTTTAAATTTTGAACTTTGTAATGTTTGCATGTATCTTGCAAGTATCATGTTGTTTCAAATGAAAACTGTTGTGAATTGTGGATGTTATCTATAAATCATTACAGCCTAGGTTATTTTGACTTCATTCAGTCATATTGGAGACACATCCTCTCTTGAGACTTGTCACAGTGGCACAAGATCCATGACTTCTGGTGTCATTGTGACACACTTAGGACAGGCCTGATCATATCAATGTGGTGGCTGTGGTGGGGTGAGGGTTAATGTAGGAGAGTGTTTACCCCCCCCCCCCATGTTAACCAACCACCCCCTACACCCCTCTGGCCTGTGGTGCCCCTCCACTCATAGTATACAGTGTAGCATTCTGCCATAACCCAATATTTTCACATGGGTCTCCACATTTTTTCTACAACTTCATGGTTGGTTGAACAGTTCTTTAAAACAATTGATCATACTTATCATGGTGAAACCCACCAAGATAATTATTTATTTTAATTTAAGTACCTGCATTTGTTTGCTTTTTGTTATCCATTTTTGTCAAACTTTGTAGCATTGACCTGGAATGGTGAAATCATATTTGCATTCTGGAGGTAGAAGTTTTCCACCCTAGGTTCAGACTCCCTAGTTCCCAGCCTGTGATTGGGATTTTCCCACTTCCTCCTGCCTGGTGATCCCAGTCCTACATCTCCCAGTTCCCACTCCCAGTTAGGGACTGACTCTGAATGACACATCCGCAATCTGTTAATGTGATGTGAAAGTGATAGGTGCTTGTGAAAGTGACACCATTTCCTGGTAAAAGTGGTGTATCATTTCCTGTCAAAGATCCGATCACTGGGGAGGGGGAGTATAGCAGCTGATCAACAGTACTACACTGAATCACCTAAGTTGATATTTCTGTGTCTTAAATACTGAATCCACAAAATAACGTTACATGCAAAAGTCGCATTAAAAGTCAAACACTGAATACATTCTTAATCGTCCACAAGCACAAGCATTAGCATAAGCAAGCAGAGCACAACTCAAATGTCAGTTTAAAAAATGCAACAGTGTCTCAAGACTCACACTATGCTCAGAATGTACTGTTAATCCTAATCATCTATTAAACTTTGTTGTGATCAGTTTATCAATGATGATTTGTCTGCAAGACTGGCTCTGTTTCTTCAGAATGTTTGTTTTAATCATCAACTGTAACTACCAGGTAGTCTTTATTTATCAGTGTAAATCACTGTGTGATGTGCTTAATTGAATGTGACAGTAAAATATAATTGTCAAATAATATTACATTGTGTGGATAGGTGGAAGAAATAGTCTAAACTCCTGTTCTTTATCCTTGTTCCCTGTACAGGGGTGGGTGGGAGAAGGAGGGTCAGGGGTGTGGTAAGGATCAGGGGTGGGGTAAGGATCAGGGGTGGGGGTAAGGAGTGTCAGGGGTGGGAATAACGGTTGAGAATCAGGGGTGAGAGGGTCTGGGGTGAGTGGGTTTAATACCACTTATTTAGATTTATCTAACTCTCAACCAGCAGTCCTCCTCTGTCTTTCATCCTCATCCCTCATCCCACTGTCCTCCCATCTCACCCGAAGTCTTCCCCTTTCGCTGTGTTCTTCGTGTTCTGCCTCACCTCCCCCTTTTCTGGTTTGCCCTCACCCACCCTTGCCATGGGGCCTGTCCATCTCATCTGCCGTCTCACCAGTCTTCCTGTTACTGTTTCCTGAGCCATTTACTCAGGAGGGATGTGGTTGTTAAGTAGGTGTTATTTGAAGGATTGTGTCCCTGGTTCCCTTAAACTATCCTACACATAAAGATAGTTCGCCAGCAGGAAGCATCCTGTGGTTATTTTATAAATCATTTAGATAGTGACCAGCTTGCCATGTCCAGGTCCTCTCTGTGTCTCCAGATGAGAGGCATTGATCACTCAGATGAAACATAATGCAGAGGACACTCTTGGTGCAGACGCACACAGTAACAGTTGCTAAACACACTAATTTTAATTATATATGAGAAACTGCAAACATACATGAAGCTTCTCCTAGAGCAGGGTCTGTACGGGGCCTTGACAGTTTTGAAAAGCCTTGAATTTGATTTTGAATTGAATTTGACCAAATTCAAGGTCTTGAAATCCTTGAATTTTATAAAGTACCCCGGGCGTAGCCTTGAGGTCTTGAATTGTGGTCAATAAAATTTAGTTTGGCTCAATTGTTGTGACAAATTAACAGACATAGGCCAGGGGTAGTCAGGTGGAAGGAAAATAAATGAGTAAAATAGGTTGGTCGAGTGTGATGTGATTCATTTGGATTGATGTTTTTAATGTTCATTTACTGCGATTAAAAGTACCTATGTCGTTAAAACAGTCTTGAATTTATTTTTCAAATAGCCTTGAATTTCAAATGTCCAGATATGTACTGAGCCAGCTAGAGTGACCCCCGCTCCACCTAAATGAAGCTTCTAGAGTGACCGCCAGCTGCACCCACAATGATGTGTTTATGTGTGTTAATATTCCCGAGCTCATCAGTCAGGCCTCATCAATATCAGTATTGTGTGCCTTGGTACCTCTCTAATTACATCTTAGACCATGACAACCTACACCTGTAATTATCTTTAGGTGTCCCATACATTACTGGGCCTAGTTCTTACTTAGGTGTTTACCCCGAGTTGCTCTGTATTCACACTCCAGCTGATGAACATGTCAGCGCCAACTGTCAAACTGAACTCTCTGTTCAATTCACTTTTAAACTGATCTTTGTTCTACTCAGTAAGTGGCAGCCTCGATATTCTATTGGTCGATATTGCTTGCTTTCTGATGCCGTTTGTTCATAATAGGTGATGCCACATCACTGGTCAGTGACACTCTTTCTGTGGTCCAGTGAATTATTTATAGGTATGTCGCTTGGTAACCAGCAGGGCCATATACCCCTGTCTAGACAGATGGCTGAGGTCCACAGATGGTGGTCGGTTAGTCGTGCTTCACTGAGCCTAGAAGTTATTGTGTACTCAAACTAGTAAACCAGACAACAGCCTGACAGTCGCTATCATGGCATCAGGTATAAAACCCGCAATATGCTGTAATAGATATCATAATGAATTGTTGATAACGTTCGAGATAACACTCGCAGTGCAATGTAATTGAAACATTTTTGACAAAGCAACCATCCTGGAAGTTGTGGCTTTGATTCATAGAGTTACAGAGTTGTGCTTTGATCTGTCATTTCAAAGACTTCTGAATTGTTTAACGTTTTTTCGTATTCATAATATCATTTGCTGCATGAATGCCACTGGATGTGGTGTTTTCTTTGTGATCAATGTGTGTGTGTGTCTGTGCATGCGTGCATGTGTGTGTGTCTGTGTGTGTCTGTGCATGCGTGTGTGTGTGTGCATGCGTGCGTGCATGCGTGCGTGCACGTGTGTTACTGAGTCTTGTTTATGACACTTTGTCTTGCTTGACACTGGACAGCCTGTCGTCTAGTTCTAAGATCTGTCAACTTGTTAAACGTTCTGAAGTGTCACCATAAAGTTAGTGCTGTCACCACTTCTGTAAATCTGTAGCCTCAACAAAGATTAGTTGACACTGTCTCCATTGGGTGGTGGTCTCATCAACATCAACACTCTCTTATATTTGCTGTGGATGTGGTTGTAGCCACTGCTGTGGATGTGCCTTGTGATAAGCTTCATTGATGAGTGGTGCTGGTTTTAGCTGGAATCAGATGATTGTCAATTATTGATAGGGTTTGTCTTTGATGGCAATAGCAGGCTACTGTCTGGGGAGGAAGTGGGAGCTTCAAAGGAACAGTGTCAGTCTGAGGCTCGGGAATGAAACAAACAGGGCTGTAATAACACACAAAAGATGATAGTGTCACTTGATAATATTTCACAATACTTCTGTCATATGATTCAAAATAATAATTAAATTTTATTTACCTCAGTATCCGCCACGTAGAAGCACTTAAAACAATAGGTAGTTTTTGAGAAACTGTTTATTTGCATCGCATTATACAGAAGGCATTAAAGTCAGGGCTGCTGATGTTACAGTGTATCATGAAATATTGGAATAACCAAAACCTTGAAGACCTAAGGTACAATTTTAATATCCCTAGAATTCTTCAAACGGAAGTATTAATTTTAAAATTGTCTCCTCAGATGATTTATGTGCTGTCTGAATTTGTGATGTTGTGTCTTGTGATTGATAGTGGGTGGTCGCTGCTGTTGAGATGGTCTCATTGGTGATTGGTGGTGTCTTCAGTGATTGGTGGTCTAGGCAGTTAGTGGTTGGTTTGTCTGTGACAGAGGACCATGTCAGTGGTGGGTGGTCCCTTTGGTGGTTGGTGGTCCTGTTGGTAATTGGTGTTCCCATGTGTCTTACCTGCAGTCATTAGGCAAGGGGCATTGAAAAGAGTTGCATGTTGAACAAGAGTTGCTAAACCTGACACACCTACTTGACAATTGCACCTGTCTTTGTGTCAGGTGGAATTGACATGCAGGTCATGGATAGGTGTCAACCTGTGATGACTGTCTATGTAATGACCAGGAAGACACGGCCAGTTGACAGGGAGGAGACAATATAGATGTGGCAGATAGTAAACAGACAGTGGCATCTCTCAGGCTCACCTGTGTATGAGGCTAATCACTGCCAGTCCCTGCACTCTGGTTACCAGACTTGACAGACCAAGTACAGAGACACTGAGTCCTATGTTTCCCCTCTCACCCCCACCCCCACCCCGCCCAGTGTAGTCGAGGTATCTAGACCATATAACCAGGCCAATGTAACACCAAACAAGACACACGGTTGTCTTATGCAGACTGCCTCCTAACAAACACATAAAAAGGAAAAGGCAAGTTCTTATATAGCGTCCTGAGGACCATTCAAAGCACTTTACACTTTACTTCCCTGACAGACCTGTTCACTCAGACACCATCTCGGCTTCTCTAGCATCCAGCCATATGCTACAATTAATGCGCCAAGGCTGCTCATACACATATCCACGACTGTCTATAGCCAGGTACTCATTTATATAGCTGAGTGAACTGGAGCAATATAGAGTGAAAATAATTGCCCAAGGTTTTAACAATGCAGCACAGGATTCGAACCCGGGTTCTCGTGGTCGAAAGTCCAAAGATCTCCCCCTGAGCCATTGTGCTCTACATCATATGAGATAGCAGTACCAGAAATTGATTCAAAAGATACTGGTTCAAATGTATTTGCTGTCCTTTTGAAGATTGAACTGTTTTGTTCATGCCACATTGCCTTAGTTCGTTTGACTGTGTTTATGATATCCATCCATACCTGGCTGTAGACAGTGAACCAGATTGGTGTACAGTGTAATTGCAACATTGCTGAATATGTCACACAGAAGCTCAAAGGAGAGAACATTGTTTTGTGGCCAGTACAAAATCAACAACTGGTAATTATATAGGCAGTCACAGACTCATAATCCGTACATTCACACTGATTATGGCGATGGTGACAAGGTTACATAATTTACAGTTAGTTCTAAAATAAGTACATGAATAAATAAGTACTAATTTAAAATGTATATTTAATGTGGCGATCAATTGGACACGACCACCAGGGGGGAAAGAATAACATACTTGAGTAGACCTGTGGATGAGATACCATGCTACCTATGAAATTGGTTAATTTACCTTTTATTGGTGTCAACTGTAAAGTTACAGAATAACAACATTGAGATGTACAGTTGTAGGTTTAACATAAAAGTAAGTATTTATTTGAATTAGTCGATATGTTTGTATGCATGCACACAAGCAAGCACGTGCACACACACATGTAAATGTTTATTCTTTGAATAATGTAGTGTAATTAAAGTACGTTACAATTGCAATCAACATGAAACCAATTAAGTCAAGTATTGGCAGCCACCGCATCATTATGTCATGATAAAATAGGCCTCATCAGGTACATACATTTTGTACACGCTCGGTTACATGCACATACACACATACCTATGCATACACACACCTATGTATAGGCAATTAGGCATGTCACTTTTTCAGACTACTTAACATACTAGTAAGGTATCTTGTAGCATTGTATGTATATCCCCTGCCTAAACTCAGTGTCTGGGAATGTTGAATGATGTACTTGAAAGCAGATACTGTTGAACATTCACTGTAAATAAAATAATAACTTATGTCAATAGATTTGTGTTGTGTTACATGTTACACTGCCCTCGTAACAAAACCTGTGTTTCAGCTGTTCCTGTAACAAGATTTGTGTTGTGGTTGCCTCTATCTGTAATTAAACTTGTTACAACCACCCTGTTTACGAGATTTACCACCACACATACAATATTATTAGATTACATTTTACATAACAGTAGAATATTACAACTGCCTATGTAACAAGACGGGTTACAACTCCCTATGTAACACAACTTGTGTTATAACTGCCCAGTAACAAGACATGTGTAACAACTACATTTGCCCTTGCTACAAGATATGTGTTGCAACAATCACTGTTACAATACTTGCGTCAAAACTGTCGCTGTAACAAAACTAGTCTTGTCCTACAGATGCATCTTATGATCTATAATAACACGACTTGTGTTACAACTGCTACTGTTACAAGATTTGTATGACAACTGGTGCTGTAACAAGTATAGTCTACGTCTACGTCTACTAATGCCCATGTAACATGACTTGTTCTACAAATGCCTCTGTAACATTCCTGTGTTACAACTGCCGCTGTAACAAGACTGTTGTGTTACAGGTGACCGGGTGCGAGTGTTGAACTGTCGCTGTAACAAGACTGTTGTGTTACAGGTGACCGGGTGCGAGTGTTGAACTGTCGCTGTAACAAGACTGTTGTGTTACAGGTAACCGGGTGCGAGTGTTTGACTGCCGCTGTAACAAGACTGTTGTGTTACAGGTGACCGGGTGCGAGTGTTGGACTGCCGCTGTAACAAGACTGTTGTGTTACAGGTGACCAGGTGCGAGTGTTGGACTACAACAAGACAGAGGAGTGGATGCAGGTGTGTACCCCTGGTAATCCAATGGGTCCAGTTGGCTGGGTCCCGAGCAACTACGTGGCGCCGGTCAACAGCCTGGACAAGTTCTCATGGTATCACGGTCCCGTGTCACGTAACACGGCCGAGTACCTCCTCAGTAGCGGCATCAACGGCAGCTTCCTCGTGAGGGAGAGCGAGAGCTGCCCGGGTCAAAGGTCAATCTCACTTCGTTACGATGGGCGTGTGTATCATTACCGCATCAATGAGGACTCTGAAAGTATGGTGAGTGTTGAGTGCCAACTAGGTCAGTCGGGTAACTGACACCCATTGGAAAGATCATGAATTGTTTAGTGATCTGAAAATTTGATTGTGGCTGAGTGTAGATAATTAAGTCAGATCCGACCTGTCAGTCAATTGTTTCTCTAAATGTCAATCATTTGTTTCCCAGCTGTGACATATCATGTTTATCATTTATTTGTCAATTACTTTCATACTGATTTACATTTTAGAAGCTCGATGTACACATACTGGGGAATCCTATTGTATATCTAATATTGTATATTTTTACCCTATTTATTTATAATTATTTTAATCACTTATTCAATTTATTTCATCACCTATTTATTTATTTTTATTACCCACTTATTTATTATTTTACTTATACCCCATAATTGCTTTTTTTTAAAGTATTTTAGTGTTTTTTATTGTATTTTATTTTATGTATACATACGGACTATTTGTCTGAAATAAACATACTACTTATCAGTTCTAAGTTCTGACATACAAGTCAACTGTGTTCAGCCACTGACCATGTGACAGGTCAGTCAGTTGGTTGTTATATCTTTTAGGTCAACAATTATTGAACCAATTCTTACATGTCATTGTAAGTGTAACATGTGTTTAAACAGATTTGTGATCACATTTGGAACTTCTGCTATTTGCCAAAATCGTGGATTACATAATTGTTATATGATATATCAGTTGTATGTGATATTGATTAACATTCTGTTTACATTCCAAATTACAGTACAGAAATCAACAGGCAGAAATCAGTTAAAAGTTCAGCAAATGTTACAGAAGTTTGTTAACTAAGATTTTAATTATAATCTCAAGTAGAGGTGTTGCATTTCAGTAACGAGGCAATGGGCAAAATGGTTGAGGGGGCACTGAGTGAGTCTGCCAGTTGACTGTATACTAACTAATCTATTGTAGCTGCACACTAATTAGTACACTTTGAATAATAAGTATAATTCGAATTAAATGCAATCAAATTGAAACCTAATCATGATGAATGTGAACAATCAAGACATCATTTGGCAACTCTAGGGATTTCATTTGGTCCATGTCACCACAACCAGTGCCTTGTGTGAACATGCAATCTTCCACAACACATGCACGCATGCACACATGCACGCATGCATGCAGGAAGCATGTTTACTGTGTGCAGACTGATCTATGAAATTTAAATATAAAATTTTTTGCTCAGCTATCACAGCTGAGCAAAAATTCTTACACTTAAAACAAGTATTTGCTCAACTGAGATGTTCAACTCAAAACTAATTCTCCCATGTTTCTTTCGTCCTTGTCGGCAGCAGTCTAGTTGCAACCTACTGTGTAATAATATCAATAATTATAACACTTCTATTGGGCCTATATCCTTGAAAATTCAAGCTCAGAGGTGGAACAAACAAAATCATTTGGCATCATCGTAAATGGGGACAGGCAAAAGTCATCATTGGAGCATTGAACCACCAAAAAATATTTGGTGGAAAAGAAATTTCAAACAAACGTGTTTATTTTTTTTATGAAAGTGGCTAGAGTTTCCCAAGATTTAATTATAATAGGGAGTTGATTCCAGATTGTGGGCACAGCTACAGAGCTAGCACATTTGCCAATATTGAGCTCAGTTTTAGGGACAAAAAGTTGTTAGGAAATGGATGATCTAATAGTGCTAGAGATATCAGAGAAATGTAGCAGATGAACCTAGTATGTCAGTTGTTGAGTAGAAAGAGTATGCAGTAGTAGCCAATTTAAATTTAATTCGATATACGAAGCCAATGCTAATGCTCAAGTAGCGATAGTGTGTACATGGATGCTTGCATGCATATGTGTACACGTGTGTAGCCTAGTAGACAGTTTGCATCTTGCTCACCAAAGCCATTCAAGAACTCACCCCTTGATTTTTCTCAATCACATGGGTCAAGTGTGTTATAATCACCAGTTCTGGGGTTTATTCTAGATCTATGTAAGTAAATGTTCATAACATTCTGCTGTTGTTCTGAAATCTGCCGATCATTTCGGGATGTTTTACTGAACTTTAATTTCTAACAACTGCTGACGTACGTCGTAACAAGCACCATAACAAACCCCATGTTGTAATACCTCAAGAAGCTGAATGCATCTACCGCCACCTGGTGGATGGAAATATTTTGGTGTGAATAACAGACAAATAAATGCGCACACCTCACCAGTTCTTTCTTTGTCTAATGACTCATTTATTCTTACCTATACCAAGTAAATGTCTACTGAGAATTGTTTTAATTTTTTTCTTCATATTACAGCTGTATTATAATTATTTTTATTATTTAAATTTGTAAAATGTTTACTATTTATATTGTAGTTTTAATGAAGTAGCATGTAAGACGCTGTGAACACTATGGATGTATGCATTATATGAAATAAAGTGTCATTTGCCACTTTTGTCTGATATAGGTTTACGTGACGGCGGAGCACCGATTCAACACGCTGGCCGAACTGGTTCACCATCACTCTATGCAAGCAGACGGCCTCATCACCAACCTTGTGTATCCCGCCCCCAAGAGAAATAAACCCACGGTGTTTGGAGTGAGTCCAGAGCCAGACCGGTGGGAGATCGAGCGGACGGAGATCGCCATGAAGCACAGGCTGGGTGAGTGAGACCCTGAAACTTGGAGCACTGGCAATCACATGTTTCGGTGGTTTTTAAATATTGCAGTGGATCCTCGGTAAAACGCCGTCTCCCATGGGACTGGGGCACTGTGCGAACATGACTTGAATAGTGAGGTGACTGTTAGTGATATGACTATTAGTGACGTGACTGTATTACTGACGTGACTGTATTACTGTCGTGACTGTATGAATGATGTAACTGTATTAGTGACGTGGCTGTATTAGTGACGTGACTGTATTAGTGACGTGGCTGTATGAATGACGTGACTGTATTAGTGACGTGGCTCTATGAATGATGTGACTGTATTAGTGACGTGACTGTATGAATGACGTGACTGTATTAGTGACGTGACTCTATGAATGATGTGACTGTATTAGTGACGTGACTGTATGAATGACGTGACTGTATTAGTGACGTGGCTCTATGAATGATGTGACTGTATTAGTGACGTGACTGTATGAATGACGTGACTGTATTAGTGACGTGGCTCTATGAATGATGTGACTGTATTACTGACGTGACTGTATTACTGTCGTGACTCTATGAATGATGTGACTGTATTAGTGACGTGACTGTATGAATGACGTGACTGTATTAGTGACGTGGCTCTATGAATGATGTGACTGTATTACTGACGTGACTGTATTACTGTCGTGACTCTATGAATGATGTGACTGTATTAGTGACGTGACGGTATGAATGACGTGACTGTATTAGTGACGTGGCTGTATTAGTGATGTGACTGTATTAGTGACGTGAGTATAATTGTGAGGCAATCAAGAGACCACAGGCCCAGAAAGTGGAGGGGAAAGGACGTGCGTAAGACCAAGCTTGCGATGGGAGGACTGTGTGGAGAGAGACCTGAAAAGAGTGAACAGAATGGGAACATGAGCCAAAGATGGAAGGAAGTGGACACAGTTGACAGAGAATGTACGGAGAGAAAACAGAGGATGAAATAGATGATGGAAACCATGGCCAACCTCATCTCTGACAGGGATGCCAAGAGAACAACATCAAAGAATTTTGAATATCTAAAAGTAGTTTCTGTCATCTGTATGCATTGTGCCATGTAAGATGGTTGTCTTTCAAGCTCAGTGAAGGTGGACTGTTTCAAAGGGGTGGATAAGATTCTGTTTCATGTTGTCCCACTTGTGTCCCATGTTACCAGAGTTCACGTCATGCTAATACGGGCGTGGTTGCCTAGCCTTATTTTAACAGCTACTATCTCATGAGAATCTCTTGGGTGTAAATTGCTATTCACACTTTTTTACCCTATCCAATCTCATCCCTCATTTCTTACAGCGTGTAACATGATTTTAAGATATTGCTGATGATTTAATTTATTTATTTAATTAGTTTTGGGCTGAAAGTCCAACAGATTTATGGTTTCACTCTGCGTACACCATGAGTCGTGCCGTCCTGTCATTAGCTCCATATCTCAGAAATGAATCGTGATCTATTTTTGTAAATTTTTATTTTATTGCATAGTTCTAGAGGTAACGTAGGGCTGGCCTTCAAAGGCTCAAAAACCAGTACATTTTCATTTTGCCTATCTTTCGCTGCTTTTCTTTTCACAAAACTCACGTGAGTCTTGTTAAAAACCACATTTCAGTTGCTTCAATGTATGCTGCTATATAACTGGTTGTAATAATAAATAATGTTATAATAAATAATCTTCATCTAGAGAAAGATCGCAAGTGGCAAAAGAACAAGGGTCTCTGAGTTTATTGGGAGTGTAATCTTGACCCTAATGACCTCTAGGTGTGACCAGCCTGTTGACATATGTGTCAACATTGTTGCTCCAGGTGGAGGCCAGTACGGAGACGTCTACGAGGGCATGTGGAAGAGATACAACAAGATCGTTGCCGTCAAGACTCTCAAGGTCAGTGAGACACTTGTGGCGGCCATTTTGACCTTGGCAGAGTGTACTACAGATGTCACTTTGAAGGGTTTTATGTGTCTGGTAGATTTAGCAGTTAGTCTCGTGGAGGGATCAGTCTACATGTGTTGTAGTTGGGGGTGTAGCTGGGGCATGGAACTGTCAGTCAGGAGGACATCCTGATTGGGAGGAGCCTCTTGCTCTGGTTATGAACACGTTTCTACTTAGTCATAGGCTAATGTATATGAGCGGCTGCCCATCAACAGTGGTGATAATTTTGATGAATGGTCAATTTGGTCGTTGTGTAGCGAAGGCAGCATGGCTGAATGCTTCCCATACAAATGGAGATGGCGTGCCTGTGAAGACTGAATGAAGTATACAGTTTGTGAGCAGTCCTAACCATAAAGACCTTCCCATAGGACTAGGAGTGTCGACATGTTGGACAACGACATCAACGTTCTTGTTTCTTTCAAATACAAATTCATGTAGTTCCTTGCCAGTAATCTTGTCAACTGAAAATTATTGACACCAGGATGCGCCACCGGGTAGGATGTGCCACCTGGGCACGTTGGTGGGTGTGTCACAGAAATAGTCTCCACAGTAATGCTGTGGAACCTTTTGTATTTGTATTTTTAATGTGTTGCATCAATTTAGTGATGCTGTTTAGGACTGTGTTAATAGTTTTTCTCGTGGGCTCGTCATGTGTAACATCATCTCATAAAGATGAGTCATCACTCCCTGAAGTGTTACTGTAATTATGGACACAAAATTAAAGTATTTAATCATATAACCATATACAAAATATTCCTGGTGTCTCATTGGAATACTTTTTTAAGTAAATGAGGGGTGCGGTTTTTTTGTCTGCTGATGGGAGTTAATGGTAACGAAGTGGCAATTCTCAATCATCAACCACATAAGATGTGTATTAAGTGTATTTCTTACAAATAGTACACCTATAGATAGATACATTTGGCTGGATGACATTGTAAAAAAGTAAATGAGGTGCACTTTAAATTTGTTTATGCTGATGGGGTGTTTGTCACCATTAAAGGCATAATTCTCCATAATTAACAATATACGATGTATACAAAGTGTGTTTCTTAACAAGTAGCAACAGACAAATACTTTTTGCTAGAGGTAAGTCATAGATTTCCCATACATATTTTTGCTAGAGGTAAGTCATAGTTTTCCCATACTATTCTGGAACACATATTTAGTGGCATATTTAAATAATTGTTTTTAGATTTGGCGCACTGCACCTTTTAGATGCATGTACTGATGAGCAACTGGGAATTATTTTGTATTAATTTATTTATTTAGCAGTACAGTAGTTCAGGTCAATGAAGATATTTTATTCATGGTTTTGCTGTAGAAAGATGTGTGTAATTGGACATGTTTCATGTTGCAGGAGGACACCATGATACTGAAAGACTTCCTGGAAGAGGCAACCATTATGAAGGAAATGAAACATCCTAATCTAGTACAACTCCTTGGTGAGTAGCAGGACCCACGGGACTCAAGCTTCAGAAATAATTACAGTGGTGGCATCATGTGGGACCTCTCTGGGGTCTCAGGATGGGTGGACATGAGGCCTGTAGTAGTCTATTAGCTTCTATACTATAATCTTCCATTCATCTAGTGATATGGTAGGTTATATAATTATATAAAAAATGCCAGAGGTGCCCAATGTCCCCCCCCCCCAATATAACAATATGTAACTCCTTTGGCGCATTAAAAACTTAACACTTTTCGAAATAACAATAACTACTTTTGCACCTGCTTTATTATTTGTTTTAAACAAAATGAAGAATATTCAGTGTGGTAGTGTTTTCTGTAACATTTTTTACACCAAACTTGCTCACGCTGTGTTTTTAATACATCAAAATGTTGTTTAATATAATAATATGTTTTACAACATTCGTGCAATATTATAAAGCAACGTAAATGTTGCTGACATTTCAACAACAAAATGTGTCCTATTTGTCTTCTGTGCATTGTAAGGTTTTTATCATCCTCGTGCAGACTTTGCTAGCCTGCAGTGCAGACACTGGAAGACAATAAGTGCCCAGTGCTCACCATCGGGAATTGACCAAAAAAATTTCCACAACAAACAAAGTTGATACATAATTTACGATACTTAATTAATTTACAAAGTTCAAAGCTACGGGTGTGCTAAACAGAGCCTAGTACTGCCCTCTAACTTGGCTTTGTCACCTAACTCAACTGAGCTGTCTCTGGTGCCCATGGGACAGCTCTGGCAGTAATACTGGGATGATTCATATAATAATATTTTTTAACCATAAATACAAATACACGAGCCAGCTGGAAGATACTAGCACAATGCATTGTGCCTACCACTTAATACATTATCTAATAAGTATACTAGGGTAATCATGTATATGTTTTCAATACTACAACTGGCATATATCACCAACATTTTATTGTTGTGTGCAGCTAAAATATGTTTCTGTAAAGAAAGTGTTTGTTCATCGTCTGTAGAGAACTCAAAGTTAAATAGGCCTGCTAGTGCCAGGCAGAGGCAAATTAAACAACGTCAGGACTCGTTCATGTGTATACAGATTCAAAGTGTGTAACTAGTTATATTTGTGTGCTATTTGTCATACGTTTTCAGTTGACAAGAATGTGTAGAATTAGAATTGTGTCTGTGTGCGCCTTTTACCACATGATCGTAGAGTTCATGTCTGTTCTGTCTAGGTGTATGTATGATAGAGCCCCCACTCTACATGATCATTAAGTTCATGATCATTAAGTTCGTGTGTGTTCCATGTAGGTGTTTGTACAAGTGACCCCATTCTAGACGTTCACAGAGTTCATGTGTGTTGTGTGTAGGTGTGTGTACGAGAGAGCCCCCCTTCTACATCATCACAGAGTTCATGAGCCAGGGCAACCTGTTAGACTTCCTGCGGAACTGTAACAAGACAGAGCTCGGTCCACTGGTGCTCCTCTACATGACGTCACAGATCGCGTCCGCCATGGCCTACCTAGAGGAGAAGAACTTTATCCACAGGTGGGTGACCGACTGACCGCACAGACGAATACTTTGGAATTTTGGTATTTGCAGTGAACATGCAAGACCATGTGGAATGTTACACATTTTCAGAAAGTATGGTAGTCAGCGGTTGATATTGATAATAAAATTGATAGCGGCCAATATTTCACTGAGTTTGCCAACATCTTCATTATGTCCACTGTCAACATCCAACAAAGTAGGGGATGTTTTACCTGTAGGGGATGTTTTACTAGTAGGGGATGTTTTACCTGTAGGGGACATTTTACCAGTAGGGGATGTTTTACCTGTAGGGGACATTTTACCAGTAGGGGATGTTTTACTAGTAGGGGATGTTTTACATGTAGAGGATGTTTTACCAGTAGGGGATGTTTTACCTGTAGGGGATGTTTTACCTGTAGGGGATGTTTTACCAGTAGGGGATGTTTTACTAGTAGGGGATGTTTTACCTGTAGGGGTTGTTTTACTAGTAGGGGACGTTTTACCTGTAGGGGTTGTTTTACTAGTAGGGGATGTTTTACATACCTTCAGATGGTCATAGAAATCATGCATAATATTGTGGACAACCATCGGAACCGTACTAAGCGCCTAAAAAGGTCAATTTTTATATTGCGCAGCATCTAAGACTGTTCAAAGCACTTTACTCCCTGACAGACTTGTTCAATCAGTCACCATCTCATCTTCTCCGGGATGCATCCAGTCATGCTGCAATTAATGCATGAAGACTGCTTGTCTATGGCCAGGTACTCATTCATACAGCTGAGTGAACTGGAGCAATGTAGAGTGAACTGGAGCAATGTAGAGTGAACTGGAGCAATGTAGAGTGAACAAACAAAGTTTAACACTGCAGCACATGATTCAAACCTTGGTTCTCTTAGTCATGAGTCCAAAAAAGAAGCTCTACCCCTGAATCCATATACATACACATAAACTAGCTTGAGTACAGTTGTATATAGTTGTGTGTGTGTGTTGCAGGGACCTGGCGGCACGGAACTGTCTGGTGGGAGAGAACCATGTTGTAAAGGTGGCAGACTTCGGCCTGGCCCGACTCATGAAGGACGACACATACACGGCCCACGCCGGGCAAAGTTCCCCATCAAGTGGACCGCTCCTGAGGGTCTCGCGTTCAATCGCTTCTCCACCAAGTCAGACGTCTGGGGTGAGTACACAGTTGGGAATGTATTATATGTTATTGTTTTAATGATGGTGTAAAGATATATATTTATTATTATTATTTTGACACTATGTAATTGTTTTGTCATATTGTTTAATAATGGATTCTGTTAATTTATGGATTTTTTTAGAAGCTCATTATCTTAGCAAATTTTGGCCCAGGTCTTTCTATAAATTGGTGTAATTATAAATGTTTTTTGATGGTTTATGGCTGACTAGTTCACATCTTACAATTTATGACCATGTGTCCAATCATGTGTACTACTGTACCACCATGTGTCCAATCATGTGTACTACTGTACCACCATGTGTCCAATCATGTGTACTACTGTACCACCATGTGTCCAATCATGTGTACTACTGTACCACCATGTGTCCAATCATGTGTGCTACTGTACCACCATGTGTCCAATCATGTGTACTACTGTACCACCATGTGTCCAATCATGTGTGCTACTGTACCACCATGTGTCCAATCATGTGTACTACTGTACCACCATGTGTCCAATCATGTGTGCTACTGTACCACCATGTGTCCAATCATGTGTGCTACTGTACCACCATGTGTCCAATCATGTGTACTACTGTACCACCATGTGTCCAATCATGTGTGCTACTGTACCACCATGTGTCCAATCATGTGTGCTACTGTACCACCATGTGTCCAATCATGTGTACTACTGTCTCATGTGTACTACTGTACCACCATGTGTCCAATCATGTGTACTACTGTACCACCATGTGTCCAATCATGTGTGCTACTGTACCACCATGTGTCCAATCATGTGTGCTGCTGTACCACCATGTGTCCAATCATGTGTACTACTGTACCACCATGTGTCCAATCATGTGTGCTACTGTACCACCATGTGTCCAATCATGTGTGCTACTGTACCACCATGTGTCCAATCATGTGTGCTACTGTACCACCATGTGTCCAATCATGTGTGCTACTGTACCACCATGTGTCCAATCATGTGTGCTACTGTACCACCATGTGTCCAATCATGTGTGCTACTGTACCACCATGTGTCCAATCATGTGTGCTACTGTACCACCATGTGTCCAATCATGTGTACTACTGTACCACCATGTGTCCAATCATGTGTACTACTGTACCACCATGTGTCCAATCATGTGTACTACTGTACCACCATGTGTCCAATCATGTGTGCTACTCTACCACCATGTGTCCAATCATGTGTCTACTGTACCACCATGTGTCCAATCATGTGTCTACTGTACCACCATGTGTCCAATCATGTGTACTACTGTACCACCATGTGTCCAATCATGTGACCTACTGTACCACCACGTGTCCAATCATGTGTACTACTGTACCACCACGTGTCCAATATCATGTGTACTACTGTACCACCATGTGTCCAATCATGTGTGCTACTGTACCACCATGTGTCCAATCATGTGTGCTACTGTACCACCATGTGTCCAATCATGTGTACTACTGTACCACCATGTGTCCAATCATGTGTGCTACTGTACCACCATGTGTCCAATCATGTGTACTACTGTACCACCATGTGTCCAATCATGTGTACTACTGTACCACCATGTGTCCAATCATGTGTACTACTGTACCACCATGTGTCCAATCATGTGTACTACTGTACCACCACGTGTCCAATCATGTGTACTACTGTACCACCATGTGTCCAATCATGTGTACTACTGTACCACCACGTGTCCAATCATGTGTACTACTGTACCACCATGTGTCCAATCATGTGTACTACTGTACCACCATGTGTCCAATCATGTGTACTACTGTACCACCATGTGTCCAATCATGTGTACTACTGTACCACCATGTGTCCAATCATGTGTACTACTGTACCACCATGTGTCCAATCATGTGTACTACTGTACCACCATGTGTCCAATCATGTGTACTACTGTACCACCACGTGTCCAATCATGTGTACTACTGTACCACCATGTGTCCAATCATGTGTACTACTGTACCACCATGTGTCCAATCATGTGTACTACTGTACCACCACGTGTCCAATCATGTGTACTACTGTACCACCATGTGTCCAATCATGTGTACTACTGTACCACCATGTGTCCAATCATGTGTACTACTGTACCACCATGTGTCCAATCATGTGTACTACTGTACCACCATGTGTCCAATCATGTGTACTACTGTACCACCATGTGTCCAATCATGTGTACTACTGTACCACCATGTGTCCAATCATGTGTACTACTGTACCACCATGTGTCCAATCATGTGTACTAATGTACCACCATGTGTCCAATCATGTGTACTAATGTACCACCTTGTGTCCAATCATGTGTACTACTGTACCACCTTGTGTCCAATCATGTGTACTAATGTACCACCTTGTGTCCAATCATGTGTACTAATGTACCACCTTGTGTCCAATCATGTGTACTAATGTACCACCTTGTGTCCAATCATGTGTACTACTGTACCACCATGTGTCCAATCATGTGTACTACTGTACCACCATGTGTCCAATCATGTGTACTACTGTACCACCATGTGTCCAATCATGTGTACTACTGTACCACCATGTGTCCAATCATGTGTACTACTGTACCACCATGTGTCCAATCATGTGTACTACTGTACCACCATGTGTCCAATCATGTGTACTACTGTACCACCATGTGTCCAATCATGTGTACTACTGTACCACCATGTGTCCAATCATGTGTACTACTGTACCACCTTGTGTCCAATCATGTGTACTACTGTACCACCATGTGTCCAATCATGTGTACTACTGTACCACCTTGTGTCCAATCATGTGTACTACTGTACCACCATGTGTCCAATCATGTGTACTACTGTACCACCATGTGTCCAATCATGTGTACTACTGTACCACCATGTGTCCAATCATGTGTACTACTGTACCACCACGTGTCCAATCATGTGTACTACTGTACCACCATGTGTCCAATCATGTGTACTACTGTACCACCATGTGTCCAATCATGTGTACTACTGTACCACCATGTGTCCAATCATGTGTACTACTGTACCACCATGTGTCCAATCATGTGTACTACTGTACCACCATGTGTCCAATCATGTGTGCTACTGTACCACCATGTGTCCAATCATGTGTGCTACTGTACCACCATGTGTCCAATCATGTGTACTACTGTACCACCATGTGTCCAATCATGTGTGCTACTGTACCACCATGTGTCCAATCATGTGTGCTACTGTACCACCATGTGTCCAATCATGTGTGCTACTGTACCACCATGTGTCCAATCATGTGTGCTACTGTACCACCATGTGTCCAATCATGTGTCTACTGTACCACCATGTGTCCAATCATGTGTCTACTGTACCACCATGTGTCCAATCATGTGTGCTACTGTACCACCATGTGTCCAATCATGTGTCTACTGTACCACCATGTGTCCAATCATGTGTGCTACTGTACCACCATGTGTCCAATCATGTGTGCTACTGTACCACCATGTGTCCAATCATGTGTGCTACTGTACCACCATGTGTCCAATCATGTGTACTACTGTACCACCATGTGTCCAATCATGTGTCTACTGTACCACCATGTGTCCAATCATGTGTACTACTGTACCACCATGTGTCCAATCATGTGTACTACTGTACCACCATGTGTCCAATCATGTGTACTACTGTACCACCATGTGTCCAATCATGTGTACTACTGTACCACCATGTGTCCAATCATGTGTGCTACTGTACCACCATGTGTCCAATCATGTGTGCTACTGTACCACCATGTGTCCAATCATGTGTACTACTGTACCACCATGTGTCCAATCATGTGTGCTACTGTACCACCATGTGTCCAATCATGTGTCTACTGTACCACCATGTGTCCAATCATGTGTACTACTGTACCACCATGTGTCCAATCATGTGTACTACTGTACCACCATGTGTCCAATCATGTGTGCTACTGTACCACCATGTGTCCAATCATGTGTACTACTGTACCACCATGTGTCCAATCATGTGTACTACTGTACCACCATGTGTCCAATCATGTGTACTACTGTACCACCATGTGTCCAATCATGTGTACTACTGTACCACCATGTGTCCAATCATGTGTACTACTGTACCACCACGTGTCCAATCATGTGTACTACTGTACCACCATGTGTCCAATCATGTGTACTACTGTACCACCACGTGTCCAATCATGTGTACTACTGTACCACCATGTGTCCAATCATGTGTACTACTGTACCACCATGTGTCCAATCATGTGTACTACTGTACCACCATGTGTCCAATCATGTGTACTACTGTACCACCATGTGTCCAATCATGTGTACTACTGTACCACCATGTGTCCAATCATGTGTACTACTGTACCACCATGTGTCCAATCATGTGTACTACTGTACCACCATGTGTCCAATCATGTGTACTACTGTACCACCATGTGTCCAATCATGTGTACTACTGTACCACCATGTGTCCAATCATGTGTACTACTGTACCACCACGTGTCCAATCATGTGTACTACTGTACCACCATGTGTCCAATCATGTGTACTACTGTACCACCATGTGTCCAATCATGTGTACTACTGTACCACCATGTGTCCAATCATGTGTACTACTGTACCACCATGTGTCCAATCATGTGTACTACTGTACCACCATGTGTCCAATCATGTGTACTACTGTACCACCATGTGTCCAATCATGTGTACTACTGTACCACCATGTGTCCAATCATGTGTACTACTGTACCACCATGTGTCCAATCATGTGTACTACTGTACCACCATGTGTCCAATCATGTGTACTACTGTACCACCATGTGTCCAATCATGTGTACTACTGTACCACCATGTGTCCAATCATGTGTACTACTGTACCACCATGTGTCCAATCATGTGTACTACTGTACCACCATGTGTCCAATCATGTGTACTACTGTACCACCATGTGTCCAATCATGTGCTATTTCCCACATGTAAACCTACTCCACTTGTGTCCAATCATGTGTACTACTGTACCACCATGTGTCCAATCATGTGTACTACTGTACCACCATGTGTCCAATCATGTGTATTACTGTACCACCATGTGTCCAATCATGTGTACTACTGTACCACCTTGTGTCCAATCATGTGTACTACTGTACCACCACGTGTCCAATCATGTGTACTACTGTACCACCACGTGTCCAATCATGTGTACTACTGTACCACCATGTGTCCAATCATGTGTACTACTGTACCACCATGTGTCCAATCATGTGTACTACTGTACCACCATGTGTCCAATCATGTGTACTACTGTACCACCTTGTGTCCAATCATGTGTACTACTGTACCACCATGTGTCCAATCATGTGTACTACTGTACCACCTTGTGTCCAATCATGTGTATTACTGTACCACCATGTGTCCAATCATGTGTACTACTGTACCACCTTGTGTCCAATCATGTGTACTACTGTACCACCTTGTGTCCAATCATGTGTACTACTGTACCACCACGTGTCCAATCATGTGTACTACTGTACCACCACGTGTCCAATGATGTGTACTACTGTACCACCATGTGTCCAATCATGTGTACTACTGTACCACCATGTGTCCAATTATGTGTACTACTGTACCACCTTGTGTCCAATCATGTGTACTACTGTACCACCATGTGTCCAATCATGTGTACTACTGTACCACCATGTGTCCAATCATGTGTACTACTGTACCACCATGTGTCCAATCATGTGTACTACTGTACCACCATGTGTCCAATCATGTGTACTACTGTACCACCATGTGTCCAATCATGTGTACTACTGTACCACCATGTGTCCAATCATGTGTACTACTGTACCACCTTGTGTCCAATCATGTGTACTACTGTACCACCATGTGTCCAATCATGTGTACTACTGTACCACCTTGTGTCCAATCATGTGTATTACTGTACCACCATGTGTCCAATCATGTGTACTACTGTACCACCTTGTGTCCAATCATGTGTACTACTGTACCACCATGTGTCCAATCATGTGTACTACTGTACCACCACTTGTCCAATCATGTGTACTACTGTACCACCATGTGTCCAATCATGTGTACTACTGTACCACCATGTGTCCAATCATGTGTACTACTGTCACCATTGCCAAATTGTGCTACGCAATCCAACATGTGTACTACTGTACCACCATGTGTCCAATTATGTGTACTACTGTACCACCATGTGTCCAATTATGTGTACTACTGAAACCAACAATTACAGTTGCACAGATGCATGCGAAATATGAAAGGTGCAGTTCATGTATACAAATATATATGTATAATATATATATATATATATAATATATGTATGTATATATATTATATATGTATGTATATGTGTGTGTATGTGTGTATATATATATATATATATATATATATATATATATAATGTTGTTTCTCAGTTACAGCTTTTGGAGTGTTGTTGTGGGAGGTCGCAACCTATGGGATGTCACCCTACCCTGGGGTAGACCTCACCGAGGTCTATCATCTGCTGGAGAAGGGTTATCGCATGGAGCGACCTGCTGGCTGTCCCAGCAATGTACACGAACTCATGAAGCAATGTATGCCATCTTCATGCATTCATCAGATTACTGTTGTTCTTTTAATAGAATCACTAGATACAGTTTACTTGCAAATGTCTTGTTTCGAAGCTACATGTAGTAGTGTACAGTCATTTTGATGGATTGACACAGGTAAAATAAGCCCTCAAAGACAGTATATAATTTAAGCAGCATGATTTTGTGTAAAACTTTATGCTTTAAACAGTAGATTTTGTGATGTGTTGATATGCATCATTTTTATGAAAACTGTCTCAATACTTCAAAAATATTGTTATTATAAGTTTTAAGAAATTATTTTCTCATGTCTTATGATGAGCAGGACAAATTATATTTTACATTCTCGGTAGTAAGAAAGTACAGTCAGACTGTAGTCAGAATGGTAATATTTTTATACAGAGCATTTTTTGTACTGTTTTGTGATGTGGAAGCATGTGACATGAAGCTTGGTCTGGTTCAACGTGAGACCTCCTTCCTACTTTCCCTGTTGTCTTCCCGCAGGCTGGCAGTGGGAGCCACAAGACCGACCCAGCTTCCAAGACATCCATGATGCACTGGAGACAATGTTCCAGAACTCTAGTATTAGCGACGGTATGTAGCAGTTTAACAGCAGTGTGGGGGTATGTAGTAATATTTATTTAGTTGAGCGCCACATCCAATCCTGTTGACAGCACTTTACACTAAACAGCACACAGTGTTTGTAAGAAGAAAAACAACTTAACTAAGTTAACCATATAAATAAATAAAATAACATTTGAATAAAAACAATGGTGCTATGTGCATACAAAATTGCAAAGTAAAGATAGTATTATTGTCATTTTTCCACAACAGTATAATAAACTAAGATTTATGGAAATATCAATACTAGGTTAATATGTATTTTGTAACAGAGTGTTGGTAATTGTCCAAGTTATGTAAACGCTACTGTGAAAAGGTTCGTCTTCAGCACAGATTTATATGAGTCCAGTGATGTTTGGCTAGTACAGTAGAATCCCTCATTTAAGACCGCCCCCCTCCCCCAAATTGGAGTGGAGCAGTCTTAAAAGAGGGATGTCTCTCATGAGGGGTTTGGTTATTTTTATGTTTTGGATTAATTCATACGTTTATGCATATCATAATAATTATTATAAATATAGCATGTATGATTTTTATTAAAATAAACTAAGTAGTAAATATACCAAATAAAAAGTAAACCAAATGAGACGACACATTAAAAGCGAAAATTTATCTTTTCTGTTTATTTTGTGTGTGACATGTTTCAGTATAAGTTTAATTTTGGATAGTCTTTATAATATAATATTATCTGATAAAAAAGTATCCTTATTCAAGTTGTTATTTCAAATTCGGGTTCTACTGTAACACTTAACAGTAGAGCATTCCACACTCGAACGGAAATAGATAAACGTAAAAGTAAATAAACAAACAGGTGAGTTTGAAAATGTAATTTCTGCTAATAGACACTTTTGAATATACTAATTATAATGTCTCTCAGAATGTTCTAATGGTGGGTTGCTGGGGTTTCAGAGGTACAGAAAGAGTTGGACAGAAACACAAGTGAGGGTGAACTACCGCCCCCACCACCCACGCTGCTCACAGGCATCAAGAAGACTGACCCGCCAGACCCCCCTCCAGCCATCACCACTGGTCAGTTCATTGGTCAGTTCACACACACTTACTCTAGTCATCACCACTGGTCAGTTCATTGGTCAGTTCACATACACCTACACTGGTCAGTTCATTGGTCAGTTCACACATACCTACTCTAGTCATCACCACTGGTCAGTTCATTGGTCAGTTCACACACACCTACTCTGGTCACACATACCTTCTCTAATCATCACCACTGGTCAGTCCATTGGTCAGTTCACACACACCTACTCTAGTCATTACCACTGGTCAGTTCATTGGTCAGTTCACACATACCTTCTCTAATCACACACACCTACTCTAGTCATTACCACTGGTCAGTTCATTGGTCAGTTCACCCATACCTACTCTAGTTAGTCATCACCACTGGTCAGTTCATTGGTCAGTTCACACACACCTACTCTAGTCATTACCACTGGTCAGTTCATTGGTCAGTTCACACATACCTTCTCTAATCATCACCACTGGTCAGTTCATTGGTCAGTTCACACATACCTTCTCTAATCATCACCACTGGTCATTCCATTGGTCAGTTCACACACACCTACTCTAATCATCACCACTGATCAGTCCATTGGTCAGTTCACATACACCAGCCGTCACCACTGATCAGTTCAAACACACCACAAGCCATATATGAACAGTCACACAAACACAACTTTGCATACATACACAACTTAATATGCAAAACTACATATGCACAACTATATACTCACATGTACAAATACCACAGCTACACGTGTACATGTAGACCTCTACTGTTGTTACCCTGTTCCAGTGTCGACGCCCCCTCCAGTCCGTGCCCCGCCCCCACGCTTGCCGCCAGAGCCAGCAGTGCGCACAAAGCGAGCTCCGATTCCACCGAAGCGCACGAGTTCATTCAACCAACAGTCGCGAGACAACAACAAGTTGTCTCTGCTGCCAGAGCCTCTCTTGGAGACTGAGACCGACTTCTCGTCAACGGCGGCTGACAACCAAGACGTCGACGCTGCTAATGCCGACATCATCACTGGCGTTGTTGAATCAATCGAGAAGGAGTTTAGCTTCTTGAACGACGTTGCCATGGCAACGAATGACCTTGACGACACCACCGAGCAGCAGAAATCACGCAGCAGTTCATCGGAACTGTTGTCCTCGACTCCGGGCACGCAGTCCCACAACGGCAGCCTTGAGCGCATACTGCAGCGCCGCCTAATGAGCAGTGCTAACACTAGGGAGCGGTCACCACCAGGTGGCATGCGGGCGTTGAACAGCAGCGGTGGCGAAGTCGCAAAAACACCCGACACTGACGTTTCTGATGTGTCAGTGTCATCACCAGCTATGCCAACGCCACCTGGTGTCAGTGCCGCTGCGCCATTGACGTCACTACACGAATTGCCAGAATCATTACCACTGAGCCATCTACGGGACAACCTGCGCAAGTCACAGACATACCCCCGAACTGAAACAAGTAGTGCCGGTGCTGCCCTCAAGGGAGGCGCTGTCACTGCTAGTGTCGCGTCACTAGACACGTCAAATCTGGAACAGGTGATCAGTCGCTACGGCACGATGCCAAAGACCGCCCGTATCGGAGCGTATCTGGCATCACTGGAGCAGGCCCAGCCGGTGAAAGCCGGCACGACAAATCAAAATGGCGAGTCACCGGCGGTAATCGATGTGTCGACGGCAACGCGTCAAATGCCGACACCAGACATACGACGCAAGGTGGAGGAGTGGCGCGCTGGTGTCGAGAAGAGCATGGAGGCTGAGGACACACTCATCCACCAGGCGGAGCCAGTGTCGCAGTGTGTGGCGTTTACTAAAACCGCAAGTGATATTGAACACAACGGCAACCAGTCGCACCTGTTCCGATCCTCATCCATCCATGCGCTATCGAGAACAGACTTTACGGGCAGCGCAGGACGGGCACCCATATCAACTTTTCTCAACCGAGGAAAGTCCGATTTGAGTGATACGAGATATCGCAGTGGCAGTGACCATGAATTGTGTAGAAATGTGAACACGCGTGACGCGACGGCACGCACGGCGGAATGGGCGAACTTCAGGCCGAAACCTGCCCCTCGGAACTTGCCTCCTCAGCAGTGTGTGCGCCATTCACCGCCACTAACAATAGAGACGTCTGGTGGTGGCGGTGGTGATTTGAAACCAACGGAGGACTTGGGATTAAAATTGACGGATCATGCATTGCATCATCAGTCGTCATCTTCAGACGAGGCATTGCTCGATCAGAAAAGTATAAAATCTGGGGACTCCGGGATAAAATGTGATGAGCGTGGGTTTTTTGCACGCAAGTTCAGCCCAATTGTTCCCAAGAAGCCAATTGTGTCATCACCCCCACCCCCCTCACAGATCTTGCATGAGGAATCCCAGCTGGGTGTGCAATCACCAACCCTGTCGACAAGAAGCAGGCATCGTGATAACACTCTAGATCATAAGACAAAACCGGCCGAGTGTTCCCCTGATACGAACTCCGTGTTTGAATCGGGTAAGAAAGACTTGGACACGACAACGTTTGAGAGGTTGTCCACGAGGAAACCTGCAAACGTCGAACTTCAAATGCATTTGCAGCCCACGCCGCCAAAACACAAGCCAAGCGGCAGTCCGACACCGACGACAACATGCGGAATGCTGGAAACTGTGAAGTCTAAATTTGGTGGGTTTCTGCGACAGCGCTCGACAGAGGGCACCAAAGGTGTGTGTAGCTCGGGTGGCGCTAACGTAGACACGCAACCAGAGAAGGACGAGACGATAATGCCGCGGTCATCCGGTGCTGCTAAGCCAGCGCACGCTGGTGCCAGAGCTGTGTTGCCTGGCTCAAAGTTGTTTCTCCCGGGGAGTCAGGCGGCACTTGTGTCCCCCCAGCAGTTGTCCTCACGGACGTCATTACACCATGTCAACATCGCCAACAAAGCAGCGGAGAAACCGGACGAAGGCACCGAGCCCGTGTCAAAGGACGCCATTGTCGCACTGTCGGAGAAGCTGCGGGTGCGACTGGAGGCTCTTGGGAGTACGGCGAACAAACACACATCTGTCTTCCTGCAGCTTACTGATGAGGTGCAGGATTTCTACGTCGCCTGCCACAGCTATGTCGAGTCGCTCGCCCCGCACGCCAAGTTCCAGTTCCGAGAGATGCTTGTGACACTTCAGACGATCGCAGAGCGACTCAAGACATGTACAGCTAAAGACTATGACCGACTCACCGCCGAATTGCTAAGATCTCTAGAAGATATTAAGCTGACGCTAAAGAGGTAGAGCACGTGTGTGTGTGTCGGTCGGTTACGTTACGTGGATCGGCGTCGTTGCATGCAACAGCGCCGGACAGACAGCTGTGTTCTGTGATAGTTGCACAGTTAAGGTAGTGCACAATTCGCATGTTGCTATGCCTTGTTGTTGTGTATTGTCTGATAATACAAAGATACTTTCAGTTTTATGGGATACTGTTTTAACTGTATTTCAACCGTGGCTATGTTGCAAGTTTTAAATGGTCTGTTTTCAAATTTGATATCGCTTATTATTATGGTACTAATGATTTAGTAAATTGCAGGTCTTTTGATCGTGTACTAAATTTTCAGCAGATATCACACACAGGTCCAGTTAATTTAATCATTAAGTTTGTGGTACCTGAAAATAGGTATTCAGGACCATAGATTTGAATGCGTAATAATAGGATACTTTGTCTTTCTTTGAAGGGTAAGCCAAATAGTTAAGTTCCTTGACTGTTGTGAGTGGCTAGCTATTTGGTCATCTGCAAGAAGTATATATATATACATATTAACTTTTTATATAGAAATAAATATCACTGTTACACTACATGTGTGTTGTGTTTGAACATCTCACTTCAAGATTTGTTATTGTCATCTTACCTCAAGATCTTACCTCAAGTTCGGTCAATAGTTGCCCAAGATTGAGCGTTGAGACCATCTCAATGTTTATTTTCTGTTGATGCAGTTTCTCTATTGATTATTTTCATATGCTTTCGTCCAGTTTGCATAATCAAAGCTGGTTAATTTGGATTTTTTATTATATAAGTCTGGGTGGCCTCTCCAATCTCTTCAGAGCCGTGACTTGAATTGGTTTATTGCCCTGGCCTGAACTGTGTCGTCTGACAAAGAATTCCACACTTTAACCACTCGGATCGAGAAAAAGTACTGTCTGTGGCTCATTTAACATTTTAATCTTAACGCTCTGGTGGGAAACATTTGAAGATTAGTGACGAAACAGTTGAAAATATGTAAAAATAAACACAAATGGAATTTAAAATGTTAAACATCAAGGCAAATAATAAAACAATGTGATCAAAAGTTTGGACAAATTAAAACTTACTTTAAAAAAATAATTAAAACATAGTTGAGGTGTGCGTAACATGTAGCAAAAATGCAAGATTAGTGTTGAACCTCCAGAACAATAGATTATCAACATATAAAAAGATATTGTGAAAAATTAAGTTCTTTGTAAAAGAGAAGCCAAAAGAGTAGAAGAGTTGTGGGTCTCGTAGTCCAGAAGTAGAGTAGTGAGATGATTTCACTCGTTGCCAGCTGTTTGGAGAAAAGGTGATGACATTTATGAAGTTATCGGACAAACCAAACAAGTTTCTTGTTTTAGAATGACTAGTACAGTTGCCGTGTTAAACCGAGGGAAGAAAACTGTATAGAAGTCAGGAAATTAAGTTGGAAAGATGAATTTAAGCCAGGGTAAGTGAAGAAATGCATGAGACTGGAGAGAACGCACTGCAGCCTTGTGGACTTAGGCAGTAATGTGATGTCATGTGAATCGGTTTCAGTAACCCAGCACAAAACAGCCCTGTTTAATTAAGATAAACCAAGATTTGAAAAAACCCGAGTTGCACCTCGCAAACTTGGGTGTACGTGAATGCTGCGGTGGTACTGCTGACACGTTGGGTGTACGTGAATGCTGTGGTGGTAATGCTGACATGTTGGTTGTACGTGAATGCTGTGGTGGTACTGCTGACATGTTGGTTGTACGTGAATGCTGTGGTGGTACTGGTGACACGTTGGGTGTACGTGAATGCTGTGGTGGTAATGCTGACATGTTGGGTGTATGTGAATGCTGTGGTGGTACTGCTGACATGTTGGTTGTACGTGAATGCTGTGGTGGTACTGGTGACACGTTGGGTGTACATGAATGCTGTGGTGGTACTGGTGACACGTTGGGTGTACATGAATGCTGTGGTGGTACTGCTGACATGTTGGTTGTACGTGAATGCTGTGGTGGTACTGGTGACACGTTGGGTGTACATGAATGCTGTGGTGGTACTGGTGACACGTTGGGTGTACATGAATGCTGTGGTGGTACTGGTGACACGTTGGGTGTACATGAATGCTGTGGTGGTACTGGTGACACGTTGGGTGTACATGAATGCTGTGGTGGTACTGGTGACACGTTGGGTGTAGAATGCTGTGGTGGTACTGGTGACACGTTGGGTGTACGTGAATGCTGTGGTGGTACTGCTGACATGTTGGTTGTACGTGAATGCTGTGGTGGTACTGGTGACACGTTGGGTGTACGTGAATGTTGTGGTGGTACTGCTGACATGTTGGTTGTACGTGAATGCTGTGGTGGTACTGGTGACACGTTGGGTGTACGTGAGTGCTGGGGTGGTACTGCTCACACGTTGTGTACGTGAATACAGTGCTGGTACTGCTCACACGTGTACGTGAATACAGTGCTGGTACTGCTCACACGTGTACGTGAATACAGCGCTGGTACTGCTGACACGTTGTGTACGTGAATACAATGTTGTTGCTGCTGACACGTTGTGCGCGTGAATACAGCGCTGGTACTGCTGACACGTTGGATGCTGTGCTGCCATTACTGAAGGTCCGTTCTCTTCCACCATTGAAGGAGCAGATGGAGGCCTGTGATCATTCTCGTAATCACTGCTGAATGTTGAAGAAGTTCGTCGACAACAGCCACAACTACAATAACTACTACAGAATGAAGAGAAACGAGTTAGTCTCGTCGCATTTTTAATAATCGCACACCCCAGAAGGCCTCCAAAGCAGCGACGGGTGCTGGAGATGTGTGTAGATAATCTGGCCCTCCCAAAATTGTCCGACAAGAAGAAAACACAAGACCATGAGCATATAAACAGTAACCAACGTAAATACAGGACTGTTACATTAACCTTTTTCACGTTAGTGCTGCGCGACTTGTAATTCAAACCATTCCACAAATAACGAACATAAGAATATATATGCTTGAGCAGACTGTTAGTAATCAAATAGAGTGTTTGCAGTCGTACGTACTCGCAGTGTCAGAGTTGTCGAGTGCCAATACAAACAGCTGGTCCCAGATGATATATAGACAATGCAAATATCGCCACAGAGTTAGGCCCATTGAACGCTACTCCGACTAGAGTAGTCATACAGTACACACGTCCACGCAGAATGAAAGACTAACCGCCATTGTTAATACAACGTCAAAGCACATTTTGCTGTTGGTCGTGTGGTGCCAGTCGCGACAGTCGACGACTCGTTATTGTCGTGTCACTGTTTTCACTCGGGGTGTGTTCTCTGATGTTTTGTTTCAGCGACTTACTCGATTCGTCGTCCGCCAACGGGGCCGGATATAGCGTGATACTGCCCCGTGACTTTGGTGGCAAGCCGCCATAAACGTTCTTACGGTCACCGGAGGAAGATGCGCTCGATCCCATGGTCCAGTCGTTGTGTCCGGCCTTGGAGGCACGGACTCTGATTGTGATCGCTCCTGGTTAGCTCTAGCCAACACAGCGTTCCATATCACTGTGTGTCACCGCGATTAGCCGATCCATAGGCTACATTAATTCGACAACAAAACATGGAAACATTTCCACTAACACCGACTGTCGAACTGAACCGTGCTATTGAAGACAATCATATTTACCGCGCATTACACGCGGAATCACTATCAATACCTTGAAGTTGTTTGTGCATGTCCTGTCGTCAAACGTTAAACAGGCGACTCTCGTGTATATTTCACGTCTGACATGAAGTCGTTTGTTTATTTTCTTAGACAAGATTGCGAGATTGTCATGATCGAGATCGTCTCGTCACGCGTGGCTGGTGTCGTTCTTCTCTACAAATCCGCGTTGTTGACAGTCCGTGGCTCGCCTCAGATTTGGTCAAATGTGCTTATCGACACGCGTGACTGGTGTCGTTCCTCTCTATAAATCCACGTTGCTGACGATCCGTGGTTCGCCTCAGGAGATTTGGTCAAATGTCCGGCTGCCTTGTTACTATTTGTCCTCGCATTAAATTGTCAGCAGGTCCAATCGTTGGTTAATAAGACAGTCCGCCACGCATGACTGCATACGTTTTTCACTCGGCTGTCGAACCGTCTATTGTTTACCGATACTGCCTCGGTCGCAAGATTACTACCCGCACGCAACAAATGTAATCCCTTTTGATTGGATTTACGCCGCGCGCTCGCTACACACCGACCGTCCTGCCGTCCGTGGTTGTCCGTAGCGACGGATCAACAGCGACTGCGTCACGCCATGACCGCTCAGGGAGGCCAATCTAGCACTATAGTTCTGGGACGGGGTGGGACGGGCACTATGTACATCTGTGAGGACGTCTACGTGGTTGGGACACTACAGGGAGGGAGACTGTTGGTTGATCACTACTCATTACAAGGGAGAAAGCATGAATTAGACAGGACGTGGAGGATGCCTGTACGATGTTTGAACACCACCGGAAGGGCGATTATACTGGCTCAAACACTACATGAGGCGTGACTAAATGATTTTGACATTACGTAGAGGGAAACTGCAATATTTTGACACTACACTCAGAGAGACAGACTAGACTGTTTGGACACTACAGGCAGAGGGACAAGATGAATACATTTATTCAACATGATACGTACAATAGGCTTCCAAATACAATGGCATAATACAATATTAACTGCACATTACGGTGTGCTGCGGCTGCTGCTGTTGAAGGGTAATGATAGATGTTGTGTTATTTATGGGGCATTATTCCTCTCTCGTTGTAGTCTGGATGCTACAGAGATAGAGACTTCTCCGTGGTTTGCACACTGTATAAAAGGGATTACAAGGTTTAAGTGGATACTGTGTGATCTTAGCATTCTAGTATGCATGTGACATCAATACTAGCGACAGTACTGACATGTGATTAACTAGTCTACGAAATGAGATTAACAAGCTCTAGCACACGTTGATAGGCTACAATTATATCCCAAGTAATGTTTTCACGTCTGATTTGGAGTATGTCTAACTGTTCATAATAAAAAGGAAACATTCTCAAGAATCTGGCAATGTAGGCTTACCGTCGAGACGGCCTCCCCCTCCCTCACACCTCCTCCCCCGCATGCACATACCACATGCCATGCATTGTGTACTTGACAAAATCACTCACACGTGACAATGGTTGCACTGAAGCATGGCATCCATCCTTTGACGTAGCACACGTGACATGCATTACACTCACGTAGACATTTCTGTAGCGGAACGTATACGTATTGATATATGTGTTGCCTTTGACAGGTCTTATTAAGTATTTATGCACAATCGATGTTACACTGTCCAAATTATAGCTTATCTTTGAACAAGTTCGACTTAAGGACAAAAGTCCATGAAATTGTTGAGTGAATATGACTGGCATTTTAATCAAAATTTGTTACAATAATTGGTTGTCTAAAATATTGCAAACATGAAATTACATTTAAAAAATAGCCTGTTGTGGCGAAATCCTGCTAGACATTATACATAATGAATGTCTGAAAGAAGGAAAACTAGCTGGCACTGTTACGACTGTTAATGTAATAATCGCATGTTAATGTAATATTAACTGACTGATAATGTAATAAAACACCTGATAATGTAATAACTGCCTGGTTATGTAATACAACCACCCGATAATGTAATAAACTCGCTGTCTGATAATGTAACAGTAGGTGACTGATAATGTATATTATTGTAATCACGTTCTCCTGTCTGACAATGTAATAACTTTTGCCCGATAAAGTAATAACTTACATATTTCACATAGGAATTAGTCGTTTTCACCCAGTCCAGTTAATGCAATACATTAATTAGCAGATTAACTGCGTGCAATTATTATTTATGTAAGCATCTGAAAAGTAAAAAAATATATAAAAATGAATATATATTATATAAATGTACACACGTTATACATGTACGTTTGATTACTCCTACCTTTGTGTCTTCAAAATTACACAAAATGAATAAAATGTGGGATTATACCTACAGTGTATCCCTGTAACACAACATATTATCATATACATAAACTAAATCATCGTCTCCGAGCTCCTATACAACACTGCCATCTGGGCAGCATATGACACGGTGTCGCATTCATCCAGCGATTCAGAATTATGGTCGACTCAATTGTCTTTCTCACATCTACGACGCCAATAGTGGGGGGTGTATCTCGTTGAGGGTTGTCCTGGTGCTTGTGTTCCACCCGTGTCACGTGTGACTGTCTGTTTTCTACACGTCCACGCCTCTCTTCTTGAGTAGAAACTGGACATTCCGAGTTCGTTGATCGAGATATCGCTCTCACGACAGCTTATTGTGCAGGGTCCCTCTCCCAGTCCACGATCTTAACTCATCAGTTTACCAATGCCACATGTAAGGTCAGTTCTGAGAGCGTGACTTACCCTCGTGCCTGTCGGGATACAGAGACATTGACAGAGCGACAACATTAATAGAAGCTGCGAGGTCGCGAAGACAGGAAACTTGCAGAGAGCCGAGGCAGAACTACACCAAGGACACAGGAGAAAGGGAAGACCACAGCTGAGAAGGGAGAACCGTGTGAGGAGGGACTTGAGACGACCAGGGAAGGACGACAGCAGTGAAGAATGAATTAACAGGGAATGGTAGATATTTTCCAATATGGCGCTAGACGGAACAAACCTATACAGGTCCTAATACTGGGAAAGCCGTACAAAGATGCACTAAATAACAAATCAATACACTGTATATTACTTTTCCGGGTGCCATCTGGGAAAGGAAAACATTCTGGAAGATTGCATCCATAAACGGGCTCGCCAAGCGAATGGAACCGCCACAGAAATGCGGAAACGATTTGTCCATTCTTCCTGTGCGAGAACTAACGCCAAGCGAACTACGTCAGTCTGCGGATTTTAGGCCTTCATCTACGATCCTTCATACTGTTTGATTACAAACGTTACTTTAATATCAACGTTTAATTAACATTGCGATCAAGTTCGTATGTTCTATCAGATGGCGTCTGCAGGCGCCCTGATCTCGACCCCCTATCCCGATCGTGTCATACACTTAGTTCAGCAGCACGTGGCCGATCGGGAGGGGAGGCAGAGATCGGACACTCTTTGATTACACCAACATTACTTTTAGAACGCACTTATTTACAACATAGCCGCTCATTACATTTATATTAAAGCGTCATCAACGTAAGTATCCAGTTGATCGCACTGACTGAGGCATACATGATAAATGTCGCTACACTCTCCGTCTCTTAGGAGTTCATAAAATAACACCATAGTCACGTGATATATAGCAGCAAACGAAAATGTTAGCATTGCTTATAACAGGGACATTGATGTGGATGTATTATTATAGTATGCATGTGCTGTGTTTATCAAACTGGCATGGCTGAGCTTTTAGCATTAATCACGCCGATGTACGTATTTACTAGATTTGTGTGGTCAGGAAACCTTAATGTCAAATGGTATTTTCCCAGAATTCATTAACCGTCTAAGAATGCGGGTTCTTTTATATATTTTTGGGCTTCTAGACGAGCAACAGAATCCGCGATAAAGTGAAAGAACCCTATATAAATACAACATAGATAACATTATTATGAATAGTTTGTCACAATTTTATTGAACAAACGTGTTTCCTCACAGGGGCGTCGATCCGGATTTTAAAAGTGGGGGACCAATCTCTTATATATATATCTATATATATATTATATATATATATATATATATATATATATATATTTTAATATATATATATATATATATATATATATATATAACTGCTTGTGATTCACAGAGTGACAACACGGACTTATTTGCATATAAGTCCATGGTGACGACAAGATGCAGAGGTTACAGGGGAGGCTGTGAAGGAGTTCCCAGTCCCACCATTTGGCAAACACATTTGTCATCACTCAAATGGGATCAAATTACACAACGTGCAGAAATCCACTGGTTCCGCCGTAGGCGTTATAAGTATCCACCAGGGGGACCAGGCAGCAATCCAAGGGGTGACAGGGCAAACAATTTTTTTTTAATCTATAAAGTGCTTTGGCTAGTGCCTATTAATATATCAACACATTCGTGCAAATTTACAGAGCCCGGCATGATGAATATTTACTGGACTAAGATCAAGTTGCGGCCAACAAAGTAATTTATCTAGTAATTTTCCACTGGGTATTCGGAAGTTTATATCTGAACTCGTATATATTTTAAAAACTAGACCTATGTAGAGTTTTTAAGAGAGGGGAGTGATCAGTCTCGCTATATGCTTGTAAATTTGTTTTTATGAACTGGAAAAATGGGGGCATTTCCTATGCTGTCTCCCTCAGGCTGAAAAGTGAGGGACATGTTCCCTCGTCCCCCACCGATCGACGCCCATGCTGTGTAGAACTTCCCAATACTACATTTTGGCAAAGACATTTGTCATAACTCAAATGGAAATACGTTACATAAAATGCAGGAATCTGCTGCTTCTTTTGTAGGCGATAAACATCAAGCAGGCGAGGGGTGAAAATGAAACACAAATTTCATAATTTATAATGTGCTCTATGGCTAGAACCTACTAATATCAACACAAGGATGCAAACTGATAGAGCCCGGCAGCGCTTACATTTTTCCGATCGTTATAAACTTTCCGATTGACGTTTCTGCGCATGCGCGGTAAATGTAAAATCACCAATGTGCAGCGAAACGCCAAAGCATTTTTGGTATAAATGCCACGAGCGTTCGATAAATCTCCTGTGATGATTACTGTGAAGAGTTGCTTAACATGTCGTTCAATAAAATAACATCTTACGTTTGTTTAAATCACTGTTACGGATTATGGCGCACTATAGTCACGTGATTTACGCTTGCTATCAAACCATGCCTCAAAACTTGTTTGCCTCGTGTTAACTTGCGACAAATAACTTTGCAGATATATATATATATATATATATATATATATATATATATATATCCTAACGAACAACACGTAGTATATACATTGTCCTTTCGCTGCACATTAATGATTTTATATTAATCGCGCATGCGCAGAAACGTCAATCGGATCGTTTATAACGCCGGAAAAATGTAAGCGCTATACCGGCATGATGATTATTTACTAAGGTAAGACTAAGTTGCGCGCTGTGGCCGGGCCCAGCCAAGCAATTTATCTAGTCGATTTTCTAATGGGTGGTCGGTATTTCATATCGCGAGTTTACTGTCTAGCTACTAGTCATATGTAGCGGCTTTTAAGAGAGAGGAGTGGTGAGTCAGGCTATATGCCCCGCAATTTTTCTGAACTGAAAAGTGGAGGGACAATCCCTATGCTGTCCACCACTCTGAAAAGTGAGGGGACGCGTCCCCCCCCCCGTCCCCCACCGATCGACGCCCGTGTTTCCTCATGAAGTTGAGTAATTCACCATTGTTGTTGTCCATCTGTTTTGTTTTTAACAGTTCAGCGTTGCAGATTGTAATCGTCCATGATATGTAAAGTGAGATTTTGCGAGACGCGGACGTTTCAGCGATTTTCAGTTTCTTCCGTAAATCGAACAAAACACAGTACATACATGAAACAAACATGTAAGTCGAACAGACAAGCAACATTAGTCCCGTCCACAACCCACCACAAGGACCTACATGGATACGCAACGATCCCCCGTAACAATCACGTCCCCGAAATATTGTATTACTACCAGACCTGGTGTTTTCTCGGACTTCGCGGTGCTAACTACAACGATTGGATAAGGATTCACGGTGTACTATCATACTGCTTAATACGTAGGCCCCTACATACATCTCAACGGGTCGAATATTAGCAAAACTCAATATAGGTTGCGTGAAGATCTAGACCTGTATAATTTTGGTCACGGTGCATTTTGGGAGTCGTCACTTCGCTCGGTTCTACCATGTATAGGTCTGTATAGGCTTCGTTCGACTGAACAACGCTTCGAAAGAAACAATACGTATACCACTTGTTTAATTTTTTCAGTTTTATTACTTAACAAAATGATACATCGAATGACGAAAAAGACACCGTCAACAATCAACCAGTCATTTAGATTAGATATGAAACATATCTGGTTAAAATAACTGACAGTTGAAGACGGCGGGTAAGCCATGGAAGGAATCTGCAAGTCGGCGAACCTCCAACCCCTTTCGGGGAAGAGGAAGTCTGATTTCCCAGGGCTTCAACAGCGAAAGGAGTTTACTCTCCTCCCGACCATGGTTACCGAAAATAAATTACACCGATCTACACCCTATAACACATTAACATTTAACGTCCGACAATTGTGAATAAAGTCACTGTAACGTCAGTTCGGCAGTTCGAGTTCCAATCCGATGGGCGTATCGCGCGCGTCGTATAGTTTGCATGGCCTTGTAGTCCACATCTCGATGTCATCGTAGCCGTTTACTACAACAACATTGAAGGGATTTAATAGTAAGGGTACCAATTACGAGCAGCTATAGACGGCGAGGAAGAAAACGACAACAGAATTGAGAAAACTTACCTGCCGCGCATCCACTTCGCCTTCGTATACATCTTACGCCCTTCTCGTTGTCTCGTTGTTGGGCGGAAACCGCAATCACGTATCGACTAATTGTGAGAATCCGCAGTTGCGCAATGCGCAACTTCCTGACAAGGCAGTGACCTTTTTGCGCCTGCGCCAATTCTTATACTTCCTGTGCGTGGTCGTTCGCGGGTGCGTTCGCGTACTTCTGTGTGTATTCGTGTTATTTTAAAACATTAACCTTTTACCTTTGAAAGTGGACTTTTGGGACACTGCGGTTCTTGCCTGAACAAAAACGTAACTTCTAGTGACATAACACAACACCAGTCGTCACAGACGTTCAAACAACCTGCATATTGCCGATGCGTTTGCGAACTCTTTCTTCGGGTAATTGGCTAATGGCACCTTAATATCGCTATAACCCTTCTCGCTCGTGGGCACAGAGCACATTTGATTTTCCCATTGGAGGCCATATTAACGTTTTGTCGATTATATAGAAACTCTACAACTACCAAAGAAATGTTATGTTATGCTCATCGCATTTCGTCAAAATCACATACATCTAGCTCTTTTGAAATGCAAGCATGTGCGTTGCCTTTCAATATTGACCAAATTTACCACGTATTTCTGCATCCGCAGGGTCGTATATAAAAAAGGTTAAAAATCGCTACGCTAATTAAGCACTGTCTAACATGCGTCATTACACTGCAGATACATCGTAGCAATTAATCTACTGGTGCGACTGCTTTCTTGTATTTCACATAAAAATGGCTATTCAAAATGTTAAGTAACACAATTCTTCGGGTAACACTTTCACATGGGTCAGACCAGGAAGTCTAAATGTCTTCTGACCCCTCGTCGTAGTCGGTCAACGGAGTGTAACCATATCACGGTGTCCGACACACCTGCAATTCGCTACTGGCATCACTTGGCTCTATATTATTTCTAAAGATATTTTGGTGACAGCTACTTATTTATTCCAATATGGGATTAAACAAACACATTATGGGCAACGGGAAGTTATAAGACGATCGAGGGAGCACACGTGTCCCAGTCGTCGCGTGTGTACATTGCGCTGCCGATGTGAAGCTCTTTCAGGGTGAAGTAATTCCGCTGTGACACGTCGCAAATAGTCAGCAGGCCATGTCGCCAGCCAGCTATGACGGATATAGCTACACTCTCGATATGTTTCTCGTTAGACACTTGCACAATATGGCTGCATAGAACTTTTCGTGATTGTCCTTGAAACAACTGGCTGCGGGAAACAATGGGAGCAAGGGTGTTCATCGGCCTCCTTACCACCGACTTACTGAACTGGTCCGGTGTGTCGTCTTCGTCGTCAACAATCTGCATACAAAACCAAAAAGAAAGTCTCAATCGCCACACGCAAGATCGTAGACCATCTTGAAGTATTGCATGTATGTGGTGGTGAACCGTCTCATATGATCGTTTCGCCCGATTATGGTGACAACTGCGAAATATTAAATGACATAGCAGCTTGTAAAGTATCTTATAGTTTATTTTTATAACTTGTTCGGTAATATATAGTTTGAATGATATCTAATAGAGCGATCGTCTCATCTTTGATAATTTAAATTTCCGTTGGGAGTAGCCGAACGCACTAACTATGCATAAATGTTCGTAACCGATCTATTTTAAGGTTATTTTGGATGAAATAGAGCTGTTATAATAACATGTGTGCACATACGGGCGGCGCAGTCTTGTAAAGCGAGCTGAGCCGTATCTTCAACATGACACGACATCGAAATGGGATGTGTTGACATTTTTTGCCGCGACGTTCCCAATTTCTCGGTCGTCGGACACCGTCGACATCGGAAGACAAGACGGGGGCGCTGCATTGGGGGGGGGTGGGGTGGGGGTGGTAGGTAGTGTTTTGATACGTGTCCGCGGCGACGTTTACAACAGAAGAATGTTCATGGCGGAACGTCTAGATGTGGTGGGGGCACTTCACCTTCTAAGCGTATGTGTATTATGTTATTCTAATGAAAACATTGTGAGGCACAATTGCGACGATCTATCCCTCAACACACCATAGATATGTCTGTGGTGTAGGCCTATGAACCCAAATATATCTGTCCGGGGCCTCGATTTCCCAGGCACCGTGAGGCGGCAGCAGTTTTCATCCCCTCAACTCTGCCTGTCAAATTAATTGGCTGCAGTTGTAACCGCCAGGTCGGCCTTTCCCCAGATTAGGGTAGAGATGCTGATTGGTTCTCAGGCCGAATTTGAAATAGCAAATAAAATAAGTATACCTTTTTATAAGATAAAGTTGTATTATAAAAATATTAAAAATTAAACTTACATTAACACAAAATAATTGAAAATAAAATTGTGTAGTTGTTTATCAAATCGGAATTACGGCAGCATTAGCCAGTATCCGTGAGGTGGCAGGATTGGTTAGCCCATACGGATAGCATTCAAACGCCGCTAAAATCACCAGACTGTCTTCTCGTCGTACTTAAGCGAAACTAATCCGTCCAAATATGTATAACCATAGTCCAAGTAGTCGTGCTCGTTATTCTGTCCAGCGAACATCTTTGTTGCAGTAGTCATAAGTAACTGCAGTCGTTGTTCTTTGAACTCGATTGATCCGATGGTTCTCTCGCCCCTCCCCGAAATATTGTATTACTACCAGACCTGGTGTTTTCTCGGACTTCGCGGTGCTAACTACAACGATTGGATAAGGATTCATGGCGTACTATCATACTGCTTAATACGTAGGCCCCTACATACATCTCAACGGGTCGAATATTAGCAAAACTCAATATAGGTTGCGTGAAGATCTAGACCTGTATAATTTTGGTCACGGTGCATTTTGGGAGCCGTCACTTCGCTCGGTTCTACCATGTGTAGGTCTGTACAGGCTTCGTTCGACTGAACAACGCTTCGAAAGAAACAATACGTATACCATTGTTTCAGTTTTTCAGTTTTATTACTTAACAAAATGATACATCGAATGACGAAAAAGACACCGTCAACAATCAACCAGTCATTTAGATTAGATATGAAACATATCTGGTTAAAATAACTGACAGTTGAAGACGGTGGGTAAGCCATGGAAGGAATCTGCAAGCCGGCGAACCTCCAACCCCTTTCGGGGAGGAGGAAGTCTGATTTCCCAGTGCTTCAACAGCGAAAGGAGTTTACTCTCCTCCCGACCATGGTTACCGAAAATAAATTACACCGATCTACACCCTATAACACCCTAACATTTAACGTCCGACAATTGTGAATAAAGTCACTGTAACGTCAGTTCGGCAGCCGCTTCATTAACTTGAATTGAATCCGATGTCTGTTCCCTTGCGACCGACGTTCAATGTGAAAGCCTCTTCGAGTTCCAATCCGATGGGCGTATCGCGCGCGTCGTATAGTTTGCATGGCCTGTAGTTCACATCTCGATGTCATCGTAGCCGTTTACTACAACAACATTGAAGCGATTTAATAGTAAGAGTATCAATAACGAGCAGCTATAGACGGCGAGGAAAAAAACGACAACAGAATTGAGAAAACTTACCTGCCGCGGATCCACTTCGCCTTCGTATACATCTTACGCCCTTCTCGTTGTCTCGTTGTTGGGCGGAAACCGCAATCACGTGACGACTAATTGTGTGAATCCGCAGTTGCGCAATGCGCAACTTCCTGACAAGGCAGTGACCATTTGCGCCTGCGCCAATTCTTATATTTCCTGTGCGTGGACGTTCGCGGGTGCGTTCGCGTATTTCTGTGTGTATTTGTGTTATTTTAAAACATTAACCTTTTACCTTTGAAGGTGGACTTTTGGGACACTATCCGCCAGAAAAAATACAGAAAACAAATTGAGAGTGTACGTGCTTTTATGAGAAAGAGAGAGTGGGCGTGGATGTGCGCGTCCGCAAGTGTGTGCACGTGTACAATCGAATAAAAACGGGTTAAAGGGAGAAAACAGTTTTGCTTTCGACCCAGGCGTTTATTTACAACGTTTCTTCGTGTCGTAAAATGGTTCAGAACGTGTCCAGAAATGTCCGCTGCATATATGACATGCAATGACAAAAATGCCGTAGAAAATTTGTGAAATGAGAACACCACATTTTCCAAGAAACCACTTTCCTTCCTGTCACCTCTTTTTTGTGTTAAAGCCAGAGAGTTATTGGTCGTGATAATATCAGCGATAGAAATTACATCTGTGTCACAACGCCGAAGAACCGCAGTGTCCTCGGACTTGCACTAGTTTGACAGCTGAAATACCGCATTGGCTGAAAAAAAAACCGTAACTTCTAGTGACATAGCACAACACAAGACATCACCAGTCATCACAGACGTTCAAACAACTTGCATATTGTCGATGCGTTTGCGAACTATTTCTTCGGGTAATTGCCTAATGGCACCTTAATATCGCTATAACCCTTCTCGTGGGCACAGAGCACATTTGATTTTCCCATTGGAGGCCATATTAACGTTTTGTCGATTATATAGAAACTCTACAAATACCAAAGAAATGTTATGTTATGCTCATCGCATTTCGTCAAAATCACATATCTCTAGCTCTTTTGAAATGCACGCATGTGCGCTGCCCTTCAACATTGACCAAATTTACCTCGTATTTCTGCATCCGCAGGGTCGTATATAAAAATTGGTTAAAAATGTCTATGCTAATTAAGCACTGCTTAACATGCGTCATTACACTGCAGATACTTCGTAGCAATTAATCTACTGGTGTAACTGCTTTCTTGTACCCATTTCACATCAAAATGGCTGTTCAAAGGTTTAAGTAACACAATTCTTTGGGTAACACTTTCTCATGGGTCACACCAGGAAGTCTAAATGTCTTCTGACCCCTCGTCGTAGTCGGGTCAATGGGGTGCAACCATATCACGGTGTCCGACACATTTCTTGCATCTAGGAGAAACGTTACTTGGCAGGAAATCAAAGAATAGCTAGTAAGGTCGTCGGGAGGACGACACCTGCAATTCCCTACTGGCATCACTTGGCTCTACATTATTTCTAAAGATATTTTGGTGACAGCTACTGATTTATTCCAATATGGGATTACACAAACTCATTATGGGCAAGGGGAAGTAATACGATGATCATGGGAGCACACGTGTCCCTGTCGTCGCGTGTGTACACTGCGCTGCCGATGTGATGCTCTTTCGGGGTGAAGTAATTCCGCTGTGACACGTCGCAAATAGTCAGCGGGCCTTGTCGCCAGCCAGCTATGACGGATATAGCCACACTCGATCTGTTTCTCGTCAGACATTTGTACAATATGGCTGCTTAGAAGTGTTCGTGATTGTCCTTGAAAAAAACTGGCTGCGGGAAACAATGGGAGCAAGGGTGTTCATCGGCTTCCCTACCACCGACTTACTGAACTGGTCCGATGTGGCGTCTTCGTCGTCAACAATCTGCATAAAAAACAAAAAATGAAAGTCTCAATCGCCACACGCAAGATCGTAGACCATCTTGAAGTATTGCATGTATGTGGTGGTTAACCGTCTCATATGATCGTTTCGCCCGATTATGGTGACAACTGCCAAATATTAAATGACATAGCAGCATGTAAAGTATCTTATAGTTTATTTTTATAACTTGTTCGGTAATAAATAGTTTCAATTATATCTAATAGAGCGATCGTCTCATCTTTGATAATTTGAATTTCCGTTGGGAGTAGCAGAACGCACTAACTATGCATACATGTTCGTAACCGATCTATTTTAAGGTTATTTTGGATGAAATACAGCTGTTGTAATAACATGTGTGCACATACGGGCGGCGCAGTCTTGTGAAGAGAGCTGAGCCGTATCTTCAACATGACACGACATCGAAATGGGATATGTTGACATTGTTCGCGGCGACGTTCCCAATTTCTCGGTCGTCGGATATCGTCGACATCGGAAGACAAGACGGGGGCGCTGCATCGGAGGGAGGGGGTGGTGGTAGTGTTTTGATACCTGTCCGCGGCGACGTTTAGAATTGAAGAATGTTCGTGGCGGAACGTCTAGATGTGGTGGGGCACATCACCTTCGAAGCGTATATGTGCTACGTTATTCTAATGAAAATTTTGCGAGGCACAATTGCGACGATCTATCCCTCAACACACCCTAGATATGTCTATGGTGTAGGCCTATGAACCCAAATATATCTGTCCGTTGCCTCGATTGCCCAGGCACCGTGAGGTGGCAGCACTTTTCAGCCCCTCAACTCTGTCTGGCAAATTAATTGGCTGCAGTTGTAACCGCCAGAGCGGCCTTACCCCAGATTAGGGTAGAGATGCTGATTGGTTCTCAGACCGAATTTGAAATAGCAAATTAAATAAGTATACATTTTTATAAGATAATGTTGTATTATAAAAAAATATTCAAAATTAAACTTACATTAACACAAAAATAATTGAAAATAAAATTGTGTAGTTGTTTATCAAATCTGAATTACGGCAGGATTAGCCAGTATCCGTGAGGTGGCAGGATTGGTTAGCCCACACGGATAGCATTCAAACGCCGCTAAAATCACCAGACTGTCTTCTCGTCGTACTTAAGCGAAACTAATCCGTCCAAATATGTATAATCATAGTCCAAGTAGTCGTGCTCGTTATTCTGTCCAGCGTACATCTTTGTTGCACTAGTCATAAGTAACTGCAGTCGTTGTTCTTTGAACTCGATTGATCCGATGGTTCTCTCGACCCTCCCCGAAATATTGTATACTACCAGACCTGGTGTTTTCACGGACTTCGCGGTGTACTATCATATACCCCAGATAGCAAGCCTACGTTGGCCCAACGTTGTCCCAACTATGGTACCGTTGGCGTAACGTTGGCGTTGGGTGAACAATGTTGGGCCAACGATGTACCGCCAACATAAATTTCAAGTAAATTGAATTTAATATTTTTAATGCGGGCACAGCTATGACTCATTTAATTACTAAATCCACATCATTATACAGTTAAATTTCAGTTACACAAATATGGGCCAACGTTGGGCCAACATTGGATCAGTCACCCATACAGACGTTGGGCCAACGTTGGCCCAACGTTGTACAATCAACAAAAAAATCCGCCAACTTCTCACATCTTATGTACATATACACACACACACACACACTATGTTACATAAAATTATACTATTATGCTATACTTGACATGATTTGCGGCAGCTGCGTGTAAGCCAGCAAGTTGTGTGCGAGTTTTTATTCTGAATGTTATTTGTTTTAGTAATGTTAATGATTTTATTTTGTAACCAAGTGTGTGTATAAATATATATATATATACGATATATGAGGTGTAGTTTGGTGGTAGTAAACCATAGAGCATCTCAACCAACTATTGAAATGTGATTGATAGCATTATAAATTAGAACAGTCGAGTTATTATATTATAATTATGTATTAAGAGTTCACATTGACTAATTACCAGATATATTGTCATGTGCTACTTAGTTGTGGTTAATCATCAAAGGATATGAATATTTGTATTTAATGTGTGGAGAACAGATAATAGTTGATATTTCAACCAAGGCCATTGCAGCTATGCAGATTGAATACTCTGATGCATAGTGGAGTAGATATATGTCACGCAAAAATCAGATTATACTAGTTATGACTTTATGTTATACAAAACTAATCCACCATTATTGTATCCATTGCAGAGACCGTCCGCTTCAATGCAGCGTCTGTAAAGCCGACAGATGCTGACATTGAAGCAGTCATGAAAGATTGGCTGCGCTATGCAGAAGGCGGGCTGCGGCAAACACTCAGCAGGAAAATCGAGATGGAGACTTTTAAAACTTGTATGTAATAAATGTGTTACATTAAATTCATTTCTGTAATTACTATATGTTTGGACTTTTTTTGTTACACCAATTGTGTCATGTCATGATTAGTTGTATATTAATAAACGGGCCAACTGTGGCACATGGATAACCCAATGTTGGGCCAACAGTGGTGTATCATAACCCAACGTTGGCCCAACATTGGGCCAGTGGTGGCACATCCATAAACCGATGTTGGCCCAACATTGAGCCAATGTTGGGCCAACAGTGGCACATCCATAACCCAACGTTGGGCCAACGGTGGCACATCCATAACCCAACGTTGGCCCAACATTGATCCAACGTTGGCCCAACATTGATCCAACGTTGATCCAACGTTGTATTATAATTTGCCAACGTTGGGCCAACGTTGGATTATAATTTGCCAACGTTGGGCCAACATGTTGGGCCAACGAGCAAAATGACGTTGGCCCAACGTACGTTGCCAACGTTGGCCCAACGTAAAATGCCAACGTTGGCCCAACGTGGGTCTGCTATCTGGGACAGCTTAATACGTAGGCCCTATGTCGTAGTGGCCCACAGCGAAAGAGACAAGACACGGACGATGCGGAACTACTATGTGATACCGGCTGGACAATTCAACGACAACGGCGGATTCGACAGACGCGGTGGTGGCGGCGTCGTGTGACGCGCATAACTATTTCTTGTTCAAGTTCGACGAACAATACATGTGACGTCACACCACGTTTGTTTGGCCGACCACGTTTCGGGTCCGTTTCGTCCGAGTTGGCGCGCTCCGTAATTTCCACATCCAATGTTGCGTAGCGTTACGTCACACTATCGCTTCAATCTGATTGGACCAAAAACCACTCCGCGAAGCACGGACTTCATTACACCTAACAACTGGGCTTACCTCAAAATATTCATTGGACTAGTCCATCGATCTGTTCAAATGCGCATGATTACTTATATATGTACATACGTAGACTATAGTTGTGCTTACGTGTTTGATTTCATTAGTAAGGCATGATCACATCGCGAGAAAAATTTAACAAATCATTACTTTCTGCAAAATATATATGTACCTATTTCACTCACCCCTCCACTCCAATATTCATCCCTCTCTCTATCCCTTCTCAATCTACATAACTGAGTCTACTTCTACCCAATTTATGTGATGTACTTGTGTATGATTCTGCGTAGGGTGTATTGCCCTCAGATATCACTCCTGGTAAGGAATATCGTTAATTCCAGAAATACGTCTCATTCTTAAACATCTGGCTCATTCAAAAAACCGTTGTACTCAATGCTGAAATATATGATGTGTTTAGATATTCATACATACGACATACTTGATTGGCAATAACAAACACCAATAAAAGCAAACTATCCAGTGCTTTATTCTCTGCAATTAATAAAGATAAGTGTCACCTTCCAACAGCCACATTTAAAACAATATATATTGTTAGTTTATATATATATATATATATATATATATATATATATATATATATATATATATATATAAACTAACATAATATATTGTTTTTAAAGTGGCTGTTGGAAGGTAACACTTATCTTTATTAATTTATTAATATTCCTAATTGACATACAAAATCACACTGGGGGGATCCACAAGGCACATTATCACTAAATTATTCATAATGCAAAACAATTTCTTGTTCAAACTTATGACACATTATTGGTAAAATTTGCATCCCATGTTTAAATTTAATAAAACAATGAAACATAATCTGGTAAATATATATGTATGAATATATGTCCACGGGAGTTATCATATAACACAAGACACCAGGTGAGGACATTGTTTATAATAATTTGTGGGTGTTTACAATCCAGAAAATTAAGTTTGCCTATCTATAAGACAACAGGTTAGTCAGAATGTAAACGATTACAATAACATGCATATCATAAATACCGGTAGGTATAAACATCGGACACGTTCGAGTACTTTGTCCCATATGCCAGCCCAGACTGTGTTGAATCATTGAACAAGGCAGGCATACCTCCTACATCAAAGAACCATTCAGGGAATTGTCGTCCATTATAGATGAATGTGCAACATGTGGCCATATACCATAGCCAAACTGTTTGTACTAGTACGCGAATGTAGGCAAATGCAGATGTTTTTATTTTCCTAATTTATTGTACAAAATGTAATAATATAGACTAGTACATTGTAATACAAATAAAACATACATATAAACATTATGGTGTATCTAATTTACCTTAATTTACCTTGAACCCTCTTCTACTATGTAGTCGAGGAGTTTCCGAGGAAGGGAGTCAATTGCCGACTCGTATAATCCTCCGCCCTATTTTGCAGATACTTGTCAATGTGATCCTTAAATTGGTTGACACATGTGGACATAACAGCACTTCTAGGAAGTCTATTCCAGTCATTAACTATCCTTTGAGTAAGTGTACATTCGTATATCAAGCCTAGAGTTTAATTTGCTTATTTTGTAATGCAGAAGTTATGAAAAGTAAGGTCATACAATATAATGGTGTAAGAGAATTTGATTAGGAGTTACCTTAGAGTTTTTTCACAGAATTAGTAATGTTTGAATGTAAAGGGTGAAGTACAAAGTGTTTATGGTTGTTATGTATCTGGGACGGCTGTTTTTTTTAAAGGTTTTGCATGCATATGTAGATGTTTATGACTGTATATGTGTATTTACAATCATGAATGATATTGTGTTTTACATAATGACAAATCCTTTTCTTCTATATGTACAAGTGTATGTATCTTTGAGGATATCTGTGCTATTATTTCATGTATGTTGTAGATCATTTCTGGGATTTTTTGCACATAAAATGTTGTGTTGTCTTGAAAATATACACTTCATTGTGTTTCTGTGTGACATGGCTATGTATATTTCTATTCTCCATTATCTGTAGCATACTCTCATAATCTCACTGGTTAAGACAACAACTGGTACAAATGCACATTTCATTAGCTTGATATTCCAGAGTTAGAGGTGTGTGGTATTATAATGATATATGAAGACGGCCAAATCATATCCACATCATAAAACTGATGCAAGTTGATATAGCTAAGAAACTGCCATTATAAATTGTCACCTGTAATCATTTTAGGACTACCAGGTACATACTACCAACTTTCAGAGATTTTGTTTAGATCCCTTAGAATAGAAGCAAATCTCACACATTTATACTTTAGATCTCCAACAGCGTTCCCCATCTCTTACAAAGGTCAAAGTGCAATCCAACAGGATGGTGCAGATGCTGCTGTTCACAATAAATAAAGCACACCTAACTGTTGAGATTCAGCTGAATGAGAACTTGTAAAATCACACACAAATCTGAATTAAAAAGTTGGCACGTATATGACTTTAACATGTGACCTACAGATATTCAACTAACGACTTTTGAGCTTTCGTAATAAAAGCATTCCTATGTTCGTGTTGCACATATCTGCAGCATGTCACGACGCAGACAGCGGTTGCTGCGGTTGTGACTGTGGTGGAGCTGGTGCTGCCATCTGGGGCATTATAACAGAAAACAATTCAGTGTTCAGCTGTGCTAGTTCCGCGTCTTGTTTCTCGTAGAGTTTTATGGTCTGGGCAAATCGGACAATTCCTGCAAGCAAACAAAACTAAGAGTGAATCGGATGATTATTTGCTTCTAATGAGATAAACTGATTTAATATTCTTTAAATTTTCCTTTAATTTTAATTAATTTAAATGAAATTATACTGAAAACAATAAAACTGTAAAAAAGCTAATCCTGAAGCAAAAGGAAATCATTAAAATTTATTAAACAAAATGACCAGGAATACATTCAACTAAATACATGGTCATAGTGTATGATTTATTAATTCTTTTTATTGTAATCTAACTTTCAAAGCAAAACAATCATAAACTGTTTGTTATATAAAAGATCTTACCTACTATTTATGAAAGGAAAAAAAATGACTAAACTTTTACAAGATAGAGGGTTTTTTAAATTCAATATTATCAGTAACTAAGTTTGTAAAAATGTATTACATGTGTATGTGACCTCCTGAATGACTGTGTGTGCATGCGTGCGTGCGTGCATAATTTTGTGTACGTGTGTGTGTGTGTGTGTGTGTGTGTGTGTGTGTGTGTGTGTGTGCGTATGCGTGTGTGTGTATTGCATGAACTGCATGCCTATGTATATTTGTGAGTTTGTATAAGCAGAATGAAAAGGTTTATAGTGAATGACCAGACCCACCGTCCCCATCAGCTGGGAAGCCATATTTGCTGATGATCTGCATCTGTATCCGCGTAGTAATCGGGAATACAATCTGCATTGTCTTAAGCATGTCATTGCCAGCGCGTTCCCGGGCTTCATTCAGTTGTTGAAGGTTCTCTGGCACTTTGAAGGCATTCAGGATGTCAAGGAGTGCCGCTAGAGAATGTAAATTTAGTGCATTTATTTCTCAGGCTGTAAAAAGTCATGCAAATGTGAGTAAACAAATCAAATGTAAACTTAACACATTCATTTTAGGCGTCAACAGCTGATATAAATTAATCTGTTGTGTTATCACTGTTAATACCAACATGCACTACAGTTACATAACCTTTGTAACAACTATTTTATTCCAGAGATAAGAGGTATCATTGTTTCTCACATTCATAATAATAATTAATATATACTTACAGACGTATAAAAAGGTATTATATAATTTTCATGGAGCATATAGTAGCCACCAATTATGATCATGTTGTGCAAAGTGGTAGATGTCACAACTGCAGATGTTTTGTTTCTGCTTTATATGCCACAAATTATGTACACATCAAGCTAATTAAAACTGTGGGGAAATTACCCCTCTTCAAACTCTGCACAATTGCACAACAGTGTCACACTCGCAAACACTAGTAATGAATTCATTATCGCCTGTCAGATTAACTGTCAACTGACACTGAGTGACAGTAGAGAGGTTTAAATAGAATTATGTACTATATAACTCTTTTTTATGACACTGACAGTGTGTGTGTGTGTGTGTGTGTGTGTGTGCGTGCGTGCGTGAGTGCGTGCGTGCGTGCGTGCGTGCGTGCGTGCGTGTGTGACTGTCAAACTGAATAAACGGAAAAGCCCACAACCGGACAGTGGTTGCGCAATGGATTTATGCAGTAAGCAAGACCCCTCATGTACGCACATTAGAAGAAGCGTGCGTGGAAAGGTGTGTGTTTAATGTAGTACCAATGACATATAATCGTAAAACGGCACCTACATTTAGCATCTTCAATCGAAAAAGCTCGTTCTCCACCCGCAGAAGCCATTATTTTCGGATGGACAGAGGCAAAATAAAGCGATCAGTAAAATAGCGTTCTTGGAGCTGATGGTGCCCTCTACTGAATCGCTCAACAATTAAACGTGTTGTTTTGGTGTGATTGCATTAGTTGTGTATATTCATAAATTATTAAATACAATGGTTCACATTTTATAACAATGGTATACTGAATGTGTATTAATAAAAACGTACATCGATGAATGACCGTTTTATCAACATGTCGTAGCTTTTCAAAGAACGGATATATTTGCTTAGTTTTGCCTTTGACGTCAGATTTCGACGGCCTTGACATTGAACGGAACAAAATGCCGGAAGATTCAGAGTAAGAACATTTTCCTCAAAAATATGCATATTTTAGATCTTTTATTTCATTAACTATAGCAGTTTGTTAATTAAATGCATATGTTTGTTTTTCAGGGTCAAACCCAGCTGGGCGGAGCAGGTTGAATGGGGAGAAGATGGTAAGCATATGGGCGTAAGCTCGGCCAGGTCGCCACATGTGCGCTGAAACAGCGTTACACACTGACACAGTTATACATTACAATAATTCGAGCGGAGTTTCATGCATTTGGTCTGAGACATTACGATTTAGTATCAATTTCGCACAGTAATGTTATTCATTCCATGGCAATGACACTACTGTAATTGTATCCCATCATAAATGCATACAGACTGTCTATTTACTAGTATTATTACGAGCTATACTAGTCAGTCACCAGCTCGGTTTTTATGTACCCAGTTTTTATGTACCTGTGTAACCCATATATGTGTTGCATGCCGCTCATATGACACATTTAATTATACAGTTTCTGCTGTATTATGATATATCGCTCACTGAATCTTTCTACTTCAGTAACTGAGTAAGACATTGGACATCGTGAAGGCATCTACAAACTTACAGCAAAGATATTTATCTAAAATTAAAACAAGGCAAACAGGTTTTTGACTTATATTTTAAAAGCGAATACAGACAATGTGACATCATATCAGTAATGATGAGGGAAATATTCATAATATTTCAGTTTATCAGACAATTATAAGCAGCTGTTCACACAAATCAACACAGGAAACAAAAACCGAATGCTTGGGTTGTGGTATGTAGTGCTCTTGTCTCACGAGTATTGTATATAACATTTCACTAAGGCCAGGGATAGAATTTAGCGGGGGTCCGTTGGCCCCCACATTTACTGGCCATCCCCAAAATGTCCAACTCTACGGGCCTGACTGGCCCCCAGACTCTGCATGATTGATGCAGTGCAATGTTTCGCAATGTACTACCAATGGCAAGTTATCCTACTTAATTCCCCACACTAATAAATACCAACACACATGTGGTGTTATTAAACATGTCTTGACAGCCTGACTAGTGACAAATCACCTATGGCAATGTCGGGAAGGTTTTACGGCATGTTAATCTTAGTCAACGCTGTTATCGCCAGGGTGATTTTTATGCTCTGATGGTGGACAAATTACGAACTAGCACAGCCATGATGACATAGCGGATTTCGATAGTCATTACAAAGATTATCTTCATGATACACGATTTCGGACATATGTGACATTTTGTGATGCTGTTTCTAGAAACCCTGCCTCCCGCCCGTGAAGACTATGATGAGAAGACGAAGACAAAGACAGTCACAGAGTATACGTATAACAGCGAATCAAAGAAAGTGAAGGTAATGATTGTCAGGTGATTGTTATCTTGTGATGTACTGTAAAATTAAACCAGTCTCCGGAAACCACTCTAGCATTTGATGTGTGGATGCTCTCACTAGTCTAGCCATCAGATAAAATGCACCTACAATGTACTGCATTTTAATCATATTGCATGTTTTGTGCTAATGAGTAGGATTGACTCTACACTTGTATTGTAATCGTCTTTGATTACTTGTTGGTTGATCACAGGTGGTTCGGACATACAAGATTGAGACAAGGAAGGTGGCACCATCCATTGCCAAGAGGAAGGTAGGACAGACACAGCAAATTAACAAATACATCTGTAATGCCTATCCACCAGTTTTCCAGATATCTTAAAAATCTATTTTTTATTATTTTGCAATGCAGTAGAACCCGTGATAAATGACTTTGTTTCTACTTAATTGTGAAATCAGGCCTTCAATTTGGCAAGCTTGCTTGATGTTAATGGCCTTGACTAATAGATTTGGTTTGTGGCACCGAAATGTAATGCAGGGCAAATTTGACTGTTATTTTTTTTGTGGCTGGACAACTATTGCATTGTGGCAAGGGGCTTCCACCAAATTGATGGTATAATACATAATGTAATTTACCAGTTATCCTTCATCATTTGACTGGATATCATGCTGTCATGCTGTGCAAGAATTTCCTCTAAATGGTAGCCACAGAGGTACAAAAACAAATATTTGTTTGTATAAAACTTACCTGATGTCTATGTTTGTAACACTATTTTTAAAAGGATTTTAGATATCTTATATAAAACACATTCATATGAGTGACATTATGGCATAGGAACTACTGAATATATGCAGATGAGGTACTATTTTCTGCAGCAGTTTTGGAGTTACAAGTTATTTGTTAAGTGATGATGTGCATTAGTTTACCAATGTTGGGTTATCGCAGGCTTGGAAGAAGTTTGGTTCCGCAAGCAACGATGCACCTGGACCAAACCCTTCCAACACAATCATGTCAGAGGAGACCTTCATGCAGTTTGTGCACTCAAAAGAAGTAAGTTGTTGTATCAGATATCTTCATGCAGTTCGTGCACTCAAAAGAAGTAAGTTGTTGTATCAGAGATCTTCATGCAGTTCGTGCACTCAAAAGAAGTAAGTTGTCGTATCAGAGATCTTCGTGCAGTTCATGCACTCAAAGGATACAAGTTATCATATCAGATCTTCATGCAGTTTGTACACTTGCAATTAAGATGTTTCAAGTTTAATTCCACTTGCTACCATTTCGAACACTGGCCACGTTTGTTAGAGTAGACACTGGTTGATGTTTGTGTACAATTTTTTCTGCGCACTAATTTCAATGTTTCTGAATGCATTTGAGATCAGTCAAGATGATAGTGGTGATATGAGATAAGTCGAGATGGTGTTCGATTGAACACGTCTGCCATGGAATAAAGGTTTAAAGCACTTTGAGCAGTCCTAAGGACTGGATACTGTGCCATACAACATTTTTATTTAAATGGTAGCCACTGGTACAAAAAAATTTTTTGTATCAACTTCCATTCACACATATTTCACACATTTCTCAAATTCCAGCGTCCGTTGTCATGCAATTGAGTCCGTTGTCATGCAAATTAGTGTACATGGATAAGTATATATATATATATATCATTTCAAAGTTTATGTTTTGGTGTCACAGAAGACGGCACAAAATGTAATGTTCTTGTAATATTTGGTTTGATAACCTGACGTTGACGTGTGATCCACAGAACCTTCAAACAGATGCGGAAGAAGATCCGCTGGCAAAGCTCAAGGGTCACAAGATCGTGTCGTGTCGAATCTGTAAGGGTGACCATTGGACGACCAAGTGCCCCTACAAAGACACCCTTGCCCCGCCACAGGAGAACGCTGACTCTGACAAGGCGAAGGAGGGAGAGGGGGGCGCATCGGCAGGTTCCCCTGCAGCCCAGAGACTCGGGAAGTACGTGCCTCCGAACATGAGGGATGGCGGGAACAGGCGCGGGGAGACGATGATGGGCAACAGAAGAGGTATTGTATACACATGTCAGTCGACGGCTGTGGGTTTTCTCGTTGTTTTGGCCTGCTGTTGTGACTGGTTGTCGTCAGTGTTATTTGTTAATGGCTCCCTGAATTAATCTCCGTCACTTCTTTCGTTTCATGAAAAGTTGAAACTGAGATAAATTTCACTTATGAAAAAATGTCCTGTTATGACATGATGTCTAGTCAGTGTAGAAAAATATATAGTCCACAACAATAATAATCAAATGATAATAGCAATAAATAAATATATAAGAAATATGTAATTAAAGTGTAATTATAAAAAACCAAAATATATAAAAAACATTAAAAATAATAATAGTAAATTAATAAAATAAATTAATAAAAAGACAATAGTATATAAAAATCAATTTAAAACAATTTACTATTTCAGTTGTTAACAAACATTCAGTGTGACACTGTTTTGTACTCTGTTGAAAATACAATAATAACAAATGAAAAATATTTAAAAATTATAGTTAAAATCTATAATTACAATAACATGAGGGTATTTTATAGTTATCTATGTTGCAAAGATATCTAGTCAGTGTGGATGTTATGTTTCAGACGAGGCGGCAACTATCCGTGTGACAAACCTTCCAGAGGACACGATAGAGGCAGACTTGCAGGAGTTGTTCCGTCCATTTGGGAGCATCTCACGCATCTACCTCGCCAAGGATAAAGCCACAGGCCAATCAAAGGTACCCTAGAAAATGGCTGTGTTATGTGCCTGGTATATTGGCACCCATCTGCATCCTGCATACTACGCATTGGCATTTGTGGCTTAATATTGGGTTGCTTCATTCCATAACTCGTCTCGTGTTTTTCAGGTGTGTAATGAACTTATGAAAGATTTACATAGCAAGAGATACTGGGCAGTGTTTCCCGTGATTAAAATGATGGATGAGGTGGTAGGATGGGCTGAGTGAGCACCGAATGTGTGATGCACAATGTGTGGTCACCTAGAACTATTTTAAAAACTACCTTCAACATTTTCCCTGAGAAACAAATGCATAACTACAAGCTAGTAACACGTAAACATGTTTCTAGTAAGAAGTTGTTATGAGGTAACAATTCTGGCATATTTTGAGCGAGGTGGCTTAGAAAAACAGTGAGGTGGCCCACCTCGCTCCTCATATAGCAAGGAAAACACTGCTGGGGTAGTGACTGTGCGCATGGCTAATGGGATTCAGTATTACTTTGAGGTTGTTTTCATGCCAACTATCATTTTTACACAAGCCTGTAAGTTTAGTGGCTTCCTGCATTCCATTGAACAACATCCTAATGTATGTCACGTACTTGCAATTTTTCATTTCTTTTTCACATCTTTAATGCACTTATAAGATAACATAACTGAGACCAGATAACAAGTGCCAAGACAGAGTTTGGTTCAGATTGTAACATTTGTTAGGCCAATTCGAGGGAAGTAAATTACTAATGTGTGAGGCTGCATTTCAGTTATATTTCCTGGTCCATTGCAGGGCTTTGCCTTCATCAACTTCCACCGACGGGAGGACGCTGCAAGGGCCATCGCTGGAGTCTCCGGCTTTGGCTATGGTCATCTCATTCTCAACGTAGAATGGGCAAAGTGAGTCTCACACACAGTACAGCTCTTCCAGTTTCAGTTTTTATTCCTGCAAAGTTATCCTGCCCTGTTCGGTGAAGTATGTAAGGGTAATGGTGTTGCAGAGATGTGCAGTAGTGGTCGAAAGATTATCATTTTGTTGGTATAGACTGTCCACTGGTGATTACTAATTTTGAGTAACTTCCTGAGAAATGGATCTGATGACATCTCATAGAATAGGAATATTAAAATCTAAGTTTACAATAAAGAAAAAAGTAGAAAGAGGTCAGTTGTACATAAAATTGTCCAGAAATATGTTAGTGGTGACTTTGCCTGGTGTGCACCGTTCACGTCATCAACAGTTGTCTAGATACATTCTGGTGATTATATCAGAAGTAGAGGATGACGCTGCTCCCTTAGGGGATGCCGCTGCTCCCGTAGGGGATGACACTGCTCCTGTAGGGGATAACTCTGCTCCCATAGGGGATAACACTGCTTCTTATCATATGCAGCTAGTCAAGTACTTTTTCTCAAAAAACACCAGTTCTCGTGGAGTTTATGTCCTTGAATATGAAAGGAACTATGAATGTATGCAAACACAATCTGACTTTGCTAATCCTTGTGTATTTTCCTTGCAGGCCAAGCGGGACTCAGTAATTATTAGCAACCAACATTTGGTCAAGATAATTTTCTGCAAGACTCGTTGTCTCTCAGACTTTGTCTTGTCTCTTGGAACATTGCATGGCATTCATGACTGACGTGAGGAAGACATCACATGAAGAACACATCTTTGGAGGTGTCAATTATTACATCATTGTGGTGTTCCTACACTACAGCATACACAGTAGAGAAAATGGCACAACCTGCAAATTTATACATGTCTGGATTATGTTTATCAGTTCATTTCCTTGATAAATTCAATAAACTAAATTTGAAATTCGGGTAAACGGATGTCTTTATTAATTAAACACAGCGATATATAGAATCATACAGTGTTTGAACAATATTGTAGTACACATTCTAATAATTAATGTAATTATTAAGTCACCACAAATAAAACAGTACAAAGACTTATTGGTGTTGTTTATGAACTATTTTGTAACCCTTTACATCAGTTTCCTTCAGAAACACTGACGTTGCTTTTGATTCATCGACAGCAAAAACAAACTGACATCTCTTAAATGTAGCGACTTCACAAACCTGTAGTTTGTGCATGTATTGTGCAGATGACTCAGATGACAAAAACCCATAATTTGTCACAATTTCACTGTTTAATATTGAACATGTAAACAATAGATGTAGGTGATATGCAATTCCTTATGAAAATATACTATAAAAGAAAATTTAATAATGACCCATCTGCAGCTGAGGTAAATGTGTCTGGTTGCTATGTCTGACCCCAGCTTGGAAGTGTCAACTCTCCCTCCTGAAACAACATCCAGTAGTGTCAGACTGAAAAATCCCCCAGTCACAGATTTGGTGATAATAAACATTGTCATTCTCTACATCACTCCTGAAAGTTTGAATGATACTGTATGTGACCTTTTCTAAAATTGTAATACCATTGAAAAGAATATTTATTAAGCTTTCCAACGGTGCAAAAATTATGGAGCTAGCTCACACACAGCCAAAGTTATTCGACACTGAACATGCCCGGGGTAGAAGGCTTCAAACTGAGAAAATCGCGGGGATTTCCTCTAGCAGATTCAGACAGTGGACATGCTGGGCTTTCCCGTAGTACCAAATATGTCCGCCATGCGGCAAGGGAAACCCCGAAGAATGCGACTTGAACAAGTGCAATTTATAGGTTTTGTTTTACGAAAGTTGCGTGAAATGTTACATAGCCTTTCTAAAAAGGTAGTAAAATGCACTAAATAGTAATATAAATGGCAAATATGCATTGACAATTTATAGAAAAGACATTAAAGTGTGCTTTGGTGACGAAAAGTCAAAATCGTTAAATATTGCCGTGTAATGTTTATACAGTGTTTTCTTGAAATCAAGTTTGCTGATATGTGACTCATTTCGTTAGAACAGGTCACATATGTTAAAAGTGCTATACATTAATGGCTTGTTATGACTTTAGTGGCAAAATGAAGATATATTTAACAATAGTAAACATTGAATATTGCCATCCAAAAAATATTGCATTGCTGTTACTGTTCTATTTCTTCGGAACTATAACCAGTTTGTGAATGATCATTATAAATCACACACGTGGCAAATTCTCCCAATGGTTAGTTACAATGTCTACAGAAACCTAGAATATAATTTAATTTTGCACATCATAATTTTAAGATTATCCTGTTCTGACTTAATGTGTATAGTGTGCCCCTACCTCTGTCTGGTTGTTCTCCAAGATGGCTGCCAGGAGTGTTGGAACACACACTGCCGTACCATGCACCTGTAAACATACTCGGTTTAATGTTTGTGAAGAAATGGTCGATATCCAAAACTTATAAATGCATTTGGTGGAATTGAAAACATTTCAATGATGACTATCAGATGGTTAATTTAGACTTGAAAAGAGTAGAAAACGAAGCTTGTTGTGTATGTGGATTGTGGACTAATGCAAGATTGGGAACTGACGCTGCGTTCCAATCACCTCATGTGTATTGTGAATATGACTTTGTAACACTTACATGACATGGTTGCATAAATTCACCAATCGTAAACTGGACTGCATGAATATTTGAGTTCGCCAACTTGCATGTTTACGATATGCATGAGGTGATTCACATGCAGCATTAATGACTAAAACTATGTTGTGCAGTTATTGTGACTGGTTACATGGTTACATCCTTTGTAACACTCCAAGACGACAAGACATGCTGCAGCTGAATGTATTGATTAATATCACTACAAAGAATTTCATAACATTATTGCAGGTTTTAATCTTATCTAATAGCTTGTAAAACTGGTACACCAGTGTACCTAACATTTAAGTGTCAATTCACAATAACAGTACGATCAGAATTGTCCTCCAATACTTTTAGTAAAAAAAACACATGTAAACTCACGGTGTGTAGAAATTGCTCGTTCTCAATGTTTTTGACATTTTCTGCCCACATCATCATCAGCCGTCGACTCAAAAAATCACGGCACATTTTCACGTCAGCCACCTAGGAAACGACATGATCAGTCTTCATAACCACCAGTTTGACTTGGTTCAGTATAAACAATCAATATTCTGTTCAAGAAGTGACTACTTAGTAGATATTGCATTAATCATTAGTCAATGCAATTTAATGCCTGAGCTCCCATTAACCATTACATGAAACTTCGGATACCCACGAATCTACCTTCATCCCTTAAAGTTTAACCACCACACCAAACACCCGCAAACAACAATGTGAGTGTAGCAGAGTAAAAATAGTTGCTCCTCTTTCCATAGTACTGTAATATTAACTGGTAAAGTAAACCTTGAATGTATGATATTCAAAAACAACTACCAATCTCTCCACCCTTTAAATCAATTAAGTTTCGTATCGAATATTGTTGATTCGAGATGATCGTAATGAGATGAGTGCTGACCTTGACATAGCTGCAAACACTTGGCATCCACACTCTGACTTCAGTACAAGCCGCTTGTGAATGCTCTAAATGTCTGCTCCCCACATTCACCAATCTGCAGTGAAACATGAATAAATTTAACACAAACATAAGAGTGGTTGCCAATTTTTTTCACAATACAACATTTTTTCGAACACCAATGGGGCCAGCTACTTGTCAGGCAGAGTTCAATTTCATGTTTTATTGAGCAAACATACATTTTCAAGATTTGTTAATGTGTTATTATTACGTTGCGCAAGGATTAGTTATATTGCAAATTTTATGGTAAAGAAAATCAGATTACTTTCTGTGTCGATCTCCCCTATCTCTTCTCTCCCCGTAGACCTTGAACACCCAAAAACGTTCAAACACCCTAAAAGCATTGTTTAGGCTTAACAACAGGAGGTGACACCATCTTCTGGATACAGAATTGGTGTCCTTGGAATATTTAGTTCCCGCTGTGCATTAGGAATTCGATATTCGTATTTGAAATGTCGAGGATATTTGATTCAAACAAAATTCCAGATTTGTCCCATCCTTACCTCACTGGTAGTCCCAAGTGAGAGTAAAATGTCCACAGAATGTCCGTGTAATCTTTGTAAATTTCCTCGCTCTCCTCTACACAACTCGCTGCTGCAAACAGCTCCACCTGGGGGCAACATGAATGTCACATCAAAAAGACTGATCAGTAACATTTGTTTTACGCAGGCAAAAAACAAAACAAATTTTTTTTTCTGAAGCAATGGAGTTTTGTTGGACTTGTTAAACAAGAATTAATATTTATATTAAGTAATTATAATATTGCTGTATTTATTGAACAAGCATGATATCCATGTGTAATTCAAATGTAATTAAGCACCCACAGACTTTTAAGAATTTAGCCATTTCAGTACGACAGTCCGTTACTGCGGTTACACGGTGTGTGGCACTTGAATATGACAGGCTGCTATAATTTTTACGCACAATTATCCACTATGTGGATGCACATGTTATGCATTGTCTTTAAGGCTGATACCCTAGCAATGCTAATCATTGATTATCGTTCTGTTGACTTTTTTAGATATGTGCATTTTGTGTAACTGCAAAAAATTGTGGCTGCAGTAATGGCATTATTTAAGTCAACATCTCTTCAGTCATCAATGACAATTTACCTAGTAATAGCTTATTTAGACTGATTAAAAAAAATATTAGTCATCTATTTTGTCAGATAAATCTGGTGATGATTGTAATAAATAAATAATGCAGGTGATAACAGACTTTGTAAAATTACCGATGGAGGCAACCCTGCAACTAACAGTGGCAGTATGTTAGGTCATTATGCTAATTGTGAATACCAGGGTAATGTATTTGTCAGGTTTACGATTATGAAATTAAAAATATACCCCATGTTACTTGCTGAGTATTAAACTTTCAGAATATATGATGTTCCTCTTGACAAAATGCATTACAGCAGCCAAAGTCTTGCGTTGAAGTGATGCAGTAAATGTTCATGTAAAATCACTGGGTATGCAAGATTAAGTGATCACAGCATCTGATGAGAGTTGCAGCACTAAAAGGGTTAACATAGATTTTAATATTAAGATATTACCTGAAATTAACTGAATGTCTTAATTCCTAGAGTGTTATTTGTTCAACTGTCTGAATTGACTAATGAATTGTAAGAAAGCATCATTCTCACTGCGTTGGTCTGTTGTGCTCCAAGCAATCCCACATCAAAGGAAGGGTCAAAACACTCTGAAAACAGAAACAAGTCTCCCGTAGACACACATTGAATTATGAGTAATGCATTTCCGCACCAGCTTTGATTATATTACTAATCAACCAAGGGTAATAATTATAAAAAAGTTATCTAGAATAGTTATATAATTAGTTGAATTGTTGTTGTAATTAATGTTGAATCAGATCAGAATAATTAAGTGAATGATAATGACCAAATGTGTGTGACAAAGGTAAAAAATAGTCGACGTCTACCAAAGGTGACAGCATAAATATAGATTAATATAATCATAAAGATTACTACATTTAGTGATAAAACCTCTCAGAAATGTTACCTAAAGGTGCCTCCATACATGGCTAGTTAATCTAAAGCAGTATTTGTTTCCTTAACTTTCAGTTGTATAAAACAACATTCGTATCCACCCTGTATCTCCCACAGATGTACACTGTAAACAAGTAAACACAAACCACTCACTGGGGGAATAGCGTCTGCCTTGTGTAAAACATCGCAGTGGAAGTGACGACTGCGCAACGGTCATCCGGGTCAAGTAGGCTGGAGGAAAAGGAGTGAATAAGGGGATTAGGAAAGTGCAGCAGCATACATTTCCTTCAGGAATTGTCCACATTTAGACCATGATATTACAATTTTGTGTCATGGACTAATTTGAGAACTAAAATGTTTATGTTCTCTAAAAACGAGTTTAAAGGTTTCAAATGTACCGCAGATATTTTAATACTGGTAACATGATGATAGAACATTTTCATGTTACATCAAAAGACTGAAGCTGATGAGTTCTATAGTGAATATAAACATTAAAAAACATTCTATTTCTTGACTAATATTTTGTAAACATAGGTGTTGGTTTTTTACTTTTTTTTGATAAAGTGACATATATGTCTGTTCCACAAATATCAAAGCTTTGGCAGGCACATCGCCCTAATATTGCACTCGCATAAATATGAACATAAATAAATAAAACTGTTTTGGCTAATGAATTTTTTTTTTATTGGTATGTCCTTTACGCAAGATTTGAGGCAAACAAAAAAACATCTGTAATAATGAATTTATACGGATGAACAATCATTATTTTATCAGGCCATTCTAAATAACACAAGGGTCTTATGTGTGCTGAAAATGTATTGTGTTTTAAAAATAATTGCTAGTATTAAACAATAAATAATTACATAAGAGTTTATTGTATGATGCAGTAAAATATGTTAACGAATAATGTCATGATTAAACCAAAACTGCACAAAGAATATTAATAGAATCCAGAGCATCAATAAATAAAAAACTAAAACACATTGTTCATGGTACGGCATGTTGTTGAGTAGTTATGGTTTATGTTTAGTAGTTTACCCATACTATGATGGCACTTTGTTGAGTAGCTATGGGTTATGACATGAACGATGGTACACGGAATGACAGACACCAACCAGCGAATGACATCGGTGAGACACCAGCCAAGTAGAGTACGTTACTGAGTCTGTCTAGAGACAGACTCTCCTCATTCTCGCCTTCTGACGTCGCCTTTGGTTGCATGTTGAACACCTGGCACAGTGGCAATATGGGGATCATGGTTGGCACAGTGGCAATATGGGGATCATGGTTGGCACAGTGGCAATATGTGGCAACCCAGTCATCTGTTGTCGGTCATCACATGACAACAATTCCATGAAGATCGCGGGAAGTTTGTACCCGGAATCTTGACTGACCGCTGGCTGTCACTCTGTGATTTTGATCGCCTCGCAGATTTTTCATCACCAGAAATTGTTCTCTCTGGCGAGCACTGTTGCTTCTTTGGCCGCGATGTTGTGACCTTCATTCACTCTGTGTTCTCCAAATGCTGTATGAGCAATTCTGGCGATTTTTATGAAATTGCTGTAATGTGATAACCAACAACAGTCACGTGACAACCGAGTAACCAGCAGCTGTTGAACGCTGACGAACGTGTCAAGAGAACATCAAACGCTCCACAGGAAAACACAGTGGATTCGGAAAGTGTATTTACAATATGAATTTAACTGAATCCAGTAGCAGCATTCATGCTGAAATGTAGCAGGGAGTTGTACTCCATATATTGTCGACACTTAGTGATGTTTCAGCAAATAAGCACAGCAATACACCAACTGAGATGTAAATAAACAGATCGTTTACCTGATCTGGATCAACAAACTCTTTTCCACATCCTTCCTGTAACAGAGCAGGAGGGTGTCACCACAGAATTCCCACATCTCCAGAAGTTCAGACATCATGACAAAAAACTGCATCGTTTTTAGAGACATACAACTATAAGCACAAGGAAAAACAAAAACCTTTATTATCCAGTCTCTGGCAGTCAACATCCGAAATTTTTTCTTACACTGGTAAGACCATCCTGCATAAAAATAATCAACTGTCCTACCTATAAAGACATTTCAGAGAATGTAATTTGAAACATAAGTAGTATTCTAAACGGGTTAAAATCTGTCGGTTACCATGACAACGGTTTTGAACATGTCTGGGCATGAGAACTGCTGTAGTCCAGCATCTCGCAGTCTCTGAGAGACTAGCTCCATGAGGTGAAGCTCAAGGTGCGCCAGAGGACCACACAGGTAGAATGACCCACGACTGATAACCCTAAAACAAAACAGAGTTCAAGTTGAGATAGAGGACCATGCAGATAGAACATCCCATTACTTATGGCCCTGAAACAAGACGGAGCCCAATATGTGCCAGAGGACCAACAAATTTATGCTGCATTGCTGATAGCCCTAAAACAAAATAGGAGCTCAAGATGAGACAATAGACCACACAGACGGGGCACCTCATTAATTGTGGCCCTGAAACTACGCAGACCTCAACATAAGCCAGAGGACCACACAGGTAGAATGTCCCACGACTGAATGCCCTGAAACAAATTACAATTTTAATGAGACAGAGGACTGAGCAGGCAGAAAACCCGTCGACTAAGGACCCTGAAACAAAACAAGTTTGGTAAAGAGTGTAAAGAGGAATATGGCAGTCACCAGAAATAACCCACCCCGGTATACATTTAGTTTTTGTTTGAGTTCTTAGCATATAGCATCTAAATAATAATGCTTATAATTTATAGCAATATTAATATTTTAAAGTTTATACATATCCAATAATGACTTACAACATTGTCAAGTGATGCTAATTGTTCTATGACTTACCCCATTTTTAGTATGTGAGAATTTCGACCAATAGTTACGTGATCCTTCACTGGAAACGAGAACTCTGCAAAAACAAAAGCAGTCAGCCATTTATTAGAATAATACAGACCACTGGTAAAGCAACATAGTTTACACAGCAAAGTGTACCGTATTCGTACTAAAAGAATGTTGTATTTGTATCTAAGTGAATGCTGTATGAGTTTTATTTTAGCAATCACAGCTTACATTGAGACAAGATAAAATCAAACAGAGGAAACCCATTCATGTTATCACACACATATTGAAATATTTATACCTTTCCTGGTTTATTGATGTTATTATATTTTTTACGACAATTTTCAATTTGTTTTCCCATGGGCCATGTATACATCAAAGTTATCTAACAGCAATATGTTATAAATAATGTTATCTATGACATAACGAGTATTGGTTTTATTACAATGTAGTAAGTCAATTTATTTTCTATATATCTAAAGGTGAATAGTATAAGTTTTATAACAAAAACTCATACAATGAGATAAAAAGCTGGTGAAGACCACTAATTTTATATCTTGTTACCTGGTATTTCATTAGATTCTCTAACCACCATATCTTCTACAGGCTGAAAAGGATAACATGTATTAATGTAAAATAGTGATACAAACCAAGAGCCACCCAACCACTGTCAATTAAAACAATATACTTACATAGGGTAATAACTTCTTTTACAGTCACCTGACTAATACAGCCACCTGACTGTACACGATTACGCTTACACGATATATGAAAAACAAACTACAAATTTCTTGTATATTATGAAGTACCGTCAGATATATCTGTGTAAAATTAAAGCAAAAGCACAGAGCAGTTTTTGAGGAAAAAAAACGGAAACTGGAAGTACCCCGGTATACCAATTTTAGGCTAAAAAATAAGTCAATCAAATTTACATTTCTTCTGCATAATATAGTGATAGTTCCCTTAGGAATGTCTGTGCAAAATATGAACAACAGATATTCAACGGTTTCTGAGATCTGAGAGCTAATGGCGCACGTTGCATTTTGCCCAGAAATCATGTATTTAAACTGATGCACCTGACATCAGTGTGATACTCACAGTGTGTGGATGCAGGTCAACAGGAAGCTGGAGAGCAACCAACATCACCTTCTTCTCTATGTCATAATATGCCCGCTGTTGAACAATACCCAAAAATGCATTTCCCCGACAGTTCAGTTGTGGCACAGTTACACATTGTTTCTAATGCTAAACTTCACCTGGAAATGTTTGTTTTCTCTGTAGCTGTGTCCAGAGTCTGGAATGACAACCCACCACTCTTTTGAAACAAAAACTCAAAAAGTATTGGTTTAAAATTGTATTTACAATTGTAACTTGATCTTTGGACGGGCTTGGTTTGTTTTGGATGAGTGGAAATTATATGCGCAACTACACAGCTAAGCTATTGATTTTTACTGATATTAATGTCCTTTACACTTAAAATAATTGTGTAACACGTGCATATGGAGGTATTATTTTACACATTACACACACATCCAGACACTTGCATGCACTGGCCGCACCCATACATGTGTGGATTGGATTGTATGTGTGTGTGTATTATTACTGAACACTCTGATCCTGTATAAATGTTTGCCCTTGCTGGAATGGTGACTTCGAAACATGTTTGTGTAGGCTATGATAAATAAATGTGCATCTCAACATGAACTGCTTTATGAATTTCTCATGCCAACAGAAACAAATTGAACTCACGGTTACCACTTTTAGGAGTTCTCGCACTTCCTTTCCTCGTTCTTTTAACGTCTCCTTCTCTTTCTCCACTTCAGGAGAGCTCTGAAACACCCAGATATGAGATAGCAATAACAGACAATGATCACACAGATAACTTGGTTTAACTTAAGTATATTATCACATAACGCACTAGTTGGCTACATTCACGTATCACAGTTGCTCTGCTAATGGCATATTATCCCCTGTAATGTAGCATATTTTGATGGTTTGGAGTTACCATGGAATTTATTTTATTTCTTAAATTTTTTACCTAGCACCATATTTCTACGAGTTATCTTTTGTCAATGCTGCACTTTTCAATTTCTCTAGTCCTGACACAACGCAGCAAGTAGTAATTCACCAATTATCATAATGTTAGGAATTTATAAAAATTTACACATGTCCACCGTACCTGTTTCTGCTTTACAAGTGTCTTCATGCGCTGTGAGATTCGTTCCCGTTCTGTCTCCAGGGCTTTCTTCTCTGTCTGTTTTGACATCAGGTTGTGATAGTCTGATGCCTTTGAACACGTGTACAAGTTTCATTATAATTATGCCCACACAAACAGTTCTAATCCATTTAACTGGTTAAGTTAAGTCATACATGGGTTAAATCTTAGACCGCAAGTGAAAGCAGTATCTGTGTACAAATGAAAGCAGTGTTGTTAAATTGTTGCCATTTTAAATATTTAACTATGTGATGTGATTTAGCTCATTCTTACAAATGACACATGTTCATTTCTGCCAACAGTGAGATAAGGTCTTTGTTGTTTTCACTACTTGTAGAGTCAACAAATTATTAATTTTGATAGGCGTGGACAGTCAATGTACAATTTTAAAATGTTTTTTTTGTTGCTTTTTTAATTTTTTTTAAATTAAATATGACTTGACATGATAAAATACATTTATGCAGATTTAATACATATTGCACATATATTCCAAAATAATTACTTGAAAAACAGAGTAGTTTTAAACAATATGGCATTCGGTTTTTAAATGGTATTATGTGTATACAAAATGGTACCTTAGTGTACCTGTTAATGAAATCATTGACACATGCTCAAGGTGAAAGTTCTGTTTAGCTGCATCCCTTACCAGCTGGTGAACATCAATGTACATTCCACGTGATGTCACATTGTCCACTAATGTGGTAACATCTTCGAGTCGTTTCATCAGGTCCAAGTCAACATCAACAACCGTGGTGTTGAGGGGGTCAAGATGGTCAATGTAGAGGGCGGACACATGGGTGGAGCCGGGGGTAGAGAGGGGTTCTGAATGGGCTGGGGAGCGGACGTGTGAAGCCAAGCATCGTGCCTGTTGTCTGTTCAGTGTTTGACTGTTCAGGGTAGTGTCTGCTCCCAGTGTTATGGATCTGACAAAGGAGCCTGACCGGGAATAAGACAACATCCTATCCACCCCTCGGAAGGGTATCACCCTTGTTGACCCTGCCATGGCTACGATTATTTGAGCAGAATGTTGGCACAGGGTTTCACTGCCCCTTGCATGGCAATGGCATATGGATGCTAGAGCTTTCAGCATTGTTATTAAAGTTCACTTTCAACCAAGGACGTTAGTTGTTTCAACTTTGCTGAACAGACATGGAAGCTGTTTTGAACACTATGCCATCTGAAATATACAAACATATGACAGTTAACTTGTGATGCTCTTACTTGTGATGTTTAGTGCTCATGACTGGTTAACGTATTTTGAAATACAGCTAGAGTAACATATATTTAAAGGTGAATAGAAACTGTTTAACAAATTATACTTATGACAGTAAACTAATCATGTTCCATTAAAATTTGCAGTACTTAGTTTTACCAAAAAATGGACGATGTACAGATCAAGTCCAAGACTCACTTTCCTGGATAGATTGGACGTAGATCTTTGTCATTATGGGGCATTGTCCATCAGTGGATTACTGTAGTATACCCATCTATGGAAAATCTGTGCCAGATCATAAACTGTGTCCCTGAACTATTGTGTTCTAAGGCTCTCGGCACATTGTAACACATCACATGACTTTGCACAGATTCACACGACACACATTGTGCTTTACCCAACACAGATACTAAGACAACATTTTTTTTATGCATAGTTGTTTTACAATATTTTATTTTACTGGCCTACTTCACTCAAAACAACTTCATTGACAGCTTATTTGCATACATTTTATAGGATATTATATTTCATACATTGATATATTATGGAAGAATTTGTTCATTTTTTAAACGGCCTAATCATCACGATACATGATTACTTGTGCCCTCACAAGTTCTAGTATGTACTACTTCAGTTCATATACTTGGGTAACACATGTACCCCAAACTAGTACCCAACTAACATATTCTCCGTACGCAATCCTATACAAGTAAACCAACTGAAAAATTATTATCATGATCATAAACCTCTTTATGTAAATAATAATCAATTGTTCAATGTGTAAATTGTGATATTCTTCTTATCTTAAATCATACTATATAGATTGTGGTGACTTGAACATAATGTAATAAATGCATAATTCATGACTGTATCCTGTAATGTTTCATTCATTTCTTGTGTAGTAATGACTGACGTCATTGCTAACGATGTCAGTAGCAGTCAGTTACTTGAACAAATCCTATCCAAACTGCGATAGCCTGGTCCTTGAAGATTTACGTTGCTAATCTATAGGGCAAGAATGGTCAAGTGAGTAACTGATCTTTGCTGTTCAATTGGTACTCGGGTTATTTGAATATGTAGCTAAATTGAAGTTGGTCTATGATTATAAGTAACTATGTTTGTAAGTTAGTATGTATACATGGTCATGATCTTCTTTCTTATTCTTCCTGTACACACCTAACTTCAACTTGCAGAGGGTACAGACGGAAGGACATTGCAGGTAAACAGCACAAATAGAAATGTTTGTTATTATTCTTCCATTAAATGACCTCGGTCAACTTGCTGACCATTATTGTCATAGGAAGCTATTGTCATTGGCTTGTAGAGTTGTCCTTCTCTAGTATTAGTGAGTCCACTAAATATCTACAGGTTACACATTTACCTCCCCCCGTGGGATCTTTTACTTCCCCTTGCATAGACACCAAATAGAAGGGACCACCGGCTTTTAGTGTCTCTTCCGAAAGACAAGGCAAACATGGGGTGAACAAAACTGTCTAAGTTTTAAAACGGTGGCAGGTGTGATTGAACCACCGTCCCCTCGATTGACAGTCTGTCGCCCTACCGCGTGACCACCACTCCCCACAGGGTGTAATACGTAAGAACAGTAATTAGTTACAGTTAGTCACTTAGATTTAATTTAAAAAACTGTCTCAGGCTGACAAGTCTTAGACTTAGTCAATTTAGTCTTAGATTAGTGCATGTAAACAGTGAGTGATACAACATGAATTGCTACATTTATTTTGTTGCTGTTTTTTTATAAAAGTAAAATTGGCTATATGAAAAATTCATGTGATATTCGAGTTTGATCGCTTCTACATAAGAATTAAGAAACTCCTTCCGTGATCTAACTGAACCTAAGCAAAACAGCAACGCGTCTCACATAGCATGAAACGTCAAGATCAACTACTGCTATTATCGCCCAGATACAGTGTCGCTGTTAACGATTTACACAACTGTAGATTGCCACTTACCAAAAATAAAAACATTAGTGTAATTAATTTTCAAATGTGGAACGCCAAAATTTAATTTACTGCATTTAAGTGGTCTAAAACAAACTATGCTGCATTCCTAATTGTGCAGTTCTGGATCTTCCCAGGTGCTTGCAATCATTTTAAGCAGTGTCTCCCTCTGTTGAACTATGGACAAGTTAGCGGGTAACGGAGGCTATGTTTGGGGCGACGTTTGACTGATTCCAACGTGCAACAAGGTCCTTGTCTCACAAAAAGATACGCCGTCAGCTTCATAAACTATGGATGTTTGTCTGATTGTCTTTATTATTGTTTCACTCTCAACTACACCTGCTAATGGTGGTAAGAATAGTAAAAGGATAGATGAACGTGAGTATACTTTCCGAGAATATATAACCCATTGTCGTCTGCAAACGCTAGCCTAGGCTAGGCCACGGACTAGTCAACAATACTCACAGTCAATAGAGATCTGTCATTCTGTGTCTGTGTGTGGTTTTCGTTTTCTAGTTCTTGTTGATTCCAACACTCGGCAAGTCTCTAGTAACTAACTAGTCTGTATATATTGTGGTTACAACGTTATGTGTTTTATGATGACGTCTCACCTTTTTCAGAACATTTACACCAAGTCGAAAGCCGACCTGTCTAAATTCTAATTCTATGTCTATACTATGACTATGTCTATGAATTTGCCAGTTCGGCGTTTCCCTGCCGCAAGGCATCGTGGCTAATGCCATAGGTCAATCATCTCACATGTGCCTATTTAAGAAACACTGAAGTTCGAGTTTATAGTCGTTTCTTGCTTTCTGTAATTATTTTATGTTTTTCGTGATCGTCGTTGATAAGGCTGACTCATAAACATTATTTATTATTATTTATTTAGCAACTGTTATATTTGTAAAACTTGGTTACATCCTGATTAGATCTAATATTTGAATAGCTTTGCACATAGCAATAGTATGCTTTTTCATTCTGAAAATAACAGGAAAATGGCTACATTGTCAGTAATAATAATAATAAGAACATTTATAGAGCACCATAAATCTAGAAAATATCCACCCAGAGGTGCTGTACATGAACATCTTGTGTGCCACTCATATTCCCGGTTTGCACCAAGGATGAAACATAAAGGAAGAGAGCCTTAATGATGTTAAGAGTTCATTAAGAAGGGGGGGCATCTACTGAGAGGTTTCTAAATGTTTTAAGACCGAGGGATTATCGTGGTATAATGTGTATGCAAATGCATGGATGGTATGCCAGATGTTTATAAATATTTTTCACACGAGAATGAAGGACGTGATATATTTCACTATTCAACAATATTTAGTCTTGCCAGGACAAAGAACATTCCTTGATGAAGTTGTCAATATATAAATAATGCAAAATTAAACGCTTTCAATAATAAATGTTGGTTTTGTCACACATTTCATGCAAACCAAGAGACGAAATTCTTCCATACTGTGATCAACTGACAGTCATGGAAGATATGGAACTAAAGAGGAATAATTAAAACATCAGATCACTGAATTGTTTGACCAGTTATGTAAGGAATTTATTGAAGGCTTTGAACAGTGAACTAATAAAAAACATTTATAATGTATTTTTGAAATATATACTGATGTTGCTGACATTTCTACAACGACAGCACTCAAAATTAACCATTTTACGTTGCCCCAGTGGTTGTGATTTAAAGTGGCAGACTGCATCAAGCATGACACATAATCCTGTAGTCTATACAAAGTCAAATTACTTTGACATTTCTTTTGGCAGTGATTACAGTTTACCAAAAGTGATTATAGATGTTGTATATTTTGTATTGTTATTATATTTGTACAACCATCGACCTATTTATGTCAACACAAATTATCGGCATTGTTTAGCACAAAGACAACATTTTGGGCCCGACTCTTTGGTACAGATGATCTCTGAATATGCCAGTCCAAATCTGCATGTGTTCCAAATTTAGTGCTTAATTTTGAAGAAAAAAACTAATATAATTCATCCATAATATTTTTAAATATATGTTTTTATTGTTGAAATGGGTGGGTATAGAATATTGTTATTTTTATGGAGCCTATAAATGTTGTTAAAACGATGGGGATACTTGGATATGGTCTTGGACCTCAGAGGACATGCGAGGAGAACAAGTTTGGGAACCACTGCCGTAAAGCAAACTTACAAGGGACCTTACTTGATGTTATTTTGAATGTGTCACTATTTACTGTAAATTTTAATTTATTCACCAAAAATCCTGCACACAGTTTGTACGGAGAAATCACTTGTTCTCATAGCTTTATGCAAAGACCAGTCCACTTGTCATTTGGATAGATAAACCCATTTCGGACAGGTAAAACTGGACAAGTAAAACATTTATGTACAAAAAAGGCTCTCAAAAATAAAAATTTTAGTTGGAAAATGGATGTGTTATAATTTATTTCAGATCATAATAGACATGTCGACTGGCTTGTATGTTCATGTGAATTAATATTTTTACATACATGTATGTGAACAAAATTGTTGACTGGCAAAAATTTGATCCTGCATAAAGATCTGCTTGTTCTAGACAAAAGCGTTTATTTAAAACACTGCATGGCTTGGATGTACTTTTTTCTGATGACTCTTGAAATTACAAAGGTGCTGTTTTGCATTTGTAGGGTATGAATTCCGATTATCAACAAACATTAACTTCACTGAAGGAAATAGAAAAAACTTGTTCATTCGAGATAAAAAACTGGTAAGGTCAGAACGTAAATTCTGTAGTTATTTCATATGTATATGTATAAAACAGTTCATTCTTTTCAGAAGACAGCAACAAAAACCTGTTTATAGGACATGAAAATAGAGGTGGGTTAAGAACATAGTTTGTTCTCGTTGTTTTTTTTATATAACAGCATAAAGATAATTATGCCCGAATATGTGTAGAAATTTTGAATAGTGTTTTTAGTTATTTATGTTTGAAAATCCTCAACGCTTAACACTGCACAAGATCTACCTGTCATTGGTCATGTCAGTATGCTTACAAGTAGTACCCTCTTTTGCATTTCTCATGTTACCAACAGGTGGCTCTGTGTCATTAAGCATCATAATTATCGCACGTCAAATTAGCAAATTGTAAAAAGTGAGTTTTAAAATGTGATATTGGATAACTATAATAATTATGACATATCTACCAGGGGGAGGGTATATCATAAAAAAAATTCTCTGTGGAGGCACATCTCTCAATTTTGCATGGACGTTGTTTTTAGTCTGAATGAAATTTCAACCCTCCTGCACATTTCTGTTATGTCAGTTATACAACTACTTGTAGGCCCAGTGACCAGTTGCAGTTGATTAATGTATTGCAAACCCTATACTGCTGGTTACGACTTATAGACCCTATTGTTGGTTGTATTGTAGACCCTGAACTGCAGGTTATATTGTAGACCCTGTACTGTGGGTTGAGTTGTAGACCCTCTATTGCATTTCATTATAGAAGCTGTATTGCTGGTTGTGTTGTAGATCCTGTACTGCTGGTTGTGTAGACCATGCATTGCATTGTGTTGTAGACCCTGCATTGCTGTACTGTGTGTTAAATTAAGTTGTAGACCCTGTACTGCATTGTGTTGTAGACCTTGTATTGCTGGTTGTGCTATAGACCCTTTACTGCATTGTGTTGTAGACCCTGTACTGCTGATTGTGTTGTAGACCCTGTACAGCTGGTTGTGTTGTAGACCCTGTACTGCTGATTGTGTTGTAGACCCTGTACTGCTGATAGTGTTGTAGACCCTGTACAGCTGGTTGTGTTGTACACCATGTACAGCTGGTTGTATTGTACACCATGTACAGCTGGTTGTGTTGTAGACCCTGTACTGCTGATTGTGTTGTATACCCTTTACTGCTGGTTGTGTTGTAGACCCTGTAGTGTTTGTTGTGTTGTAGATCCTGTAGTGTTTGTTGTGTTGCATACCATGTAGTATTTGTTGTGTTGTAGACCCTGTACTGCTGGTTGTGCTGTAAACATGGTATTCCTGGTTGTGTTGTAAACATGGTATTGCTGGTTGTGTTGTAGACCATGTATAGTACTTGTTGTGTTCTATACCCTGTACTGCTGGTTGTGTTGTAAACATGGTATTCCTGGTTGTGTTGTAAACATGGTATTGCTGGTTGTGTTGTAGACCAGGTTGTGTTGTAGTGCTGGTTGTGTTGTAGACCCTGTAGTACTGGTTGTATTGTAGACCCTGTAGTGCTGGTTGTGTTGTAGACCCTGTAGTGCTGGTTGTATTGTAGACCCTGTAGTGCTGGTTGTATTGTAGACCCTGTAGTGCTGGTTGTATTGTAGACCCTGTAGTGCTGGTTGTGTTGTAGACCATGTAGTGCTGGTTGTATTGTAGACCCTGTAGTGCTGGTTGTGTTGTAGACCCTGTAGTGCTGGTTGTATTGTAGACCCTGTACTGCTGGTTGTTTGTAGACCCTGTAGTGCTGGTTGTGTTGTAGACCCTGTAGTGCTGGTTGTATTGTAGACCCTGTAGTGCTGGTTGTGTTGTAGACCCTGTAGTGCTGGTTGTATTGTAGACCCTGTAGTGCTGGTTGTGTTGTAGACCCTGTAGTGCTGGTTGTATTGTAGACCAGCTGGTGTTTGTAGTGCTGGTTGTATTGTAGACCCTGTAGTGCTGGTTGTGTTTAGACCCGTAGTGCTGGTTGTGATTGTAGACCCTGTAGTGCTGGTTGACTATTGAGTACCCTGTAGGCTCTGGTTGTTGTAGTGTGTGCGGTTGTTCTGTGACCTTATGCTGGTTGGATGTAACATGTAGTGCTGGTTGTTTGTAACCTGTAGTGCTGGTTGTGTTGTAGACCCTTTGCGGTATGTATTGTAGACCCTGAAGTTGGTTGTATTGTAGACTGTACATGCTGGTTGTATTGTAGACCTGTATGCTGGTTGTATTGAACCCTGTATTGCTGGTTGTTTTAGATAGTATTACTGTAGTGCTGGTTGTAAAATTGTAGACCCTGTAGTAGTGTTTGTTTGTTGTAGACCTGTATCGTGTATTGTTGTAGCCCTTCTGGTTGTTTGAGACCCTGTAGTGCTGGTTGTGTTGTAGACCCTGTAGTGCTGGTTGTATTGTAGACCCTTAGTGCTGGTTGTATTGTAGACCCTGTAGTTGTGCCTGGTTGGTTTGTTGTAGACCCTGTAGTGCTGGTTGTATTGTAGACCCTGTAGTGCTGGTTGTGTTGTAGACCCTGTAGTGCTGGTTGTATTGTAGACCCTGTAGTGCTGGTTGTATTGTAGACCCTGTAGTGCTGGTTGTGTTGTAGACCCTGTAGTGCTGGTTGTATTGTAGACCCTGTAGTGCTGGTTGTGTTATAAACCCGGTAGTGCTGGTTGTGTTATAAACCCGGTAGTGCTTGTCGTGTTACAGACACTATACTGCAAATTATATGAAAACAGTGGAGACTTTCTGTGGGACTCTGGCCTGCTTGTGGTGCAGTATAAGTTACAAGGCCGTGCTCCTACTGTGACCTTCTTCAATCAGACGTGGGCCGCCCACTTCAACTATTCTATCATTAAAAGGAAACATATGGTTTGTATTTGTGGTTGTTCTGTGAGCTTTGCGGTAAATGTATCTTATGCTGAAGATAATGTTTATAATTATATGTGTAAGACATTGCAATGTGACACATTGACACCTGAAAATGGCCAAGAAGTTAGGCATTGGCAACCAACCTTGTTATATTTTAAGTGTTTGTTGACTATTTTAATATATTATTTTTTCTGAATAAAAATTCAATAAAAATGATGAAAGTAATGTTTGTTTTTCCTAGCCACCATAACTATATCATTAACACAATTTTTAGCCACATTACAATGGTACTGTTGTTGGGTGAATATTTTGCGTTGGGCTTGAAACCAGTAGAAATGTTTTCATAAATACCAGTTGGTGTTTAAGAGACACTACCATTTTCAGGATCGTAAAGCCAAAATGGAGATTCAGATTCGTCATTGGAAGAGCGAGATCAGCCAGGACTTTTTGACTTTCGGTGGCACAGGTATTTATTATTATTATTTTGCGCTTTAGCATTGCAGACACAAATAGCTAAATCACATCTGTTTTGCTTGTGCCATTCCATATCTCGACCGCAGTGGTGAGTATAATTGGGCAAATAAATAAGTAAATGATAAAAATTATTATTATAAAATAAAATTAGTATTCTTAAATGTTCAATATATGTTCAAAACTTTGTTAAATCTATACTTAAAAAGTCCAAGTAATAAAATAAAATAAGCTAAAATACACAGCAGTTAATGTCAACGAATTCTCACTGTGTTCTCATCATATTGAGAGGTCCCTTTCCAACTGTTGCCACAGGTCATGGTTGAGTGCTCACAGAGGATCAATGTTGTATACTTACCAACAATATAATTATGTTCTTCCTGAGGTGCCATACCATCACTGTTGCCCCATCTGGTCTATCATCTTGACATGGTTTTACATTTGATATTTCCCATAAATTAGACATAACACCAACATTCATAGAAAGTATGAAAATGTTCATTACTTTGGTAGTTAAGATGTGCAAATGTGAAGCATTGGCATATGGAAATTGCTTAGCTAACATACTTATTTCAAACATCACCCACTGGATCTAAGACGTTTTTTTTATTTAGTATTATCTTGCACATTTTGTAAATGTTTCATATTATGTCTTCTAGCGTCACAATATAACTGTTTGAATGTGATGTTACTTGTGTTGTCACACGGGTGAAGTGGTGGAACTGTAAGAGTAGGACTGTTTGAATGTGATGTTACTTGTGTTGTCACACGGGTGAAGTGGTGGAACTGTAACAGTAGGACTGTTTGAATGTGATGTTACGTGTGTTGTCACACGGGTGAAGTGGTGGAACTGTAACAGTAGGACTGTTTGAATGTGATGTTACTTGTGTTGTCACACGGGTGAAGTGGTGGAACTGTAACAGTAGGACTGTTTGAATGTGATGTTACTTGTGTTGTCACACGGGTGAAGTGGTGGAACTGTAACAGTAGGACTGTTTGAATGTGATGTTACTTGTGTTGTCACACGGGTGAAGTGGTGGAACTGTAACAGTAGAACTGTTTGAATGTGATGTTACGTGTGTTGTCACACGGGTGAAGTGGTGGAACTGTAACAGTAGAACTGTTTGAATGTGATGTTACGTGTGTTGTCACACGGGTGAAGTGGTGGAACTGTAACAGTAGAACTGTTTGAATGTGATGTTACTTGTGTTGTCACACGGTGAAGTGGTGGAACTGTAACAGTAGAACTGTTTGAATGTGATGTTACTTGTGTTGTCACACGAGTGAAGTGGTGGAACTGTAACAGTAGAACTGTTTGAATGTGATGTTACTTGTGTTGTCACACGGGTGAAGTGGTGGAACTGTAACAGTAGAACTGTTTGAATGTGATGTTACTTGTGTTGTCACACGGGTGAAGTGGTGGAACTGTAACAGTAGGACTGTTTGAATGTGATGTTACTTGTGTTGTCACACGGGTGAAGTGGTGGAACTGTAACAGTAGGACTGTTTGAATGTGATGTTACTTGTGTTGTCACACGGGTGAAGTGGTGGAACTGTAACAGTAGAACTGTTTGAATGTGATGTTACTTGTGTTGTCACACGGGTGAAGTGGTGGAACTGTAACAGTAGGACTGTTTGAATGTGATGTTACTGTGTTGTCACACGGGTGAAGTGGTGGAACTGTAACAGTAGAACTGTTTGAATGTGATGTTACTGTGTTGTCACACGGGTGAAGTGGTGGAACTGTAACAGTAGAACTGTTTGAATGTGATGTTACTTGTGTTAAAGTCAACACGTGGTAAAGTGGTGAATGTCATGGACGTTGATGTATGTTATCTTGTTACTGTCACATGTGAAGTTGGATGTCACCACAGGTAGATGTTTGTAATGTATGTTACAATTGATGTTGTAGTAATGGTGGAATCAACAGTAGAACTGTTTGAAGGTGATGTTACTTGTGTTGTCACACGGGTGAAGTGGTGGAACTGTAACAGTAGAACTGTTTGAATGTGATGTTACTTGTGTTGTCACACGGGTGAAGTGGTGGAACTGTAACAGTAGAACTGTTTGAATGTGATGTTACATGTGTTGTCACACGGGTGAAGTGGTGGAACTGTAACAGTAGAACTGTTTGAATGTGATGTTACGTGTTACATCAGTGAAGGGCTGTAGTTTGAACTTGTTTCAGACGCCCTGGCTAAAGAACCGTGGAAGGTGACAGTGTCTATGGACGTTGGTAATGTTATCTATCGCTCTAACTTCACATTGTTGGATGTCACCACAGGTACATTCATTGTAATAATAATAATACAATTTATTTGTATAATGCTAGAATCAATAGTATTGCTCTCAGGCACTTTACATAAATGTAAATATAGTAGCTAAAATTGGACGATAAATTATTATTAAAATAGATAGAAGGCTACTGTATCTGTATAGCTTGCTGACTCCCACCCTCTCTATCTCCCCACCTTTTATTTCACTCCTACCCTCTCTCCTGTTGTCACCTTCTCTTTCACTCCGACCTACCCTCTACCTCCACATTCCCTTTCGCTTCCAGTTCCACCCTCTCTCTTTCCACATTCTCATTCATTCCACCCTCTCTTACTCTCTTCCCACCATCTCCACCCTTTCTCCTCTCACTTCCCCATCTGTCTGTCTCTGTCTCTGTCTCTGTCTCTGATCTGTCTCTCTCTCTCTCTCTCTCTCTCTCTCTCTCTCCTCTCATCTGTCTCTCACTCTCTATCACTCTCTCACTCTCTCTCTCCCCCTCTCTCTCTCCCTCTCTCTCTCCCTCTCTCTCCCTCTCTCTCTCCCTCTCCTCTCCCTCTCTCTCTCACTCCCTCTCCCTCCCTCCCTCCCTCTCCCTCTCGCTCCCTCTTGCTCACTCTTGCTCGCTCTCGCTCTCTCTCTCTTCTCTCTCTCTCTCTCTCTCTCTCTCTCTCTCTCTCTCTCTCTCTCTCTCTCTCTCTCTCTCTCTCTCGCTCGCTCGCTCGCTCGCTTTCATTACCCTATTCCTCATTTTCAGCACCATCTTCTCTCCCCACCTTTTTCCGCTCAGTTACAACCCTCTTCCCATTTATCACCACCTTTCTGACTCTCTGTCTGTCTCACTAAGTCTCACGTCTCCCATTTCTTGCTCCACATTGTCTTTCCTCCTGCCTCCCCCTCACCCCCTCCCCTCGTTACTTCCCACCCTCCCTCGATCCCTCCCCTTTCCCCCAACCCTCAGTCATCTCCCACCATCCTTTCTGTGCTTCATCCAACCCTCTCATCCCAATTCTCCTGCCTCCCCCTTGCCCTACCCCCTCTTCCTTCCCTCATTCCTTTGATCGCACCCCTCCCTTTCCTCTCTTCCCCTCCCTCCTTCCTATGCCCCCGCTTGTCACTTCACCTCTTTAAACTAGTACCATGTTGGTGTTTCCCTCCAGAGCCTCTCATGCGCCCCGTCCTGTCACCCCACCACCTGGAGAGGTCACCAGTCACCAGTGATGTGGAGGACATTGTCATTGCCCAGAGCCCATGTGCTCCCAACGTTGCCGTGGTGTCACTGAAGAGGCCTCCGTCTGCTGGTGAGGGAAATAATACAGACTAGGGGGTTTGTATTGACAGACTAGGGGGTTTGTATTGACATATTAGGGGGTTTGTATTGACAGACTAGGGAGTTTGTATTGACAAACTAGGGGGTTTATATTGGGGAACTAATTTTGTTTCATGCTGTTTTGATGTGAATTTAAAAAATGCCCCATGTAGTATTTTGTGAACATTTAACAAGTCTTACATTTTATATAAAACCCTATAATTCAGGTAGTTACATTTGCAGATAATAATCAGTGTGGAATAATAATATGTTACGTAGCATCATATGTAGCTACATTTCTGTAACAGTTAAATGTTTGGATAATGTAAAAACCAGAAACAACTAGACTTTGTAACATTTTACTTAAAAAATCACATTCTCAGGTAATTGTTATAAGAGACATGAAAACCTTCAGACTTCTGAAGACTTCAGATCCTGTGAACTCAACTGTCAGCCCAATTAAGTTATGACAACAATGTCATGAAGAATAACTGTCTTGCAAAGGTGTCATAAACTCAAGATTTATCCATCTAACTATCCTGAGCTGTTCTAATAAGTTGATTAAAGCTGAGCCCAGTCCATTCTTTGATATAATAAATCCATGACTTGCTGGTCTCTCTTTCTTGACCCATACGTTCCCCCTACAGGATGGTGTTAGCCAAGCTCCCCTTCCAGCTGATCACATGACCAAATCACTGCAACTTTCTTCTTTTTACGTAATTTATAGCTAAGGTAAATGCACTACAAGCATGATCACACTCTTGGGCTGTTTAGCAATATATTCTGTTCATTAATTAAGCACCACCTTGATTCTGGCATAAGTTATTTAACTAAACTTGGCATGATTTGATAAGATGTTCTCGGTGGCTACCTTTGCTGCTGCATACTGCCTGGTCCACTGACACAGATGGATTCATACACCGTCATTTATGTGAGTCAGTGCTCCTGCTGGGCTTAATGAGTCAGAATCATGGCTAGTTTGCTGTATATGACAAGTCAGATGTTTGTTTGTACCAGAGCTTTGTATTAAGCCAATCATTCAAAATAACATATATACATAATAGAATACTATATACAAATATAATTCAAAACATTTGACTACCAGCAAAGGTGAGGAGAACCAACAACTCGCAGGTGGAAGAACCCTGCAACTAAATCCTTATGCAGAAGGGGAAAGCGTCATAGCGCCCGAAAACCCCTTTATGTATACAGTAATCCCTAAAATTATCAAACACAGGATTATCACATGAAACATCGCATGGTACATCCTTGATCTTCATCAACCATCAATGATGTAATTTAACACCAAACATAATTGAATCCCCCAGGTGTAGAAGGGGTAGATTGGTGGGAACAAAAGATTAGTATACAATCTAATCACAATTAAAGCAGGATATAGTAATATATTTCAATTAATAAAACCGTTCAATAATACAAGCAACAAGTGTTCTACCTCTTTCACGTGCTGATTTCGAAGTGGGACGCTGTAATGGCGCGAAGCCCTACTTATACCATATAATCACGTGATTTACTTTAAGGTAACACTCGAAATTTGGAGTCAGTCACACTGCCCACATAAAGGTCATTTGATGTACATAATGTTGTATTTCTACAGACATCTACGTAGGGGTGACGTTGGAAGCGTTTGCACCTGAGTCTGTCGAGTGGTACGCGTTGGCTGCATCAACCCTTTGTTCAGAAGCAGGACAGAGTAAGTGCATGTAGACACACTGTAACCTCTTCATTCCCATTGACACACAACACAGAAACCATCTCCAGTCATGTCAGTCTGCAACTTGCATAATTACCGGGGGTAGTAGTCTTGCCACAACTGAGGTCTTCTAAATGTTTCCTTAATTATCTCTGTATTGTGATTTTGCTGGCATAATGTACAGCCAGTTAATTATTATTTAAATTGAATAGTAATTATAGGTTGACACGACCAGTCATGTTTACTGAGTGGCAGCTTTCCAGTCACCTACCGGGAATACCAGTGCCTGACTCCTACATTACCAAGTTGCCTAAATTTACCAATTGTATATTGGAGATGAACTTACCTGTTCACAACAGATGTTTACCAGCTGCATGAGGTGATTGGAATGCAGCATTAGTACTGTCTCCTGGACATGTGACAGTTGTTTACTTTCACTATCATGCTATGCATCTTTAGGTTGTTTATTGTTTTTTTATGCAGAATCAAAATAAACTTACTTTTTTCCTTATAGACTGCAGCTCTCTGAAGGTCCTCGACATTGCACTGACCAACTATAGGATTCTCATACTCACGGACCATGGTCTATTCTACAGTAACGAGACTCACAAAGCAAAACCTCGATCAGTGCTAGCCTTTCATGTGATGTGGAAGACAGCAGCATGTGACATAATTGAGGTAGACATATATGTAGTTACCTTTCTGTTCTTGTACATTTGTTGCTAATCTGTCATCAACATCTTCATTGTGCAGTCATAGTATCCCATGATTGGGCAAAGGCCTGAGCAGGCTTTTCCCACCTCTGCCTATGTTGCGCTGTCCTCTGCTGGATGGTGTCCTTCCAGTACTTATCTAGTTCATCTTTCCATCATCTTGCTGGTCTCCTACATATCATTTCCCTTTGTAAGGTTTCCAGGTGAATCATGAGGTGATGTGTATCGGTTATCTTGTATTTTACCGACATTCCCTGCCATGATCCACTTTCATCTTCTGACTTGTTCAATCATGTCTTTGACCTTCGTTTTTTCTCTTACCCAGATGTTTGTTTTTCTTATGATCTGGTATGTGATGTTTAGCATACTTCTGTGTTTGTGTGGCAACCAACTTTTTCTTTACATAGTTGGTGAATTCCCATGTTTTCACGCTGAACACTATTTTACTAATAATATAATTCCTGTGTGTTTATATAGAAAAGACAAATCGCCCGCATATACTATAACAAACTCAGTCTTGAGAAAATGGAATTGATATTTGTGTATGCGTACAGCAGTTGTTTGACGAGCAGTATGTATTTACAAGAAAATGAATAACTCAGTGTAAATAATTACCCAGGGTACTCATTTCTGAGATTAACCAATGGAACGTTGCAATCATAAAACACGGCTATGTCAGAGCTCAACTCAACAAAAAATTTATTTCATACTTTAGTCATTATTGCACATGTGTCAGCCATACACAACCACTAGAACTGTACTTATTTCACTTTCAGAGTGGCAGGCTGACATTTTCGGGAATCTGCCAAGGCCAACATAATGATGTGCTTCGAGGTAAGGTCCTTAAACATTGGCTACTGCATCAGCAGGGCTTTATGCAGGACAAAATTATTACCAGTCACACATGTTTTGGTGGACACATGGATGTTAACTGTTAAGCCAGTTTACAAACTTTAAATGTGTCTGATGATTTAAAATGGACTACAAACACACATGTGACACCATTATTTTACACTCACTTTTTTGCTCCTTCATTTTTTAGCCGTCAACCACCCGTTCACCCATATTCCTACCTGTCCACAATGGTTTTACCTGTCCATGTGATGGGTGGACGGGTCTCTGCATAAAGCTATGTGCATAAGCCATGCAAGAAGCAGTCATGTTTATCCTCATCACCACCATCATACACTTCATGGTTGTTCTCCTCTTGCTGTCTCTGTCATCAGGGGTGAGGTAGCCATGGTTACTGTCATCTTTTCTTCATCCTTTCTTTCTTCTCCTTACCTTTCTCTTACTATAGCCTCTATTAACAGTCTCCAACTCCTATCTTTTGCTGCTGTCCTCCATTCTCCTCCCACTCTTTCCAGATCTCTCTTAACACAGTCCTCGGCCTTCCTTGCCTCCGTTTCCCCTCCTCTTTCTGGGCATCTGCTCTCTGCCATTTTTCCATCTCGCATTCTTTCCACATGTCTGGCCCATTTCAGTCTACTTCTCACCAGTTTCCTTCACTCCAAACTCCACTCTCTGTTGACCCTGTCTTCTCCTACCCGCTCTCTTCACTCCACACTTCGTCTTATCCAGTTGTTTTTGCAAACTTGCACTCTCTCCTATTGTTTCTCCCAGTTAGTGCCATCGTTTCTATGCCATCAGCATCATGGTTGCCACAATCTGTTATTGCCACGATCTATTCATTTCTCACTCAACCTTCTTCTCCCAGTTTTATCTCCTTTGTAAGGCAATTTTAACCAACAATTTTTTGTTCAAAGATTGTAACAGGTCGATATTTTATGGAGCAAATGTATTGATGATCTTTTATATAGGCTAATACTAGTATGTGAACATGAAATAATAAGGTGTATGCTTGTATAAATATACTCCTGAAATTTATGTACTTACAACATATCTTGGGGTCAATCAATATTATGGTTATTATGGTTCTGTCTTCGGGCACATACAGAATCTGCTAGCCAACAATCTGTTGTTTTGTCTGGGCAGTTGGGATGATGAGTGTTTTATTTATATACTTTTACATCAGCAGTTAAGCTTTATTACATTGCTGGTCTGCAAAGACAGTTTAACTTGCCTGAGTTGCCTCTGAACCATGTCTTTGTTGAAGATTGACACAAAGATTTTAACGGAATTGCAAATTATCAAATATGAATTTTGACAGACTGTTTACAAATCACGATAAAGGCATTTACAAACAAAACAATTTTGCATGCTGTTCAATGTTATCACATAATTGGTTGGTTTTGTTTTATTTAAATTTTCGTGATGTATATTAATTTCAGTTGTCTCAATTAAGGTAATTGTTTGTGTTTTGGATTTATTTGATTGTAATGTCAGTATATAAATGTGATTTACCGATAATGGTTTGCCTACCATCCAGAGGACGTGGGATGTGTTGCCTATCACTGTGTGAACAAGGTTCGTATTAACTCACTTTTACTAACACTTAAATTGGCCCATTTTTATGTCTGAAATATCATAACAATAATTGTTCTTAACGGATTTGTTTCTTTTTTGTTATTCAGCAGCTAACACGTGGCTATATTTGTCTCACCAGTTGTAGGATATGCAGTCACTTTAATCCTCATCGAGGTGCCAGATCAAATGTTTGTTTTATATATTTTGGTTGAAGTTCAGGTAGTACAACCCAACATTTTAATATGTGATAGATAGTGTAATTTAATTATAATAAAGAATTCCATTTAGCAATAACATGTTACATATAATTCATATTTCTTATGACAGGTATTAGCAATGATTTATGCCACTGACGATTTTTAGTGGTCACGCCTAGGATTAAAGTACAGGTATAGTCTTTACTGTGTAATCTGATATTACAGTAAACTGAATCAAACAGTTCCCTTTAAATGGTCAGCTTGTCCTGTTGCAATCAAATAATTAAAATATGACTTTTTGAATGTAGTCATTGCTATATGTTCAATATCCCATGTAGACTAGTACAGTTAGCAGTACTTTTAAATAGTTATAAATTGTGTTATCTTCATTTGTTTCTGTCAAGTCAGATTTAATGTTTCATCCATACATATAAATCGTTGACAAGAAGTATGGTTTGCAATAAATAGAACTGTTCTCCATTCAAAAATATTCCACATATATACATGTGCATATAGCTGGAAGATGTCAGTCAAATTGTTCGACTATGTTTACAATGGTTGTTAGGAAACCTTTGGTGCGTTCAGTGGAAACAATATTACATCTTGGACACCAGTGAAAGGAGTTGAGAACAAAGCCACTCTCTCATCCATAGCACACAACTATCACATGGACACACTTAACATTCTCTACACCCGACAGGTACAGTTGATATATCTAATATTATGTCAGTCTGACTATGGTGTATATATATATAATATGTGTGTATGTATGTGTGTATATATGCACGTGTGTGTGTGCATGCGTGTATGTGTGAGTGTGTGTGAGTGTAAGAACTATATCTCTGATGTTTGTTCTGATCTTCATCATGGATAGTTTACATCTTGGGTGCACATTTTTCAGGGATCTATTTACCACCCCATTACAAGGATCTGTATAATACTTATAGCTATAACCCAATTCTGTGCTAATTAAAAAGAGTCCATCATTTCCCTTACCCAGAAGTAACGTAGTAATTTGTAGCAGGAAGTCAGCTGTGTTGAACGTAGCAAGATAGGACTTCGTTGAACATCAGAAGGTTAGCTCAGCCCGACTCAGTAATATAACTGCCAATGAAGCTTGACTTATAACTAGATGTTTTGTTTAGCATTTTATCCTGTTTCAGGTTGGAAACTTTTAAACTGCAAACATTGTTACAGGCTCATGTAACTAAACACAAGTTGTGCATGCAGTGTATCATCAGCATATGTATTAGTATTGAGAAACCTGATATTAACAAATAAATAAAGACACCTAAGAACAAAGAACATCCACCCTCCATTTGACGAGGTAGTATAGGGAGTGTATACAGTTGATTCAGTGCAAAGTATGCATAAGTTATATGTAATGATCTCTCATGCAATGATGTACTAACCACATATTTTAACTCCATTCATGCATGTCTTCTTTAGCAAAGTGGTGTCACATGACATTGGTCAGGTGACACACCCATTAACTCGCATCTCCTTCAATGTAGATTTCTCTCTGGATGATGACAATCTCCTTTTATCTTCCTCCTGTGCCTAATTCTACTGCCTATATTCTCGTCATGATCTGTAATGTTAATGTACTTCTGTGAGACTGTTGGCCAGTCTTCAATTTGTGGTTGGTGACAATTAAAAATGTAGATGTTCTTTCATTCTTGAGTCAGATGCTCTAACTATTTTTCTCAGTTGTAAGTTTTTGGTAAACTACTGCTGTGTCATTCACAGAGTGGAGCTGCTCTTCTAAAAGTGATACAGCTGAAACGTGGAGTGATGGCCAATTATTCCTTCCCCCCGTTTGAGTTTCCTGTTGAAGCAGCCATCACTGGTTTGACTATCCACCCAATTTCATGCTTATATTATGCCTATGGCAAACAGGTATGTCACAGATATAAATGATCACGTTAAATATTTTCATACATAAGACCGTGTATTTCATGCACAAGTTATAGTTAAATAAATTCATTTACTGTAGCTTGAATGAAGACCTCTAATTGTCAAAACCTAGTTCTCTATTGTACCCAGAAAGTATATACAAGGGACTCCTCTACAATATGTTCACCAACCACTCATAATCAACCAATGGATAAAATTGACATTTATGGCTCATGTGGTGACATTTTCTGATAGCTACACATGATACTTGTCATTTTAAAACAGTCTATTTGCTATTCATTAGGTTGTACAATGTTATGTAAAATTGCCCAGTTAGTGGCTTTTGACAACATATCCTACTGGGTTTGTATGAGTGTCAAATAGAATAAGAATGCGTTCCATTAAAATGTGATGGGATTAAAGGGTTAACTGTGGTAAAAGTACCAGTGTGAGACTTAATTGTGCGTGTGTTGTAGTTGTGGTTGTCCGAAGACGGAGGTAACTGGTTTGACATGATATATCACATCCGGAGTGAAACTATCAAGAGAGTTGCAGTCGGGTTCACAGATGGCATTATTGTGGCTCAACAAGCCAACCAGACAACTGAGCTTCTTTTTAGCAAGGCTGGTTTGTGTCGCTTTCTTCATCTAGGCATGCGTTGATGGAAAAAGTTGAATTTACATTTTTGAATATTTCAAATTGAATAAAGTAAGGATATCTTTGAAGGTAGGTAAGTTTTCACTGGCATTGAATGGATATAGTTTTGTTTAGTAGCTTGCTAGATGGTGACATGCAGTTCCCATGAAGCCTAGCAGATTTGGTTTTGGGTAGGTGTATTTCATAGATGGATATATTGCAACGGTTGATTGTGACATGATGTTATAGGTTGATTAACCTATGAGATATTGTCCAAGGATCAATACAAATTTCCTGTTAGATCTATATATGTCAATGAACATGGCATAGACAGCTTGGTCAGCTGTTTTCTGTGAATAACTATACTGTAATGATTGCATGCTTTTGAATACCAGAAAAAATCAGATGTACAGAAACATAAAATTAAAATACAACAAATGATTATTTTCATAGAGTTTGGGGTGTCCAAAACCCATATGGTGTCTGAATATGTGCAGTCATTGTAGTGGTGGGGTTCCCCGGTTAAAGATTATTTGAGCGACAGCCATTACAATGTAATTAAGTTACACTTACAACAGGAAATTGCAGCTGGATGACAGTCTGAATGCTCTAATAAAGACTGTAGATATTTGGATTCGTAAAATAATGTAATTTTCAAATGCCCGAAAACATTAAGTGCAGAAAAATACCCTTTGTGTAATTTGTAACAGGAAGTCTACTGTCTAGAATGTGGAAAAATTAAACATCAGGCTATTGTGGTTAACTCTGCTTGCTCTGCTTTATTGCCAAACAGCTTTGTTTTGAAACTGGATGCTTTTGCTTACCATTGTTCCAAGCGTAATAAAATAACTAAACACACATTGGCAGGCAGTACACTTTCTTGTTGTTGTCATAAGAACGTAACTGAAACGTAAATGAAAAAATTAAAACATAGTAGTTGGCTGTAAGTTATTGGTGAATAGTATGTTTGTGGTGATACTTGTCACCTAGAAGTGACTGTTGACACAGGTGTGACTCGGGCAGCTCCATTTTCTGTGACGGGGGTCTCCAAGTGTACCGTGTTTATTGATAGCTTCAGTCACATCTACTGTCTCATGACAAACCAGGAGTTGACAGCAGTGAAGCTAGATGTCAACCGTCTCATCAAGGTAGCAAAAAGCATCTATATTAGGAAACAGTTCTAATGTGATCCTGCAAAGCTAATGTAATATTAAAAAAACAAATTAATACGAATATAGTATTTTTGATATAGCTCATACTTGAAAATGTCATCTAGAGTTCATGCATTTGTTGTTTGGGTAAGCTCACTACACTTTTTTTCAGGATAGTTCATGTGAATGAATCATTGAACCATCTGTTCATGAATGTTCATGATGACCAATATACAGGCTTTGGAGTGAATCACAATAACAAATCTTTTGCAGGAGTACAAAGCACGATCAGATCATCCACTTGCCATACAAATGTTCTCACAGCTAGATGTCACTTTTTACGAATTCTCAAGAAACACGACTGCCGAATCCTTCTTTTACAACAGCCACATTGGAAAACAAATATCTCAAAGGTAAAAAAGCTTGACGAGTCAGGGGGAGAGAGAGAGGGGGGGGGGAGAAAGAGGAGAGAGAGGGTAAGATTTGGAGGGAATCGGGAAGAGAGAACAAAAGATGGAGTCGGCGAGAGAGAAGAGAGCGTAGAATAGTGATAAAAGGAAGGGGAGCAGCAGGATGGAGAGAAGGGAAGGGAAGCAGGAGGATGGAGCAAACAGGCAGCGAAGCAGGAGGATGGAGTGAAGGGGTAGAGAAGCAGGAGGATGGAGAGAAGGGGAGGGGAAGCAGGAGGATGGAGAGAAGGGGAAGGGAAGCAGGAGGATGGAGTGAAGGGGAAGAGAAGCAGGAGGATGGAGAGAAGGGGAAGGGAAGCATAAGGATGGAGAGAAGGGGAAGGGAAATAGGAGGATATGCAAAGGGGAAGGGAAGCAGGAGGATGGAGAGAAGGGGAAGGGAAGCAGGAGGATGGAGCAAAGGGGAAGGGAAGCAGGAGGATGGAGAGAAGGGGAGCAGCAGGATGGAGAGAAGGGGAAGGGAAGCAGGAGGATGGAGCAAAGGGGAAGGGAAGCAGGAGGATGGAGAGAAGGGGAGCAGCAGGATGGAGAGAAGGGGAAGGGAAGCAGGAGGATGGAGCAAAGGGGAAGGGAAGCAGGAGGATGGAGATAATCTGAGCATAAGGGAGGTAGAAGGGAAGGGGAGCAAGACGAGGGAGGGAGCAGCAGAACAAGAGGATGGATACAGTCGGAAAAGGGAGACAGATGGGTGGGTGAGTAACAGGATGAACATGGGGTGAGGGGAGTAAGAGGTGGTATATAGTATAGAAAGCAAGAGGAGGGAAGGAGAGGGGAAGGGATTCTTTCTTGTATCCATTGGGAGGGAGAACAGTTAAGAGGAAGGAGAGAGAGGAGGGATGGAGAGAGGTAGAGATGAGAGTGGGAAGATTGTGGGAGAGGGATAGATTGGGAAGGAAGAGAAGCCTTCCATAATTTTATATCACAACCAGTTGTCATAGTGAGAAGGGAACTGTTTTAGGGGTGGCGAGTCATCAATCATTAAACATGTGAACTTTGCCCCTGACTGCGGTGGATTCCTTGCATGCGTGGATGTAAAGCTCGTTCAGCCTTACCGCTTGGAGGACATCAGTGATAGTCCTGCCCTTGTTTGCACCATTGGTAGGTACGAAATTAAACTATTCAGTATGCCTGTTAAGGATGGTACGAATGTGGAATTTCTTTTGAAATTTTAAGTTGAATCAAATGTCATAAAAATTTCAAATACAAATCGAATACGAATATTCAGTCGTTTCAACTTTGATTAGAATACTGAACAGTGTCGAGGTGTTTTGCCGGGACGCGGCGTCATCCCGGGGCCATGGGCACAAATCTGTGTCAGAGTCGTACACATGGGCATCGTGACCATATGCAGCGATCTTTTTGTTTACTTTCTGACATAAGCATGAAAATGACTTATAGCCGCCAACCTTATCCTCACATATCTTATATACATGTACCTGAAGGAAAATATTTGAGCGATATTTGTTTATATAACGAATCGAATTGAATAGCGGGAAAAAGTTTGAATATTCACAATTTTTAATACTAATCAAATATTCGTCCCATCCTTAATGCCTATATGAGTTTGTGTATGTGTGTGTGCAGCGTGTTGGGTGTGTATGTGGTGGGTACATGTAGTTTGAACAGCTGCATGCAACATTCCACATAAATTGTAGTATGGAATTTTTTAATTTATTGATATCACCATAATGATAACCATATATACCCACAAACTTTGGATATATTCAGGAATTTTATCTCGTGCTTAACACTATTGCCATATATGACCACATGCTAGCTTAATCTTGCAATAGGATTTAAATTTTAATATCACCATAAACATAACATTCTCAACGAATATTATTGTTTGACTATTGTGAATGCTTAATCGTGCATATTCATGGCTACAGATATAATGCATGCAGGGTTAAGCATTTGCAATGTTGCTATGGCAACAACTCTTCTGTCCCTCTGGGGCACACAGCAGCTGCAGTTACTCCACTGATGTCACACAAAATTGTTTTTTGACATCAAATAACCATGTTTAAGCAAGTTTAATGACAAGAGTTTGTAATGAACATACTTAATATTTAGCAAATTACTTAAGTATTTTTGATACTGAACACACATCTGATTTGTTGATCATTAAAACCATACCATGTTTTAATATGACATCATATTCTTGTTTTTGCGTAGAAATGTCAATTGATGAAGTAATCTTAATTTTGTTACACTGATTAGTTAGGAGCTAGTCAAAACAAATGCAGCTGGAATATAATATGCTGGCAGCCATTGGTCAATAACATCCAAGTTTGAACTATTATTTTAAATATACTGTGGCTCCGTACTCATCAAATCATGGTCACAGATCCTTTAAATGCTGTTCTCATGTTATGGCAATGGTTGTTCAAGCATTTCAGACCTCCATTTAATGCTATTATAGTCACAATTATGTAGTCATATGTAGTCATATGTAGACTCACACACATCATGCCATGCATGCATGCTCCGTCATACATAAGCACATATACATGCACACACAAACATATGCATGCACAGTTGTACACACACCCAACACATATACACTCGTGCACCAAAACATCCACGCACAAACAGGGCTTTATGCAGGATAAAATTATTGCCAGTCATGTCACACATGTTTTGGCAGACACATGGATGTTAACTTTGAAATGTTGACCTGAAATGGACTACAAACACACATGTGACACCATTTTCACTCACTTTCAAGACATAACTAACAATATCTATGGTTTTGGAAGACCTTTTTTTGCTCCGTTTTTACCCGTCCACCCATATTTCTCCATATTCGTTTTTTACCCGTCGAAATGACGGGTGGACGGGTCTCTACATAAAGCTATGTGCACAAACCCACATACACACATATACGTACAAACATGCCCACAGAATTGCTTAGCAAGTGTTGTGACTAGGTCTTCATGTTTTACTGACATTATATGCCGCTTCTAATGTCTCAGCATTGGTTTCCTGTCCAATATTGTATCATCTTTAAGATCTGTACCATTAACTAACAGGCACATTCCTGTAAGCAGCCATCATAGTTACATTCATTGCTTACCCCAGAGGGTACTCTTGTAAGGAAACCTGTTCAGCCTCGATCATCTAGTTCTTATTTATATATTGTCCCTAAAGTCAATACTAATATTGGGACTAAGGCTTTTGCTGCTCTTTGGAATATGCTTCCTATCTAATGTTAAATCAGTTGAAAATATTGCTAAATTGTACTGTCATTTAAAGCCATACCTTTACAACCTTGCTTAACCACCATATCTCACTGGCATATCAGTCAGTCTGATGACAACTGGAATTGTTTATTAACTCTGAGATCAATCAACCCTTTTGAATTGATGCGCCTCTGAACTTGTTTTCTAAGGATTTAGATTAAGGATATGAAGTGACATGAGGTTGATGTCTACTGGTTGTAGAAATGATAGCCCAGGACAACTATGAAGCCGTGCTGAAACTTTCAGGTGATTCAGGTTAGTGAACCCACACTTGACAAACTGCAGAATAAGCCATGTGTTGGAAGTTCATAAATGTTCATGACCACCAAACTGCAGAATAAGCCATGTGTTGGAAGTTCATAAATGTTCATGACCACCAGATTGCAGAATAAGCCATGTGTTGGAAATTCATAAATGTTCATGACCACCAGACTACAGAATAAGCCATGTGTTGGAAGTCCAAGAACATCTGTTGGAGGAACCCTCTCAGTCGCCCTGTTTGTTTGAAGGCGGTCCCTGCCAACTAGGTGTGTGGCGTGAGTCTGACGTCTACAAGACAGTTCTCATTCCCAAATACGGCAGTTTTCTCATCACAAAGTTCCATGACACAGTTGAGGTGAAAGCCCTATCCGTCTTCCCTATCCAGAGGCAGCGCTACGTCAAACGTCATCATAACTTCTGGCACATCATCGACTTTGGTATTGATCAGCGCACGGTGAGTCTCCATTGCAGTTACTGTCTGGTTATGTAAATGTACATAATTACTGTATATATTCAGTCACTAACCTTCTGAACACTATAAACTCTTCAAAATTAGTAATTTTGGTGCATTTTGGACATTACTGTGCACATAAATTCTGGACACTTGTGTAAAACCATTCTGTGTTCCCATTTTATTCCACCTGGTAATAGCGATCTTTACTAATTAAAGTGTAGCTTTGCACCAGTGGTGTTGTTGTATAGCCGTCCAATGAGACACAGTAGGACTAGTTTGTGTGGCGGAGAGGTTGAATATTTGGCATGTGTTAACAGGGTAGGTCTGATTGGGTGCTATAAAAATATTTATATTAACATGCCAACTTTGGAGTGTGGTAACGGTATCTCCTCCCAAGTGTCTTTTTAATGGTCACTTGCTTCCTTGGACCAATTATGTTCAATGTAGAGGGTACACCTCCTTTAGCAGTATCTGACACTGAGAGTGGTCCCAAAAGCCAGCATTATCTCTTGTTTCCATAAGTATAGTTAGATTTCTAACAATGTTACACTTGATTCAAATCTCAAAGACAGCCTTTTGCTTATTAACACAGTGCTGCAGTAGCTAGAGCTTTGGGCTCTCGACTAAACAGATAGGTAAGTAAAAGTATGTTCTTATATAGCACAGTACAGGGCTTTATGCAGGATCAAATTTTTGCCAGTCACAACTTTGGGAGCAATGTGTGCATCTTAAAAAAAACTTTTTTGGAAGACCTTTTTTTAGCTATGCTATCTTATTTTCTTTTTAATAACACAACAACCAACAACAATATTACATTTTTCAATTATTACAATTAACCATGACTAATAAAAACAAGTTACATTATGTTGCAGTGTAAATAACAAAATTACGTAAATTATGCAGTCATTATATACAATACTCTCAACCAATGTTACATGTCTACAACAAATTATCAATAAATCTTGAAAAAACAACCTCATTGCCATACTCTTCATAACAAAATAATACATTCTGTAAACTCATCATAAACGAAGTACACCATTTTACCTTCGCAATTACTACAAAACATCAATAAAATAATAAGTCATTACATATGCTCTACTGCATATCAATGACAGTAATGATGTCATCAAATCTAGCCGGCGTGGCCGTGACACGCTAGCAGTAACGACGTCGTCGGCAGCCTCATTGGGGACATCAACACGATGTACATCGGCTGTTACTGTGAACGAGTCAGTGACAGTCGATGTCGTCGGCGGTGAAGGTGTTGCCGTAACAGTTGGCGTCGGTTTTGCCATGAAAAACTTAGTTATTGTTGTTAGTTTGCGAAGCTTCGGCTTCGGAGAGGGAGGCGGCATCGCGTGGACGATAATATGTAATGTTTAGGGGCATACTAAAAGGCGGGCCACAATTGGCAGACCGCGCGGAAACGGCAGACCAGATTCACCACATTCACAAAGATGCCACCGATCAGTACGCTCCATGTTTACGTGGGGGGCCCTTTACGTGCATTGTTCTAGTTGGCGTTTTATAGTTGCTGTTTTTACGGTGTTCTTCTGATGTTGCGATGTCTTTCAATAATAACATACATGTAATAAGCAAATTTAACTACAGTACTACAAGTTAGCATATACAATGTTTGAAAGGCGAAATAACAATTCTTTGATTTGTTGTTTGTTTGTTTGTTTTTATTTTCACCAACACAGTAAGTATTCTTAGTATTACTATTTCACTTCAACAATGACATCTTATATATATATATATATATATATATATATATATATATATATATATATATATATTTGTGTGTAATACAATGTATATACCATCATGTACTGCATATATAACATTTATATAATAAATCTTAACATGTATATGACTGTATAAGGCCTACATTCATATTAATATTTTTAATGTTATTAAATTTATTTAAATATGTTGTATTTTATTAAACTTTTATTAATATTTTTATGTTATTAAATGCTTTATTTACATACTTTAGTTTTTATATGGATGTAATGTTCCGGAATTAAGTTATTTAATTGAATTGAAATTGAATTAAATGCCTTACTTTTTATATATTATTATATATTATTTTTTTATTAATATAACTATAGGTCATATCAGTGTTATAATTTTGATGGGGGGTGGTAAAACGAGTGTGATTGTAATAAGTAGCATAAATACTAATGAGTCTCAGTGCTAGTAATAACTAGACCTACAATTAACGTACACTTGTGAAGAGATAATGTCCATCAACATTCAGATGCCGGCATCCAAATGCCGGCATCCAATAACAAGTGTATAATGTCCTATGAAAACATGTACTGTTAGGCGAGTTGTTACATCAAAAGACAGCTAGCCTCAGATATAACGTCAATGATCTTAGTGAAGTACATTCTATTATATAACCCTCAATAACACGAACTACTCACCCACCCACTAACGAATATGCAGCTATCAGTGCAATCCGAGATAAATCCACATATATGCCCTTTCACAGTAGATCAAAGAACACCAAAAGATGGCTGGAGCCTCAGAATTCCTCACCTGCCAGGTGACCATTTCGGTATTCAATAACGGGAATTTGTGCTTTATGAACACATGTACCCTTAGGCGAGTCATTACATCAAATGATTTAAATAAACCGATAGTATGCAGCTGCCGTCTATCATCTATGACTATGTGGGACTTCTGTTTTTTGACTGAGCGAATTCTCATGGAGTTATTTAGTAAGGCCTAACACTTCAATTTATTTCTAGGATTTTATAAATACAAGTAATACCATTCGGTATTACATTTAGAATTGTTAGTACAACACAATAATAAAGTCTCCAATATTTATGATCGGACGCGCAAACAACAACAAACCTCGTAAACAAGGAGCGTACCGATCGGTGGCATCTTTGTGAATGTGGTCTGCCGTTTCCGCGCGGTCTGCCAATTGTGGCCCGCCTTTTAGTATGCCCCAATGTTTATTCGTAGCCATGTGAGTCGTTAACGAGGCCTCGTTTTGAATCTGATCATTCCAGGGAGTCACTCCAGACATAAACGCCATAAAGTCGAAATGTTAATAATATACAGGCATATAACACTTGTATATTTTATTACGGATATAAATTCCCTAACGTATATGTAATTTAGATGTATTTTTGATGCTTTGAAAAGTGCGCATAATCCGTATTATGAAGTTTGCGTTATAGTTAATTCATCCCCATTATTATTGACGTGTGACACCCCAAAGGAATTACCCAATCACGTATGCTATTTGCGAAATGGTTGTTTGCTTTGACCCCTCTAGCAGCAAATGAAACCATGTGTACGACTGCCGCTGTGAGTACGCGCCCTACACGCATGCGTAAAATGAGCTTCTTGCGCTGCGCTACTGCTACGCCTGCAATGTACGCGTGAATAGTGTGGTGGTAGGCATCTTTGAGCGCCGGGCGTCCGGAAAATGCTGAAGTAATGCTAGGAATTCACAGTATTGGAAATATTTGTTTCTGGGGGTTACAGAACACGTTATATTGCAGTGATGACAGACACGGTGACACCCGTCATATAAACTGCCAGGACGGGGCCTTATCACACTGTGACGGGTTGTATCCCGTCCTCGAAAAATTTCCCCCGTCCATATTTGAAATTGCCCGTCCAAATGACAGGTGGACGGGTCTCTAGATAAAGCTATGGCTTTACTTCCTGACAGACCTGTTCAATCAGGCACATTCGCAACTTCTCTGGGAAGCATCCAGCCATATGCTACAATTAATGCTGCATATACACATATCCACCACTGTCTATAGCCAGGTACTCATTTATACAGCTGAGTGAACTGGACCAATGTAGAGTGGAAAAACTTGCCCAAGGTTTTAAAACCACAGCACCAGATTAAAAGCTGGGTCCTCTTAGTCGAGAGTCCAAAACTCTAACCCTGAGCCACTGCGCTTGATAAGATTAACCCGGGTTCATATCCTGTGTTGCCATATCAAACCTTGGGCAAGTTTTTTCACTCTACATAATGCCAGAGTTCACTCACTGTATGTACATATAAGTACTTAGCTATAGACATGTGGATATTTGTGTACAAATAGTCTTCGCGCATTAATTGCTTCCCAGAGAAGCCGAGATGGTGTTTGATTGGACAGGCCTGCCAGGGAGTAAAGTGTACAGCGCTTTGAGCAATCCTGAGGACTGGATACTGTACTGTATAAGAACTTACCTTTACTTTATATCTGGATGCATACATCACTTGATGCATAGCGGGCCGGCATGTGTCGTCCATATTGTAGATGGCACACAACATGTCTGTTTGCCTCCTGTAGTACTACAACTTATCTGCAACATTTGACTCTCATGGATTATGATTTGGCCAAAACATGAACATGCAACTGAGAATGTGAATGCTGTGTCTGCTGGTGTGTAGCGCCACCTAGTGAGAGCACAAGCACGATACATTGAAATCATTGTGGGAATCAAATCAAATAAATTAATTAAATGGGTATATGTATATTATTGTGACATATTTTCACATCTCAATTTTTTAAGCATGCTGTATATTTGATAGACTGACTACAGTATTTACTTACATGCTTGCAATATACTTTTCAACCATGTTTCCATTGTTACCAGAATGAAAACCAGTTGTTTGGAGTTAACCAAATAACTCAGTAGTAGTAATTACGTATAAAACTAAGCCCACATGCCCATGTTAACACAGTTAAAAATGTTGACATAACTTGTGCAGTAAACCAGAACAAATACGTATTTAATGACATAACTTTGTGTTGTCAGGGAAAGTCAGTGTGGCACCTGGGTGAGAGCGACTGTCATTATGAATTAGAAGTGGATAATACATATGGACACAGGGCACTCTTTGAGCTGGATATCGATGAGGGAATCAGTCTCTTTAACTTTGTATCAGTTGCAGGTATAATCTTATATCAATTGCAGGTGTAATCTCTTATCGTCTCAGGTATTATTTTACATCAGTCACAAGTACAGTCCTTTATTAGTTACAGGCATAAACATTTTATCAGTCATACATGTAACACACATATATATATATATATATATATATATATATATATATATATAGATATATAGATATATAGATAGGTAGATATAATATATACACATATATTATATCTATCTATCTATATATAATTATATATGTGTGTATATATATAATATATATATATATATGTTTATATATATATATATATATATATATATATATATATATATATATATATATATTATTTATAAATTGCAAATTCAACATTATATATTGTGGATATCAATCACAGTTTTAGTACTTTATCAGTTGAAACATGACATTGTATCAGCCACAGTTATGTGACTGTATCTGATTAGTTACACTATTCTGCCACTGTGTCATGTGACTCCCAGAGATAGTGTTCAGTAGTGCATGCAGCCTGAGTCACCCTTGTCCTGTGTGTCACCAGAGCCAGTTGTTGGCCACTTGGAGACGATGCTCTACGTGACACTCAGCAACCCGTGGCTCTTCCAGACCGAGTCCCACATTGACACCCGTACTCTTCCCGCCTACACCCAGAACCTCTTTCCTTCACCCTCCACAGCATCATCAAGGACAAGGTAGGTGGTCGCATTATTAGGGTCAAGGTAGGTGGTCGCACCATCAGAGTCAAGATAGATGGTTGCACCATCAGGGTCAAGACAGGCGTTTGCACAATCATCATCAAGATAAGTGGTTGCATTATCAAGATCAAAGTAGGTTGTCTCACCATCGAGGTAAGTGGTCACACCTTCAGGGTCAAGGTAGATGGTTGCAGCATCAGAGTTATAGTAGGTGGTCACACAATCAGGATCAAGCTAAATAATTGCATTATCAAGTTCAACATAGGTGGTTGCATTATCAGGTTCAAGGTAGGTGGTCGCACCATCATGATCAAAGTAGATGGTCACACCATCAAGGTAGGTGGTCACACCATCTAGGTGGGTGGTCACACCATCTAGGTAGGTGGTCACACCATCTAGGTAGGTGGTCACACCATCTAGGTAGGTGGTCACACCATCAAGGTAGGGTGGTCACACCATCAAGGTGGGTGGTCACACCATCAAGGTGGGTGGTCACACCATCAAGGTGGGTGGTCACACCATCAAGGTGGTGGTCACACCATCTAGGTGGGTGGTCACACCATCAAGGTAGGGTGGTCACACCATCTAGGTAGGTGGTCACACCATCAAGGTGGGTGGTCACACCATCAAGGTGGGTGGTCACACCATCAAGGTGGGTGGTCACACCATCAAGGTGGGTGGTCACACCATCAAGGTAGGGTGGTCACACCATCTAGGTAGGGGGGTCACACCATCAAGGTGGGTGGTCACACCATCAAGGTAGGGGGGTCACACCATCAAGGTGGGTGGTCACACCATCAAGATAGGGGGGTCACACCATCAAGGTGGGTGGTCACACCATCAAGGTAGGGGGGTCACACCATCAAGGTGGGTGGTCACACCATCAAGGTAGGTGGTCACACCATCAAGGTAGGTGGTCACACCATCAAGGTGGGTGGTCACACCAAGGTGGGTGGTCACACCATCAAGATGGGTGGTCACACCATCAAGGTGGGTGGTCACACCATCAAGGTAGGTGGTCACACCATCTAGGTAGGTGGTCACACCATCAAGGTGGGTGGTCACACCATCAAGGTGGGTGGTCACACCATCAAGGTGGGTGGTCACACCATCAAGGTGGGTGGTCACACCATCAAGGTGGGTGGTCACACCATCAAGGTGGGTGGTCACACCATCAAGGTAGGTGGTCACACCATCAAGGTGGGTGGTCACACCATCAAGGTGGGTGGTCACACCATCAAGGTAGGTGGTCACACCATCAAGGTGGGTGGTCACACCATCAAGGTGGGTGGTCACACCATCAAGGTGGGTGGTCACACCATCAAGGTGGGTGGTCACACCAAAGGTGGGTGGTCACACCATCAAGGTGGGTGGTCACACCATCAAGGTGGGTGGTCACACCATCAAGGTGGGTGGTCACACCAAGGTGGGTGGTCACACCATCAAGGTGGGTGGTCACACCAAGGTGGGTGGTCACACCATCAAGGTGAGTGGTCACACCATCAAGGTGGGTGGTCACACCAAGGTGGGTGGTCACACCATCAAGGTGGGTGGTCACACCATCAAGGTAGGTGGTCACACCATCAATGTAGGTAGTCACACCATCAGGGACAAGGTGGTCATGTTATCAGGGTCAAAGTAAGTGATTGCACCATCGGGGTCAAGATAGGTGGTTACACTGTCAGTGTCGAGCTTTGTCTCGGCAAAACTGTTGATGACAGGAATATTGTGTTTGTGCATTACTTATGGCTGGAGGGGCACTGGATGAACATTCGCACTTACCATTGTTGCTTTAAAAATTACTTTCTTTTTGCTTTAAAGAAAACCGTTTGGGACAAGGATTTCAATCAAATATACCACGGATTATAAAAATACATCACATGTTTGGCATCCATTTCTTCATGGCTTCATGGACCTTTTGATAGGCAACAAACCATATAATGAAAAGGCAATGCTATTTTATAACTAGTTAAAGGGAGGGTGCAATTTGGTCTGCCCAGAATTGATTGAGTAGTAATTTGTAATAAAAAATCTACTGTCTAGAATGTGGGAAAGTTAAACATCAACAGGTATTGCTGTTAACTCTACTCAACCCGGCATTATTGCCAATACATTTTGTTTTGAAACTGGATGTTTTGTTTACTATATTAATATGTTGCAGGCGGAATCTTTCAAATTGTGAACAATGTTCTGAGCTTACTAACATAATGAAACACAAATTGGCAGGCAGTAAATCATCAACATGCATGTTATAGTCATATGAACATATTAAATGTAAAAATAAACATACGAGCTGGAACTTGCGCGTATCAGTAGAATGAAAGGTTGATTCATTGGAAGGAATTTTATGTTATGACGAGATTTGTTACATGTTGACACACTCAGTGAGGGAGGTTTATGCGGGTTCTTGCAGGGCATGACAGTGGTGAGAGTACACCTGCCCATGGCATCCCTACTGTGTCCTCACACATCCCGACTACTCACCGTCTTCACTGGATGTCCCGCACTCAAGCGTCTTGTCTACCGCGAACCAATCCAGATTTCCAGGGAAGATTTCCTGCATGGCAACCCCCTGGATGAGAAGACTAAGAGCCCCCTGCTGCAAACACTGCCTGTTAGTCCCCGTGGTGTGCCTTCCCTCAGGGTTATAGCTCTTTCAGTTATTGCATTTTCCTGTTCATTTGGTTTTAATTTCCTGTCTATTTGAGTGTAAACAGATCTCAAATTGGGGCAAACTGTCACTAGAAACATTGAGGGCTAATACTAAAACAATAGTCAATAGGGACTAATGAACAGAGTTGTGATCTGCAATTACATAACATTACTAGAAATGACATCTATTGAGCATTGGACATTATGTGTAGCATCTTGTGCTGCAGATGGGGTATGTAGCAATGACTAAGCTTTAGACAACAGAACATCAGTGTTGGTCTTAGCCTGAGCGTAGGACGGTTTGTGATTATTTTAAAAAGTCGCACACTAAATATGCCATTGTCACCAACATGAAATCAAGCTTTCTCTGCCATGTTTCAGCCCAACTATCGGCCTCCGTCAAATGAGGGCATCAGCATTCCGCTGACAGACAACATCTACAATGCTGACCCCTCCATTCCTCGTCCCAGCAACATCATAGTTCGGTCACAAGTACGTCCTTACTCATACGCCAGTCATGCACAGACAGCTATATTGTTGTTATTCTCCTATCTATTGACGGGACACAATTTCAAAACTATACTCTGCATAGAACAAATTTGGGACTATCCTAGAGTGACCCTAATTGTGAAGTGGCTGTACTAATGAGGTGGCTTATAAAAATCGGATGAGTTTTATTTTTGTATACATCTACTTCCTTCCATCCTCACACGCCAGGGTCATAGTGGTTGATTACACCCTATACCAGCTCTTCTCTACCCCTGGCACATCCTTGTCAAAAACTCCTCTTCTAACGTCAGCCAATGAAATCGCTCACTGGATCCAAACCAGGTTAGGTGGCTGTAATATAAAATAACTTTAGCCTACCATGATGCAATGTTTAGGATGCAGACAGGTCGTCATATTGGGATTCCCACCCGTCGTGTGTCTGTCTTCAAATTGGGGCAGGTATTGGCGCTGTTCCCACGGCTGACGCAGTGGTGACTGGCGAAGTCAATTGCTACAACTTGACAATGTTTCTGGAGACAATCAGCCGGGACATAGCACAACAAACCCTGGCTTGTGAGGCTTCAGTCTCTACCTTGTTCAATTGGAAATAAAAATACTGAATTTAGTTTCTTGTTGCTGCTGACAGGTGTCTGGTAGATACAAGCAGTGTGCAGGGAAGTCGGACAGAGAGGACTGTGAGTGTACAGACGTCATGAGGTACTCTCCCTTTGTCATCGACTCCGACTGCAGGGAAAGGGTAGGTTTGAACTGTGGGCGACTGCAGACATATATCCCTCCCTTACCATGTTCAAATTTCAGATTAGCGTTTCTGCGATATGATCGTGTGAACTTTCATCACGCATTATACATCATGCAGTTATTATTATCGGTTAAAAATAATGAATTCTGTTTCATTTTTTTGCTGTTATTTAGTTTTTGCTTAATATTTAGCATATACTTTAAATTCTTTGCACACTGAGGTATAATATGTAATGCAATGAATGGTTTATATTTTACTATTTCAAAATATAAGACTGTATTTAGATTGTTTTTGTTTGTTTTAATAGATCATCCAGTCTTAACTAATATTTTACATGCATTGCCTGAGAGCACCTTGATTCAGGCACTGTACAAATGAATTGTATTATTGCTACTAAAATAATTTGGAGTAATGTCTGTTTCCAGCTGTCTGATCTCAGATTTTAAGTTTAGATTTTATCTTTATTATTTTCCTTTTTTTAATTTAATAATTATGTATTTCAATGATGTCATCCATAATATATTATGACTGCATGAGATGAACATTTCTGATGTTTTTACAGCTGACGATTCGGTTTATATATTTTTTCCGTGATGGTTTAATTTGTACTGGATCCCAATTTAATAAAGAATAATTTTCACTATTTATTTTCATCTCATATGATAATTTTAGTTCTACAGTTGATTGCATTTACCAAAGTCAGTTGGGTAACAAGAACCACACATATTATTCCAATTAGGTGTTGTTGAATCAAATTGAGCTCTGCATCCGAGAGTAGGTTCTTTGTGTTGTTACACTGAAAATCTAGTATGTGTACCCTCTCTCACATACATGTATATGCATTTTGGTTGGCCGGTTTTTGGCATATGAAAACATTTATTGGGTGAAGATTCCATGTGACACCAGATGCATTCAGCCTGACTGTCTGCGTCTGTCCGCATCTGTCCATCCGTCCGTCCGTCCGTCCGTCTGTCCGATGGTTCGTCTTTGTCACCAGGTGTATAAGCTGTGCTTCCCAGGGGAGTTGAAGCCAGAGTTAGTTATACTACAGTTTGGACGCCAAGAAAGGAAACTCGAGAAAGATGTGCCCGTTTCAGTCTCCGAGATCAACAAACGAGATGTAACGATCACTTGTGAGTTTGTAGGTGCTGGTATCACAAAAAAGTCATTATATGTCTCTCGTTACAGGGTGTATTAATCATTGTAATGAGTGTTATTTGCTAATTTATTACACATACATGTTGTGTTGTATATCCTGGATTCATCTGGAAGCTCCCAGAAAACTACCACATCTGCCACTGAATTCTGGAATGGGAGAATCAATCTCCCAGATTGTTTTTACCATAGAAATAAAATAAAATCATCATTTGTGTTATAATTTGCTGTAACTGCTAGTGGGCTAATAACCTTATTGCAGTTGAGCTACATTGAGCTAATAATGTGTATAAACTGCTCAGACAGTGGTTGCTCAGACAGCAGTGAAGGTTGCAGATGTTTTAAATGGTTATAAATGGTTATAAAGTTCTCATTGCTTTGGGACAGTGAGAACTCAATAACTAACAACATTGTGCCTTGTCAGTTCTTGACATTGTAGGCACAAGCACCATAAATTAACATCATTTGTTTCTATTTCGAAGTCCTATTATCACCAAATGTGAACTTTAAAATTTTGCAGAAACATTCAAAATTAATTAGTAAACAAATTAAATAATTAATTAATAAAACATTATGAAATGAATATATTTATACTGCCTTTAGTTACTCTAATACACTTTCCGTCAGACCAATACGAAGGCAGTACTAAAACAGCCAGATTAGAGAAATTTAAATAGATATGGTAATATATACATGTACATCAGGATAATTTCCCATGATACATTGGCAGCGTATGATGTCTGGCTTCATGCATGCGTTCGTGCGTTTGTGTGTATGTTCATGCATGCATGTGTCCACTTTCATGCTGGAGTCCAGTAATCTTCCAGTTAACTGGCCTAAATTATTAGGGCTTTTTCAAGAGTTTTACCACATTTTTTCAATGTGTATATATTCGGAATGTCATTCTACATCACTTCCAGTACAAAGAAGCCTCATATTAATTTTTTAAATTGTGTTTTAGAGCAATTTAATACCATCGAGTCAACGTAATTAAGTCAATGTCATAGGGCGTGAGCAATTAGCGCACCCCAGATGCATCACCACCGCAAAGGCGATGTTTTGCAATTGGCGAATATGTCCCCAAAACTAAGGCTGCATCATTAATTTTTATTTATAAATTTAAGCTCAAGACAAATAAATCTGCATTATGCAATGCAGACTTATATATGTCCTGAGTTTAAATTTATAAAAAATATTGCAATTTGTTTTTTATATTTTGCCATGCACATGCAAGACATCGCCTTTGCGGCTCTGATGCATCTGTCATGCATCAACTGCTTGCACCCTGTGACATCGCCTTATTTACATCAACTCGACGGCATTAAATTGATTTAAAACACAATTTAAAAAATTATATCTGACTTCTTTCTACCGGAAATTATGTAGAATGACATTCCGAACATATATATACATCGAAAAATGTGGTAAAACAATTTTGAAAAGGCCCTAATAATTTAAGCCAGTTAACTGGAATATTACCTGGAGTCCACCACCTCCTCTGTGTTTCTCACAGCCATGAAGTCTCTCATGATGGAGATGATCACTAGTCAACAGCCTGAGGATGAGGGAGGATATTACAGCCATGAAACACTAGAACTAGTAATGAAGGCAAGTTCTCACCCTGTGTATGATATTTCTGCTTGAAAAACCATTATCAGACCTGATTGAACTTTACTCCACATACTGGTGTCATGTATGTTGAACAAGGCCCGTAGCTGACGGATCGAAACATCATACTCATCGACAAATATTTGCTCCAAACTAAATTAAATCATGTAATAAACCATTCTTGGGGCCATGAACAATATATTCAGTATCATTATCATACCATTGTATTTACCAGCATCAGCTAAATGTAAAGATAGAATTTTTAAAGTAGTTGTTCACAGTTGTACATTGATTTGGTAATTTATTTATCTTTCCAATAATTTACTTAAACTATATAAACATCACTATTCACTGACTTGTGCAGCAACTCCATTTTGGATTTGGCCCTCTGGCAGAAAATGCCAGCATTTTTTAGAGGGACCGAGGAGCTAAATCTTTTTTAAATGGTCCATAGAAGTCAAATCAATCATCAAACCTTAGTAGCCAGAGAATGGTCACAAAACTGCAATTCTAGGCTAGATACAACATTTCTTTCACTTCATTGATGTTAAAAAAACGTTACCATTATCACTGACAGTGTACGTAACTCTACCATTTCATTGACAGGGTACATAACTTTGCCACTTCCATTGACAGGATACAGAACTTTACCATTTCCATTGACAGGTTACAGAACTTTACCACTTCCATTGACAGGATACATAACTTTACCACTTCCATTGACAGGTTACAGAACTTTACCACTTCCATTGACAGGTTACAGAACTTTACCACTTCCATTGACAGGGTACAGAACTTTACCACTTCCATTGACAGGTTACAGAACTTTACCACTTCCATTGACAGGATACAGAACTTTACCACTTCCATTGACAGGTTACAGAACTTTACCATTTCCATTGACAGGTTACAGAACTTTACCACTTCCATTGACAGGATACATAACTTTACCACTTCCATTGACAGGTTACAGAACTTTACCACTTCCATTGACAGGGTACAGAACTTTACCACTTCCATTGACAGGATACATAACTTTACCACTTCCATTGACAGGATACATAACTTTACCACTTCCATTGACAGGGTACAGAACTTTACCACTTCCATTGACAGGTTACAGAACTTTACCACTTCCATTGACAGGATACAGAACTTTATCACTTCCGTTGACAGGATACATAACTTTACCACTTCCATTGGCAGGATACAGAACTTTATCACTTCCATTGACAGGGTACAGAACTTTACCACTTCCATTGGCAGGATACAGAACTTTACCACTTCCATTGACAGGGTACAGAACTTTACCACTTCCATTGACAGGGTACAGAACTTTACCACTTCCATTGACAGGATACAGAACTTTATCACTTCCGTTGACAGGATACATAACTTTACCACTTCCATTGACATGGTACATAACTTTACCACTTCCATTGACAGGGTACAGAACTTTACCACTTCCATTGACAGGATACAGAACTTTACCACTTCCATTGACAGGGTTCAGAACTTTACCACTTCCATTGACAGGGTACAGAACTTTACCACTTCCATTGACAGGGTACAGAACTTTACCACTTCCACTGACAGGGTACAGAACTTTACCACTTCCATTGACAGGGTACAGAACTTTACCACTTCCATTGACAGGGTACAGAACTTTACCACTTCCATTGACAGGGTACAGAACTTTACCACTTCCATTGACAGGGTACAGAACTTTACCACTTCCATTGACAGGGTACAGAACTTTACCACTTCCATTGACAGGGTACAGAACTTTACCACTTCCATTGACAGGGTACATAACTTTACCACTTCTACTGACGTGTTACAGAACTTTACCACTTCCATTGACAGGTTACAGAACTTTACCACTTCCATTGACAGGGTACAGAACTTTACCACTTCCATTGACAGGTTACAGAACTTTACCACTAACATTCACAGGATACAGAACTTTACCACTTCCATTGACAGGGTACAGAACTTTACCACTTCCATTGACAGGGTACAGAACTTTACCACTTCCATTGACAGGGTACAGAACTTTACCACTTCCATTGACAGGGTACAGAACTTTATCACTTCCATTGACAGGGTACAGAACTTTATCACTTCCATTGACAGGGTACAGAACTTTACCACTTCCATTGACAGGGTACAGAACTTTACCACTTCCATTGACAGGATACAGAACTTTATCACTTCCATTGACAGGGTACAGAACTTTATCACTTCCATTGACAGGGTACAGAACTTTACCACTTCCATTGACAGGGTACAGAACTTTACCACTTTCATTGACATGTTACAGAACTTTACCACTTCCATTGACAGGGTACAGAACTTTACCACTTCAATTGACAGGGTACAGAACTTTACCACTTCCATTCACAGGATACAGAACTTTACCACTTCCATTCACAGGGTACATAACTTTACCACTTCCATTGTCAGGGTACAGAACTTTACCACTTCAAACTCAAGGTGTTGGAGGGTTGTTCCCACTGCCATCTTGAGATTGAATTCCAGGTTAGTGCACAAATACATTACTTATGTGACATTTTCACTATTAAGCAGTGATTAAGCTAGATGTATGGCCCTGTCAGCCAGCATTACAGACAATTTTAAATATGCACAGGCAACACATTTATAACCTTCAAACATATGCATTGAAATTTTGAGTTAGTTATCATTTAGATAAATGTAGAAATTGCATGTAGACGTTTATTGGCATCACCAGCAAAATAATTCAGACAAGAAAACGTGACATTGTAAATATCTAGATGCAAGGACCTTGTGCCACTTGCTTGTAGACGAATCTATGTTTCTTCCCTTGGTTTTAGATACATATGACACTCCACCACTTGCGTGTAGGTGTATGTGCACTACCACTTACCTGTAGGTGTATGTACTGACCTATAGGTGTATGTATTTACCTGTATGTGTCAGCACTAACATATAGGTGTATGTATTTACCTGTATATGTCTACACTAACATACAGGTGTATGTAATTACCTGTGGATGTCTGCACTAACATATAGGTGTATGTACTTACCTGTAGGTGTCTGCACTAACATATAGGTATATGTAATTACCTGTGGATGTCTGCACTAATATATAGGTGTATGTACTTACCTGTAGGTGTCTGCACTAACATATAGGTGTATGTAATTACCTGTGGATGTCTGCACTAATATATAGGTGTATGTACTTACCTGTAGGTGTCTGCACTAACATATAGGTGTATGTAATTACCTGTGGATGTCTGCACTAATATATAGGTGTATGTACTTACCTGTGGATGTCTGCACTAACATATAAGTGTATGTATTTACCTGTAGGTGTCCACAGTAATATATAGGTATATGTACTTACCTGTGGATGTCTTGCACTAATATATAGGTATATGTACTTACCTGTGGATGTCTGCACTAACATATAGGTTTATGTATTTACCTGTATGTGTCTGCACTAACATATAGGTGTATGTACTTACCTGTGGATGTCTGCACTAACATATCAGTGTATGTACTTACCTGTAGGTGTCCACAGTAACATATAGGTATATGTACTTACCTGTGGATGTATTGCACTAATATATAGGTGTATGTACTTACCTGTGGATGTCAGCACTAACATATCAGTGTATGTACTTACCTGTAGGTGTCCACACTAACATATAGGTATATGTACTTACCTGTTGATGTCTTGCACTAATATATAGGTGCATGTACTTACCTGTGGATGTCTTGCCCTAATATATAGGTGTATGTACTTACCTGTTGATGTCTTGCACTAATATATAGGTGTATGTACTTACCTGTGGATGTCAGCACTAACATATAGGTGTATGTACTTACCTGTATGTGTCTGCGCTAACATATAGGTGTATGCACTTATGTGTAGGTGTATGTACACCATACCACTTATCTGTAGGTGTATGTACACTCTACCACCTACCTGTATGTGTATGTACACTGTACCCTTTACCTGTAGGTGTATGTACACTACCACTTACATGTATGTGTATGTACACTCCACCTTTTACCTATAGGTGTATGTAACCCAGTAGGTGTATGTACAGTCTACCACTTACCTGTAGGTGTATGTACACTCGGCGCCCCTTGCCTACCCGTGGCAGTACATAGTGAACTTCTCCGTCACCCTGCTGTTGGGGTTGGTATTCGCTGGCTCCTACCTGTATTACCTCTCTAAGACGGATGGCATGGTGTGCTTCCGCCCACTCACTGAGCCACCTCAAAAGGGGATCTACCCTCCATGGAAACTGATACAAGTGATGAAGGAGAAGGCAGAAAGTGCAGATGCCAACTAAATAAGAAGAGACTGTGAGATGTATTTGTCTTAGATCATTGAAATCATAGTTAATCATAATTAAGAAAATAAATCATTTGTCAGCAGCTGTGTTCTGGTAAGTTTGTGGTCACACATGGAGACACAAGACCTGCTGATGTCAGTGGAACAGCTCCGTAAATGACACCTTTTACTAGTTGTTTTTTAACGAGGTGGGGGAAATGGGTGAAAGGCACAACCCGCTAGAGTTGCTGGACGGAATAGTATAGATACTACCCATTGCAGTCAGCATTTCATGTTGTGATCACGTGTTGTGGACTACCAGGTAGTCTTGCAAAACTCAACACTCCATTTTTCACAGTCAAAATTGCACTAGGGACGCAGAATAAACTCGGGTCCGTTGTAACGTGAATTTCTAGGTAGGTTAATTTTGAATTGAATTGAAATTTATTTCCAACAACTACTAATACTACTACTACTACTAACTACTACTACTACTACTACTACTACTACTACTATTACTACTACTACATTATACATACAATACAAATTGTTGAAAAAAGGGTAAAAGAAGTACAATACTTATCAGGTTTTCCCTTATAATTGCTGAATTACATAAAACATCTGAACAGTGCAATAGAAAGTGTGACAACACTATTTACATGTATAACTATACCACATTTAATAAACAAAGATATTGTGACAGTTATTGAAGAAAAAACACCTTTATAACAATTATGGAAAAAACGTATTTAGTGCATATTGAGTACCAGCTAATATTGCAGTGTGGACAGAGCATACTGTACTGCAAGGCATGAAATGTTTAATTTTGTGGCCCACTCGCTCGAACTGCGATGGTTGAGGAATAGCTTTTTGTAACCCAGTACAACGTAATAGTCCAGTCAAAACACATGGAGAGTTGCGGAATGACGTCACTCCACACTCCAGGGGCAGGTCAGCTACTAAAGCTGGCAAACATTACAGACTGTACAACACCACACAGAAACCACACACACGTGAACGTTTTGAAAACTACACTTCACATTATTTCTTCACTGCAGTACAAATAACTGCGTAGTATTATTATTAGTAGAATGATTCTATGTGATGGTATACTGAAATAGAACGGTTTCGTTGCTTTTGGTATTAATTCTGGACCATTACACTGCTGTGCAAAAAGCAGAAGTGATGCGTACACACCGACCACCAATACGTACGCATGCGCTCGTAAATTCCTCCAATATTATTTACTAGTGTTGTTTTTGCAGTAAAACAAAACTTATAAATATCAATTATTAGCGGTTCTTCCTCAATTCGTTTGCCGATTGCTAATCCTGTTCTGTTATGTTCAGATGTGTAGAGCGGGACTAGCTTAGCTAGTGGGCACAATACACAATCGTACTTGTTTTTAATCGTCCCATAAAAAGTGTTGTCCTTTCACCTGGTATTGCTGACGAAAGCTTGTGTCACTGTCGGCCTCTCACTCGACAACGAAAGCGAAACGCACGTGATTTGGCGTATCAAGACGAAGTATTGAAGATTCCTAAGACTAAGTAGCTATGCGAAGGTAGATATCACTGTGTTGCAGTTACAACAAGAATGCGTAGCCGCTTATTAATTCAACTTGCAAGCAAACATCGACTACATTAGACTCGAGCCTCTAAAACGAAGTCTGAGGCAAGCCATGCAGTCAGACCCAGAGATTCAATCCAAGCATATATTTGATATCGTATACATATTCTATTTGGCTACGCAGGCGTTTAGTCATAAGCTATGTTATTGGGAGAGTATAATGCAGAGATTGATGACGTGAGGATGCGCATTGACAAGTAGCATTGGTGGCCAGTAGGGTCCTGTTGATTGTGTAAGTAACTTAGTAAGGTAGCATCCGTAATATCGTGCAACTGTTCAGAGTACACGGCTCTGCTACGTCTAATGCATGTTAATAATAAACAAGCCAAAGGGTACGTTTCTACGGAAGCCCGTTGGTGCCACGGTGGAAATATATTTTTCTGCCAGCCGCCACTTAATTATCTGGTGGCCGCTACTTATTTATCCCCCATTTTCAGCCTGAGGGGACAGCATAGGGAATATCCCCCACCTTTTCAGTTCAGAAAGCAAAATTACGGGTATATAGCGAGACTGATCACTCTCCTCTCTTAATAACCCTACATAGATATAGTATTAAAATTAATGTACTCGGATATAAACTTCCGACTACCCAGTGGAAAATTACTAGATAAATTGCTCGGTTGGCCGTCAATTTGCACCCTTATACTAGCCATCAAGATTAATTTATGTTTGCCCTGTCACCCCTTGCAATGCAGCCTGCAGTATGGTTATCGCCTACGGTTGAACCAGCGGATTCATGCACTTTGTGTAATTTAATCCCATTTGAGTGATGATAACTTTCTTTGCCAAAAGGTGGGATTGGGACGTTTCATACAGGCATCCCTGGCAAATGTTTTGTTGTGGTACCAATTCATATATATATATATATATATATATATATATATATATATAATACATACATATAGCAAACCAAAATTACGGGCATATAGCTAGACTGATCATTCTCTTCACTTTTTAATATATATATATATACCGCCAGATAATTAAGTGGCGGCTGTCGGAAAAAATATATATTCACCGTGGCACCAATGGGCTTCCGTACATTTCAAAGCAACGCTGGTACAACCGATAATGTAATTATCGCCTATTAATGTAATAAGTTCCCGATAATAATATGGACGTAACAAACCGATAATGTAATAATCATCCTGCCTGATAAAGTGATATTTTGCTTTGATTTCGCGGTACTGATCATTCTCTTCACTTAATATATATATATATATTATATATTAAGTGAAGAGAATGATCATATATATATATATTAAGTGAAGAGAATGATCAGTCCCGCGATATATATATATATATTAAGTGAACGCTTGTTTAAATCATCTTCAATTAGCTGTTGAACTCGCATGACTCCGAAACTCACACATACCTAAATATGGATATAGTCTAACATGTCCGTCAATAAGAAAGCATACTATGTACATTAATGTACATTTATAGCCGAATGAGCCGATGGAACGTCGACTGGTGGCCCGACAGGTGTGCTTGAACGATTCCGGAACGGATGTTTAAAATCAGCTACAGCTAGCCGTATGCTTCACACGAGATTGCTACTTCACACATAGTTAAATAATGATGTCGTATAACATGTCCATCATTATAAAAGCATAATGTCTACATGCACATATACAGTTGAAATGGCGCAGTCCCGGTTATTTTATCGTGTCGTGCACTGATCACATGTTCTTGGTCTTTGACTTTGTCATGTCAGTCTTTGAACACACTCACAACTCAGACACAGCCACAGTACGCGGCTACTCGGTCAACCTTCATTTTGCAGATACCGATACCTGATTTATTATGACTGAACAGTTTACATCTCACCGACCTTCTATCTCAATAACAACTTTATCCACTAGACGTCATCGAGAAGGTTGATCAACCCACTGGGTTAACAGTGTTGTGAACGACACGATCCCATCAGGTGAACATTCTGCGGGCCCATCTGCAGGTCATGCTGTGGAAAGGGGCAGACCAACATGCCCCGCCTGATGAGTCAGCCGATATCATTCAGTTCGGCTGGTGAGATCCGGGATGGCGTTCACATTCCTATTATTGTTCGGTGAGACCAAGACCACCATACCCGTATGATGTGATTCCTAGCGAGTGTAGCGCACAAGGCAAGAAGTGCAGCATTGAGGTTTGTTGCTGCCACAAAGAATATCTCTCATGCACGTCTTACTGCAACTACTCTGGCGAAGACGTCTGTTGCAATCAATAAACCAAGAGAGAAGTAGAAAGTGGAAATAAGGAGGATTTTCAGATGGAGGATGCTGAAGAGGATTTGCCGGATGAGAGTAAAGAAGATGAGGATATATGCGAAGAGGGTGGAGGGCATGGGGATGATTTTGATGAATCCGATTAATTACCTGGATGGTGATGAGTAGGATTAGGTAATATGTTATTACGAAGATAGGCGTTATCAACAATTACTACAATGGCGTATACATATTATATTTTGTGTATAAAGCTATCTTGTATCTGTTGCTATGGAAATCATTCCTTCTAAATCCCTACAATGACTGTCACCCACACGCAATTATTAATGATACTTTCACTATACATTACGACTAAATGTATAATACTACGTTTCAAATAACATACATTTTAATTGACTACTGTTTCTTTCTCATGAATAAATGTGTCAACTGGCATAAGACTGTCCATCTATGTTCATAAATACTGAAAGGTCAACATTGACCTTCACCTGAGCTTCGGTGTTTGACCTTGAAATGAAAACGTAATACCAGAAATGGATTCTATATCCAAAACAACCCTAAAGAGGTATTATACATAATTATAGAACAAGTGGTTCTAAAATATTTTTTGAGATATGACCAATCGCCATTTTGGATTTATGCAAATTGCCAGAGTTGCCGTTTGGGCAACCAAGCCTAATTAGTTATAGGATCCGATACGTGTTTAATTCAAAAAGGTTCATGGATTAGAACATTTCTAGGTTCATGAGATTTCAAATGGAGTAGTATGTGTTAACCGCATCACTTTATACATACTTCTATTGTTCGGATTAAGTTGATGGTGAACGCAATCGATTATGAACAATAGAAATTCAGCCACGACGGTTTCCCTGAGACGCCGAGCCAACGTTTTATAAAGTATGTGGCGGTGTTTACCATTTCAATTTAGTAAAACACTAATCACCGTAAATACAAAATACAGATGCATCTCATTAAACAGCATACTTTCATCTCAAGTGATGTGTCAGGATTAACAAGTTTTCCGGATTCACGAGTCATGCGCCTTTGCGTTTGCGAAACAGTTAAATTGAGCTTGGATGTAGACATTTGATTATCGGGGCTGGGGTTTCTGATTAAATATGTTCCATTGTATAAAACTGAGAATACAGCATAACACATGCAATGGCTGTGATTTGTTTTATTTAAAAGTACAAATTGTCAATGAATACATAACAAATGTGGACAGAATACATTCATTTCCTGTGGCCAGATAGCCAAACGACATGTTAAACTACGGTACTTAAAGAACGACGCTGATAAACATGTTACTCTTCAATCAGTAAGTATATAAGTAAACAACATGTAATTTAAATGTAGTGATTAGTATGCAAAGTGTTAACAATATAATTTCCACTAGACAAGATCACACAATCATCAATATACATTATCAAAACCAGGATAGATCAAATTATTAGAAAATATTACTTCTTCGTGCGAATAAACACATGGCAACACTCATCGCAAAACTCAGCTTGTTGCTGAATTTTCTTTTACCCGATAATCAATGAGAACACCAACTAATGTTTGCACAGTGATAATGCAATACCAACATGGTTTCTTATCAAACATTAACTGTTAATCGTTATTTGTGGAACATTAAGCCTACGAAGCAACGTCAATTATACAAACGTGTATACAGTAAGCGCACAGTGAACGTATACCAAGCATAACATCTTATTTCGTTTCAATAAGGTAATTTTAGTATGGTCAATGTCAATGTCAATCCTTATCAACTAACGTCGCTTAACCAACATGACGACATCAAAGTGTCTGTCAAAACTACAATAAGAACACAACTAGAACAACATACTCCTATAACACCCACATGTCAAAAGCAGCCTGTGTGTCAGTGAACCACTTAGAGACCGCACCCATTTTTCGCCGCTATATATCTCTGGCCGGATCCACAAGTTACAAGGGTACAGCGGCCGGATTTGCTGCATTTGACATATTTCCCTGTTTCTGTGAACGGGAATGTCAGTCTTGTCGGGTGTCCCTTTTTCGCCGCCTTGCAAGGATTCTTTTTCTTACAGTCATACACCGCTGAAAGAAGACACAACTATCAATCTAAGCGCGTGTTTTGTTGATCATCCGAATCGAAAACATATTCACACACACGCACGCACGCATGCACGCACGCACGCACACACAGTGTAGATGTATTTCACAATTAACTAATATATAATTTGTTTCATTGTAAATATTTCGGTATCTACGTATCTAAGAAAACTATTTACCTTACTAGTTATTGTCGTTATTTAAAAATACAATTAGCAAGTGATTACGACGATACAAATGCTACAAAAATACCCAGTATATTGCTCTCGTACCTATGAAGGTAATCACTCAATCTGCAAAATAGTGTACTTCTAGTCTGATAAATAAGTGCACTGACAACCAGTATGGCTGGCCGGAATGATTATTACAACGTTATATTGGTAAGTTCGATTTTAGTAGTACCAGAAATAGGTACAACATAGTCCTAAGGCACTCTGCTATTTGCTGCTATTTCAAAGATATAAACGATTTCCATACAGTAATTCCTAAAATAACCTATAAACTTACAGCCGTATGTGTTACTATCCGCTCGGAATCTCAAAGGGTTCTAGGTTAGGGGTATCTAAATATTGCACTTTGTCACCCATGCTAGGATTTATCTACAACCTTTCTCGGTCGCGAAAATCAAAACCTAAATCTTGGATCCTTGCAACTATTTAGAAACTCTATTGTCTGAACAGTGGTAAGCTACATAAGACTATAAGATACAACCCAAATAGCATAAATGTTTCACTACTCTACAGATAATAACTGTACAGTATCGGGACACGAATTGTACAAATATTTATATCAAAGCACGCGGGTTTATTTACATTTCAAGACGGCGTATGTACAAAGCGATGCCCATATATGGGATGGCTGCGATGTCACCACTGATCATTTTAGTATCTCTACACAGAGGAGAGCGTAACGTTGACAAACTCGGTTTAGGTTTTGATTTTCGCTTCCCGGTCACAACCAGCTTGGATGGCACTTCCTGTACGCTGTAATGAGCTATTTTGTGAAAATTAACGTAGGGATTTTTTATGTCTTTCTGCATGCACACAATCGGCAATTTGGAGTCGCCATGTGAATAAAAGCAATATATATGCACGCCGCAATCTGTTAATCAATACTTTGGATATAACTTAAATTAAGGTATAAAACATACCAAAATATATATTGACATTTTAGCTTGGTATCTTCATCGAAGATGTGCAATAGTTAAACACCATTAGTTACGTTGCATAAGGCAAATGTTTACATTACAAACTTCCCAATTAATAGCCGAATAACATTCCGTCAAATGTTTGCGAAACGCCATAACATATTGCACACAACGCCAACACATTAACCATACCCCGATATTTTTATAACCGCCAGTCTCTAACACAATTTATTATATGTCTACTAATTACAGGACAACACAGCACATTTTTATGAACTTGTTTGGAATGGTGAGGTACCTAATTTTAGTGAATCGATATAATTATCATGTTTACAGATATAGTTGAAAAAGCACACTGTGCCAATATATTAACAGTTTAGTATGGTAAGCGAAGGTATTCAAAAGTAAGAATAGCAAGTTTACAAAGTTATTTGAAATACACGCACATAATATGCTTAGCTATATTAAACATGTTGAGATTACAATATTTTCGTGGTACATGACAATTACTTTTATCTCTGAACAAACCCAGTTCATTTCTAGATAACATAGCTTTAGTATGTCAGATAAAAGGTATATATTGTAACCAAAACAATCCTACTCGTATTTTTTCATAACCACTGTCTTCAAATATCATTGTCTAGAATATTTACTAATTACAGAGTTACATTGCTAACGCCGAGGGTTGAAATGGTTGGAAAGATATTTATACATTAAAAATCGTTAATGTACCGGAAGGAAATTAATTTGCAACGTTCATAAAAAAACTTAGAAAAAGTAGTAAAAACATACATAATTAAAACAGTTTCTTTAATCTTAATCATTATTACAAAAAAAACGAATTTATATTATAATTATAACTGTGGTACATATTGTAGAACGTTGGAGGCTTTATGTCTTATTTAATTAATACAATTATGGTCTTACGTTGTTTCATAGCTTCCTCAAACTGTGTCTGATCTTCCACTTGATGCAACGACGACGTGGCGAGTTCTGTGTCCGCTACTTTCGTGTAGTCATACCGACATTCATGGGTTCTCCAACATGACTCGTTCACTATGGATGAGTTTATCTTGACTTTAGGCCAGAGTGTGAGACGTGATGGAGAGCGAACAATCCCACGACTGAAGAGTGATTTGCTCTGCGGCGAAACGCGGTCTACAGGAACAGAAAGTTCACATTAATTGTAACTATGTCAAATTATATTTGGCAACAACAAAATAAACGTATGCATAAGGCAATTGGTGAAAAATAAAGTCGTGTTTCATGGTGGTCACATGGCATGTTATATGCCGTCTTCCTGTGACCCCATAACAAAACTACGATATATACTTATATAGGCGTACGAACATTATAATCATACCGGTTATTAGACGACTGTATGACAGAGGACTGGAGGAATGGTGGAATTTAAATTAAAATTTGTAGTAAATTACTGCTTACATGTAATTGTAAGACATTTTCCCGAATCCAACATAGATATGAAAACCATCTAACTACTCTCCACACATCTGAGGTTTAGTCAACATACAATATCTGTCTATATATTGTTTGCATAATAGCTTCTTGAAATTTCGTCTGCATTTAATGTTTGGTATCTTATGATCAAGAGTATTACATATTTTATAGAATTGTGTTTAGGTAACCTATATGAAAATGTATTGTTTGGTATAAGTATTGTTTGGTGATGTGATGAAAACATGTTGCCAGTTAATTTTTATGATAGTCATAAAAAGTAAAACATTATAAATCAGCACGTTATTTTATTTTCAGATTTAAAAATGAAATCAGCGTGACTTAAGCTTTTTGGTTAATTTGCGTTTTTGTAAGATTTCTATCTCCTACATTATTTTCATTTCCACATACTTGTAAATTAAATGACTTCGAATTAAGGTACAATAGTGTTTTTAACGGTTATGTGGCAGAACAATTGTCATTATATTAATTGCAAACATTACCCTAGATATATTAGAAGAGATTAAGTTGATAAATATTTATTCCATGTTAAATGTTTTTTCAATGTGTACTCTTAGGAATTCCACGGTTTTGTCTGTGTTATGTTTCCCAACATGATTCTTGTGTCCAGTCCCCAATCAGCTCCAGTCGCGCGGCGTCTCGCCATGTATCGTGACCCACTTATAGGCCCTATAGGGCATGTAATTCTCGTCTAACGCTATATGGTTTTATGCTGTTTTGGTAACTGGTATTTTTAGTCATGATCCGGCCCCCAACGACTTGAACTAGTTATTCTTTCGCATCTGGGCGTAACTGCCACAGCACAATACAACGTTTTTCGTTTATAGGTTTCTACCCAACAAAAACCCATCTGGAAGGTGAGAAGTAGTATACAGATAAGTTATTACTTTCAAATTATTTGCGTATTGCAGTAATGATAACTTCAGAAACGCTTACCGACAACGATGTTAAGGATCGCTCAAAACGAACCGGAAACGATAATAATTTGCGTGGCGCTATAAAGAGCTGTTCTGCCTCTGTGTGTGTGTGTGTGTGTGTGTGTGTGTGTGTGTGTGTGTGTGTGTGTGTGCTGTGTGTGCGTGTGTGTGTGTGTGTCGTGTGTGCGTGTTGCGTGCGTGCGTGCGTGCGTGTTGGATGTATGCGTTTGTGCCTATTTTGCATGAACAAGCGACGCGACGCGGACGCACGTGCAGCACGCGCGGCACACAGCCAACCACACACACACACACACACACACACACACACACACACACACACACACACACACACACACACACACACACACACACACACATGAAGCCTCTTCTTACACACAAGTGTAGCACTCACTGTGTTTAGCCATGTAGTTTGCAATAACCGAAGATTCCTTTTTCTTGGAGGGTGGAATACTTCCCAGTCTGAGCAAACCAGACGGAATACCTGAATGCACAATTCATGTTATCATATCGTTTCCTCTTTCATTATACAATAATGCAGAATGGCATAGAGAATAAATACACATTGCCCCGTGGAGTTATAATAAGCAATATTGTGCAGTTGAACGATCACCGGCACTGTGACTTTAATATAATTTATATCGAGAAACTTAAATTGTAATAAAAATTTATAATTGATTATGTATACGTTTCTCAAAATTTTATTATATGTTCTTCCATTAGTTACAGAAACCAAATGTAGATTGAACAGTGTATATGAAAAACGGTACATTAAACTCTGGGATACATAATTATGACTTATGCGCGATTTTTAATATTAAAAAAATCAATTACATCTAAGTTGAAGTTATAGAATTTATACAAAAACACTGAAAATATTCAAACAAAGCATATTAGGTGGGAATTATATTTATGACACATGGTTATCACATGTCGTTTGGGATTAGATTGGTCATGCTTCCGCCAATCATCTTTTATCTTCCTCTTCTCTAGTATTACTGTTCTCTCATTATGTTCTCTATCAACAGTTTCCAATGCCTTCTACATCTTGCTCTTTTTCTCTATTCTTCCCCCTCTCTTTACAGGTCTGTCTTCATGGATTTTGAAAAATGCTATATCATTGGCTTTGTCATTGTGATGTTTTGCAGGCAAATTTGCCAGTAGAAGAGACTACACATGAATTGTCCTACCTGCGATGCCATAGATTTCCACTTCGCACAGAGACAGAGACCGGTTCAATCCTGTAACTGTGATTCTGACGAATCTTCCCTTCACACCAGCGGCACATGTGATGCGTTGTGTATAGTGACTAGCACTATTGTCCAACAGAGAACCATCGTCTACGACCGCGCATCTTTCGGACGCTCCATCCGCTGATGCTGACACGCTTACGACGACTTTACGTGCTTCTTGTGCTAAGTTATAGTTGAAACATAATGTCAGAGTTTACGTAATGTCACATGTTATGAGAGTCAACTCTATGGGAGTAAATTCCATCAGGTATTGTCTTACCAACGATATTACCAACCATATGTGCGTAACATTCGTAGGACTGACGGTGTGATATCTGCTACTATATGTCCTACTTGCAGTTCTTGCTTGCATTGTTAATCAGGATTTCAATAACATACCACGGAAGGTCAGTCATTAGCACATGTATATGTGCAGCAGCCATATCGTAAGGGTGACGTACCTTGTTGGTAGGCAATTATTAGTCACGTGTAAGATATGTCAGTATATACACACATATATGTGTGTGTGTATCTAAATACATACACACATATGTATTATATATACACAACACACACATAATATATACACACACACACACACACACACACACACACACACACACACACACACACACACACACACACACACACACACACACACACACACACACACACACACACACACACACACACACACACACACACACACACACACACACACACACACACACACACACACACACACACACACACACAACACACACACACACACACAACTTACAACCACGCACACAACACAACCACACCACATACACACATTCACACACACCAACACAACAAACACACACACCATACACAAGACAACACACGCCACACACAACACACGACACACACACATTACACACACACACACAACACAATTATTACACACACACAACACACATATACACGACACACACACACACACACACACACAACACACACACACACACACACACACACACACACACACACACACACACACACACACACACACACACACACACACACACGATTAACTTTCACTGACCTTGTGTTCCAAACACCTGCACTTCACATAATTGAAGCGGGCGTTTATCCATCCGCGATATCTTTACAATGTGACCCTTCGCGTCTGGCATACACGGAACCACCGTCTTGTCATTTACTCAGGTGTCTTTCTCAACAGCGCATATGTGATTATCAAATTCGTCGACCACTTCGATGACAAAATGAGGATGCAAACCTCCTGCGCGGGACGACAGGAAACTGTGACAGTTTAATGTATACCATTAACGTACTCAGTCCAGGCTAACACATATTTATGTATCCAACAGTTTTATAATGTTTGCGTATCATGGTATAATAACGCACAATCCCCAGGCCCGTACACAACCTAATAGTCATGCGAGCACGATGCCAATTTCGTCAGGTTCAAATATGACGGATTCACCTTCTTCGCCGACGCACCGTCATTCGCCCTCAAAATCAGCGCCAGACATGTCGCTTCAGCTCGCTGTGGGACATCACATAGCGAGCACGTTGTTGCGTTTACTTCTTACCGAGCGTTGTGAAGTATCCGGGTGACGTTTCAGTGCATGCGCGTATCAGTCGTGGTCATTATATACCATTAATGGATAACAAGTCAACACTTTCGTGGCGTAATAATAATACAGTTTACTTGTAAAGCGTCCGAATCAACAGTATTGCTCTCAGGCGCTTTACATAAACGTACAAATAGTAGCTAACATTAGATGATAAAGCAATATTGTATCGTATTACGCAAGCATGCTGTCGTGCAGGTACACTGCCTGTCACTTGCTTCTACATTCCTGTGCGTCACGCCTGGGCACCACGACATGGAGGACGCTAGTCGATGTCGGCATTGCAGTCCGGTTACCAACGAAACGCGGCTGTCGAGGAGGTGCGCGAAAACAAAGAACAATCGATTCAGTGATCGGACATCGACCACCCAAGGACCGGCTCTACACATGTTGTAACAACAACAACCTAATTGTCTGTCAACTGTCAACGTCTGTTGGAGTCAGGAGTTCGTGTGTTGCTAAATTGAATGTGCATTGCTTCAATGTTCGTTCGGTTAAGAACAAAGCTGTTTCAGTTTCCGACCTTGTGATTTCGCGGGACATCGACATTTTGGCTCTGACGGAGACGTGGCTTGGCAGCGCCATAGACTGTCATGTGATAAGTACATTAGTTCCCTGTGAATACGAATTTCATTCAGTGTCACGACCACATGGAACACGTGGAGGAGGTGTCGCAGTGTTGTACAAGTCCGGTCTGACAGTAAAAGCGATACCTATGCGTGACAATTACACTAACTTTGAACACTCCGATTATTACGTTACTATACGTAGTGTCACTTTCAGGCTGTGCGTTGTGTATCGTCCGCCGCCATCGAAGCGAAATGGTTTTTCTAACACCGTTTTCTTTGACCAGTGGTCTGCGTTTTTAGACGATATAATGCTGGACATACATGATGTCATTATCACTGGTGATTTGAACTTTCATTTGGACAGCCCAACACAACTGGACGTGAAACGTTTTTCTGAGACATTCTGGGACCTTGGGATGAAACAACTCGTCAATGAAGCCACCCACAGTAAGGGGCACATTTTGAATGTGGTCATTGTTACAGACAATACTTGCATAGTACCTGCACTACCAAATGTATACGATCCATGTCTATAATAATAATAATCATAACTTTATTTTGACACCATCAAATCCGGAAACATTCGGTTGTCTCCGATTCATGACAGATATTGCATCTGTAATTTGTATAGAACTGGGGAATTAAAATAATGGTTTAAAAGTAATAATGAAAAATAAATAATAACTGTTGTTAGACACTATGAAAAAAAAACCGTGTAGAGGGCTATGTATAGAAGTGTATCAATTTCTTTAAAAGATGATATTAAACATATACTTACAGACAAAACATTAGTAACCAAACTGCACTTTAATAAATAAATAAGATAAAAAATATATGTATAGCATCGTAATAATAAATTAGTTAAAATATAATGATTCGTGTGTGAAACTAGTTATGTGGAAAATAAAAGTGTCTTTTTAATTGCCTCTTGAACTGTGTATGTTGCTATTGTCAGCGAAGTTCCTTGGAAGCTTTGTTCCACAGAGTAGTCATGCACAGCAAATCAGGCTCCTGAAACGTTCAGTCTGAACTTGTGTGCACCTCAAGCAAGTAACTCGCTCAGAGCGCGAGCGAAAAAGGTAGTTTTGAAGGCGTAGCAGTCCGTCAAGAACTCCGTCTTTTGTCAAGAGCCCTGTGAAAAGTACAAGTAATAAAATCGATTCGCTTTCTGACAGGCGACCATGTAACTCCGCAGTATTGTTGTCATGGACTGCCGGTCGCCCTGCCGAATTGCGACAATCGTGCCGCAGACCGCTGGACCATTTCCAGACGGTGCATGTGACGATCACTTATGCCGTATAATATTGCATTGCCGTAGTCGAGTCGCGAAGTTACGAGTCCGTGTATGAGACTCTTACATACAGTGGTACTGATGGAGTCTCGTATCTTGGCGATTCGTGACAGATGGTAGTAGGCGGAGCGACACACGTTGGCCACTTGTGACACACGTCATTGTTAGGTTTGCGTCGAAGTTGAATCCTAGATCCCGTATAACGGGGGAAGTTTCGACGAGCTGGCCACATATGTTGACGCGGGTTAACGAGGTTGGTGTACGCAGGCTTGATGAATGGATGACAATGGCTTGTGACTTGTTGTTCTTCATCACGAGTCCGTTATCACAGAGCCATGCTTTCGCGTCTTGTACGCAGGCTTCCACACGTCTATGCAATACACATGGCAACTCTTCCGGAGACCATCTAGCCATAAAGTTTTGACGTAAACACAAGGAAGCCGTCTGGGGTGCGGAAAACAACAACGTTTCGCAGATTGTGACAGATAAGCGTTTCTGATTTCATGACAGATATTGCATCTCTGTCAGATCTTCTCGTTGACGAACCAGTTGGGGCAATGGTCGAAGCGTACGACACCGGATTACGGCGCATTGTTGAACACCACGCTCCCTTGGACCTAACTCGTCGTGGTATACCGACGAGCTGCGACGCGAGAAACATAACAGACGGCGAGCGGAGCGGACATGGCTACGCACGGGCCTTGTAGTACACAGGCAAGTGTATCGGGCGCAATGTGTGGTTGTAAACCGTATGCTACTAGCCGCTAAACGTAATTACTACACTGACAAGATCGCGAGTTGTGGGAGTAACCAAAAGCAGCACTTTAATATCACGAAAAGCCTAATGGGAATAAGTTGCCTCGCAAAACTGCCATGATATGTGTCTTCAAATGATCTGGCCCAACGGTTCAGCAACCACTTCGAGAAGCAATTGAGTGACATTCAACAAAGCATAGCTCACCGTAGCGGTGATCGTTCGTATGCTATTGCCGCTGCATTTCTGCATGATACTGCTTTTGCGGTGCTCAGTTGACCCGCTTCACAGGAGTTAGTGATTCAGACGTTTCAAAGTTGATCGCAGACTCACCATGTAAGTCATGCGGACTAGATCCACTACCTACATGGCTCCTGAAACTATGTTCATCTGAACTTGTAGCCATGATCACCTCGAAAGTTCAATTGTACCTGACGCATTCAAGCAGGCAGTCGTGAGACCTGTCCTAAAAAGGTTACGCTTGATGAAGATGCTTTATGCAGCTACCGTCCAATTTCGAACTTGCCGTTTTTGTCAAAGCTTGTTGAAAAAGTGATTTCAAGACAACTAAACAGTCATCTCGACATGAACACCTTAGGCGATCCATTTCAATCAGCATACCGTCATGGACACTCAACGGAGACGGCACTACTGCGAGTGAAGAACGACATCGCCGCGACGTTGGATGAGAAGGGCAAGGTTGTACTTGTGATGCTCGATTTGTCTAGTGCATTCGACATAATTAATCACAACATTGATGAATCGACTGCAACATTCTGTCGGCATTACAGACGCAGCACTTTCATGGCTCCATTCGTACATCACCGAACGTTACCAGAGAGTCGCCGTGGACAGCGCAACATCTGCTGATTTGTCATGAAATGTGGCGTGCCACAAGGGTCAGTACTTGGACCAATTCTATACTGCATATACACGATACCCATCGGTGAAATCGTTGCACAACATGGCCTGAAATACCATTGTTATGCTGACGACACACAAATATATATGGCAGTGAAAAATAACCAGCCAATCACAGAAGCAATTACAAAGATCGAACAATGCATCTGCACTGGCTACCGATTTGTGTGCGCCCGACATATAAAGTGCTTATATTTGCTTATTCGGTTATGCATGACCAAGCACCGTGTTACCTCGCGGAACTACAATTACGTCGTCAACCCAATCGCCGACTGAGGTATACGTCTTTGCCGCTATCGACACTACCTGCTTCGCAGACGGTTTTGCCGTAGCAGCAGCCGCTCAATGGAATGGACTGCCGGACAGTGTTAGGACGGCAAAGACACAGTATAAAACACTTCTGAAGACACACCTTTTTAGATTAGCGTTTCTGTGACGTGATCATGTGGACTTTAATTACATACATTTATCCATAAGTTATACAATTTATATCACATAATTATTACGTATCATTTACGACATTGTTTGCGACACCGTTTACTGTCGTTGACCGGAGAGTTTCGGTGGTAAAAATATATCAACTCTTGGGAAACTCCAGAGTCGTTGTTTGTTGCAAACTTATATTTGATCAAATAACGTATAAAACCACAAAGTGAGACATGTGGTAGGAAGTATACTAATAAGCAAATATCGGTCATGGTGTACATTGACTTTTCTAAAATGCGTTAAAAATAGGACGTTATGTCAGAATGCAACAGGAATCACGGACCCCACATTTCACAGGTCTTTTATAATTATTTATAATGTTTGTTTAACAATAGTTGCTGTACAGTTGTATACGTTATTATTGTATATACTTGTTGGGGTTAACAATAAACATGTAGTTCTTGTTTATTAATACATAAAGGTAAATTCACTTAAAAAAATTAAGAACTAAAACATACAACATTGATTTCGCATGGTATTGCTCCGAAGTTTGGACGCTTCATCTGGACACGCTAATTGGCTCGTTTTTGGCTGTTTGCACCAGCACTTTTCAATTATAAGAATAATCAGATGGAGACACTATACACATCCTGAAAGCACTAACTGTGAGCAATCGCTATATGTGTGTCGCCAATAATGTAATCTAATGTCTGTAATATAAGTCATTTCAACTTACCAGTCAATTTGTTTGTGTTTGTACTGGCTTTGGACACCTTAGTTAAGAGCACTTCCCAGATCTCGTACATAGCTGCCAAGTCCACTTGCCATCACGTTACACGATTGAGGCTTGTGTAGCAGCCGTTTTTGCCATTCCTGACGTTACTCGTCGATATGTAAGGAGTTGTGATAACTTTCCCCAAAATAAGGTTGTCTTTCCCACGTCCTGGTTCAATCACTGTAAAGATTTAAACGACTGCAATCGAGCAACGCTAACATCATAATCTCACGTAATGTTCCATCAAATTTTGCAAACCACTATTGTGACGGATAACAATTCTACTCATAGACACTTGTATAAAATGGATGACACAGCGATTTGGATATTTTACTACGTTTATCATATGTTAACCTGTCACTACGTGTAACTGCGGCAAGAGTTTATACAACTGGTAGTTGCTACGAGTAAAAAACAGTATTACTGGAGTCCACAACCTTTCAACCAGTAATTATGATATACTGCTTTCTTCCCTTTTTGTGATAAAACAGGTGTGTGCATTTATAATTGTCGGATAATATCTTTGGATCTACACAAACATTCGCGAACAGTTATGAAGATGTTTAAATCAACGCTTTTATTATTTATTTGTTAACGTAACGATCGGATATTTAACAATACTTTGCTATTGGAGAGGAATGAATTATGACAAACTAATCGGTTTGTAACTTAGTATTTTGAAAGGACACGCAAAACACGAACGCAAGCACGCACGCTTGCTCGCGCGCGCGCGCGCACACACACACACACACACACACATTTATCTAATTGTCACGCCACATACAACACAAGAAGATTATATCACACGGGTGGTTGCTAAACAGCTATGATATCTTTTCTGACAGTGAAGACAAACAGAAGAAAAGACTAAATAACATGTAGAGCAAGATGAAGAAGTGCCAAGTTGATACAATGACGATGATTCGCACAATCAACGTTTATACGTATGACCGACAAATAAAATACGCTACAAATTAAAAGCCATCTAATAGTGTTAGTTTAAAGAATCGCACAAAGAATCATCGGCAGGGAACAAAGTCCATACTATAGATACGGCGCCACACAGGCAAAGATTGGCAATAACGGAAGCGCAATAGGTAATAAAAACACTACAAAGACAACTATGTAAGACTGAAACAATTGATCATAACATATATTGTCATCAGTGAGAGAGTAGGGTATGAATACACTGTCGAGACCACCTTGAAGCTGCACGACAGGAAGAAAGAGGAGAGCAACAAAAATTACCTGCGAAAACAAACATATTTTTTTCCGGAACTAAAACAACGTCAACTGGTATAGAAATACTAACTTCGGCGTCTTGTCGTAATAACCAGGTGCGTTATTTCATACTCTGTCGCCAGGTCGACCTGAAGCCACGGGTTTTTCTCATATTTAGTGCGTGCACAACTCTGTTCGCCTGTGTCAGTCCTGCCGTCTGTGGCAAGGGACGCCGGAGCAATTGTTGAACTCTGCACCACCCTTTTGCCGAAAGCGATGTTCGATATATTTACTGGAGAATAAATTAAATTATGTGTTAGCAATTACACGTGTTTATGATACACGTAATATTTCTATTTTCGTGTATCCTCAGTTGAAACAATTGTACAATGAAGAGTAAATAATTGATAATGCCAGTTTTCAGTGTGGTGTGTTCTGATGAACGCACCATATATCTGAAGTTAACAATATGAATGTTTACCTGAGTGGCCGTATATCTCTACTCGGCACACAGCCAACTTGCGAAATGGCCCTGGCAGTGTGAACTTTACGATAGTGCCCCTTGTTCCAACAGGACATTTTTTCTGTATTATTTCCCACATTGCAGTAACAGCACACGTCATGGGATGCACACAATTTACTCCCATTCCTACTTCGATTATAACGATGTCATTGTGCAAATGATCTGCAAAACCTGGATAAATCCATTTAGAAATACAAGTCAAATATTGTTTCTACCACACATTATGTAAACATATATGTATGTATGTATGTATGTATGTATGTATGTATGTATGTATGTATATGTATGTATGTATGTATGTATGTATGTATGTATGTATGTATGTATGTATGTATGTATTATATGTATATATATATATATATATATATATATATATATATATATATAACATTGTTTGACCAATTATATAAAAAGGAGTGACGCAAAAATGCAACTGAGTAGACGCTACAATTATTAGCAAAGATGACACCCAGACTAATGCTATTCGAAAACAATAATATGAGTATGGCAACGGAAGCGTTACTGGTGAGACTTTCGTAAGTAAATATTATGGTAAAGGTAAATGCTTACTACAAAGAGGGCTTTCATTTTTTATGTTATGGTACTATCGGAGAGAGGACGTTATGTGCATCAAACAAATGGCAGATTTGTTTACGTTAGAATAAACTTCGACTGTTCGCGTAAAGTTTCTGAGCGACAACAACGAAACAACATACGGTGCCGCTTGCGTATTTTAATGCATCAATCAAGACAAACAATTACAACAAATTCGATGGAATTATGCAAACGATTTTGAGTAGAGACAAAGTTGAGAGAGCTATTCGTTTCACAACTCCATTCCAGATGAATGGGCCACGGGCGCGGAGTGCGACTGGCATCAACTAACTTCGTTAAAACAAATAAGTCAGAGTAATTGTCATGTAATTAAATTCAGGCATATGTGTTTCAATTGATAAGCTTTGTTTCTATCGATAAGTCAGACAATTGACAATTTGAATAATGCGTATGTTATTGACTCATGGTTCTATACATTTCTAGTCAGGACAACGTACATCGTTATCGACATTGATATCGTGTGTCGACACTGATTTGCCGTTTCGGATACACATGGCCAATGCAGCTTTCACATGCAGTAAATCCACTCTATGTTCCCATTACTGCATTTATTTAACATTATTAAAGCAATTTGAAGAACACGTAGATTGTACCGAAAGCATTACGCAGTAAAATGTTGATTTAAAAAGAAGTATGTCTCGGGTCATGCACTTGGAGGCGTTGTACATACGCGTACTTCAATGGCGCCACATTGCGGATTAGGTATCTACTCTGTTTAGAAGCCGATATAGCGAGAATCCACATTCGACCCATTTTTGAGAAATTAACAGACGCGCATCCAAGCCTTCCCACTAGCGCACTGCGCGTCTATTAGAGACAATACGATATATATATATATATATATATATATATATATATATATATATATATATATATATATATATATTATATATATATATATTATATATATTTAAAAATGTTTGGTGAACAAGGTTTGAGTTATATGTGTGTTGTGTGTGTGTGTGTGTGTGTGTGTGTGTGTGTGGTGTGTGGTGTGCGTGTGCGTGTGCGTGTGCGTGTGCGTGTGCGTGTGCGTGTGCGTGTGCGTGTGCGTGTGCGTGTGCGCGCGCGACGACGTATGAAATACAATACTGAATACAAATTATGTCCTTCGCCTAATAGAACACATCACTTTTCATGAACTCTTGAGTATATGTCTGTGAAATCACTTACCACAACAGTTCGTGCGACTCCATATAGCAACCTGCTGCACGTCGTGTTCTACGACTAAATCAACCAGCCACCACGGACTTTCTGACAACGTTGTCTCGGCACAATCGTTCACATTGCCATTTAACGCCGCTGAAGCGACCATGTCGGCTTCAGTGGAACTTTGGATGGCGTTTTTAGTGAATGCCACATTTCGTAATTTCGCTAATACTTCATCATGAAACCCGGCTGAAAACCAATCACACTGGGATGATAATCATTAATGCGTATACGTGATAAAGGTCGGAATGCAATTATCAGAATATATTGTAACAGCATGTCTTCGAGACGAGTGTTTTACATAGCTGCATCAATATTGCGTAAATGTAGCACTGGCATTGCAGTTATGACGTGTTCGTTAACATAGGAAATATAAAATTATTTGAGAAAGAATAGTACTTATTAATATAAATTAAGTATGTACTTTTAAGTTAAAAGATAGTTATTTATGTATAACACATTTGATAGATCGTCCGGGAGATTTCTCTATTATGTACAAATGATTATTAATAATAATTATGTAACTTCTATTGCGCCTAAATCCATAGAAACTGATGGGATGTTTTAACCTATGACATTATGCATGATAATACTATGGTTAAGGGGTTTATACCCAACCTTTTCACCAAGACAACTAGTGCTGAACTGTACGGTTAGCAATATTCTACTCCGTTTACCTAACCACGAATCCAAAGTACTTCGACTTCACATAGCGATAGGTATTTGACTTTTCATGCTCGTCATTCGGATCTTATTATTCCAATAAATATATCATCAGTACATTAGCATAAATTCGTTCTTGACACAATTATTCTCCTCTTCACCTCATGGTGGACCGACAACACATCGGACCTCTGTAAATTATGATATTACGCATGAAAACGTGATAATGGGGTTCCACAAATCCACGTTAGTCGCAAGAGGCGCCAATATGCAACTCGACCCTAGTTGCGTATCAGCGCGTGTAGCGACTAACGTGGATTTGTTTGTATGTTTTGCTGAACGCTTGTTTAAATCATACTCAATTAGCCATTGACCGTGCAGGCGCGAAGCCAGCGATGGCTTTTATGTGGGCAACTGGGCATGCCGTATGCGTGGTCAATAGACAGAACAGCATGCCGTATGTGTGGTCAATAGATAGAACAGCCAAAACAACGCCATCTTGGCACTGAATTCAATCGAACGTCCCGCGACGTTTCATCGACTGTAAATGTACATTAATGTAGACATCATGCTTTCATATTGACGGACGTGTTATACGATATCAATATTTAACTATGTGTGAAGACGTAGTAATCTCGTGTGTACGGCGAGCTGTATATAATAAAAAAAATCCTTTCCGGCATCGAGCCAGCACACCTGTCGTCGGGCCACCAGTCGACGTTCCATCGGCTGTAAATGTACATTAATGTATATAGTATACCTTCACATTGACGGCAATGTCAGACTGTATCTATATTTAGCTATGTGTGAGACTTCGGAGTCATGCGAGTTCAACAGCTGATTGTAGGATGATTTAAACAAGCGTTCCGCAAAACGGTGCCGCTTTTTACACACGTTAAGAACACGCAAAAGATGGCACAAAACCCTAGTCGGATTAGTTATTGTGGTACCTCATTAGCGGAGTTTAAGCAATTTACTCAATATCTTAGGATAGAGCTAAGTTGTTTTTATATGCAACGTTGTGTCTTACCGTTGACCCCATATACTTCGACTCCACATAGGGTGAGTGTCAGGGATGCCTTGTTCGTCAGTCGGACCTTGACGATATTACCGATGGCGCCTGGCACACACGATATGCGCCTTGACTCGGCTTGCTCTAAGTGTCCCGCAACACTGGCACATTGACGAGTATTCCCAGCAAGCTGTACTTCAATCACGAATCCAGTAAGACGTTTAGCTGCCGAAAAGATTAAAAGTTATTCCAGTTGATTTATAAGTGACAACGTACTATTAATCAGACAATATCCATTCAACGTGTCATGTCTTTAATTGTTTTTAACCATTTCCGTACGACATGCCCATCTAGTGGCCGCACCGCTTGTGACACTTCTGTACGACATTTAAAGCGTTTTAACTAAATATTTGTTAAAAGCCACTTGTTGTATACAACCGTCAAGCTGAATGAATTATGTATGTAATCGTTGTTGTAGGTTATTATCGCTCACAATAGTTTCCAGAGATTTTCTAGGTTGTTGAAGATTCATTATCTAAACCCGAGGTTGCTATAATGGCGGACGACAGTGTTTCAACCAGTGATTTGCCATCGTATGTTTTGGATGGTTTATTTGAGTTTTGGCGAAGAAACTATATCGGATGACAATGACTTTCGACACTACGATGATGCTGGTGAACTTAGCAACGAAACTGATCGTGACAACGGGAGTAAACGGTCGAAACTACCAAAAATGTCTATTTTCTTCCATATGGAATTAGTTATGTTCTTCCTTGTTTTATTGCACCAACCTGTCAAACAATGATGATTTTCCACCTTTTTTCCCGAAATTATCCGCCACCTTGTCGTAATAAATAAAGGTGGATATACTTTAAAAAAAAAACTGATTCAGGTTCAGATTATTTTAAACATGAGCTATCTTTTTTGCAAAATGTGAGTTTGTCCGTTTTCCAAAAGCCACAATTATTGAATGAAGTAGGCCACGTAAATGCTTTTGGTATGGTGCATTGGGATCTTGTCTTCACCTGCATCAAAATAGTCATCGTCTTGATAAACATGTGGTAGCTGGCGTGGCTTCCCCCAATGGCTTCCTCCAATCCCCAATGATAATGTAGAATACAAACCTTTCTGATTTGTTTATGCGCAATATAGATACGTTTTACATATGTAATATAATGAAACCTTAATGGATTTTGGGGCTAGTTAAACACATAATACCTTGATATGGTTGTTATTAAAATGGTCCAAACATTTGTGTTAAATACATGCGTAATAATTGGAATTAGGCAAATAAATCGTGATAGCGTGTTCATTCAATTCTAAAATATAATACAATACACAATATATTATATCACTTAACATTTATTTTGACATCTGGAGCATTTATGGAAACATCAACAAATGAAACGTCTTGATGAAATAGCGTAATTATCATGACAAATTAAAGTGTACACTGCAGAATGCGGATAACGTAGAATACCTACGAATGCAATAATTTCGTATCATTGATCTATTGAAAGATACTGTTAAATATAAGATTACCTGAACACATACTGAACTTGTTACACGGTATTGCAGCACATTTGTAAAGTTTCATAGCACAGGTATACGTAGTCATGTTTCAGCAATCACATTTGCTGATGACGTAGAATACAAAATAATGTTATTCATTACGGCAGCATTTTAACATTAAATAGGGATACAACTGTTGTGTTATTACATGACCACACTGTTGTCGTATATGACAGAAGAAATAGCAGTGGCCTGGTCATTTATTGTTTCGCAAAATGAATTTAGTTAACTTGGTTAACGTTGAATACAAATAACGTAGACAAGATTGGACAACCACCCATGAGTTCAGGCGATCTCAGCATCTAATGGACATTGCCTGAATACATGTTGTGACCTGCCTGTTGGAGCAGGAGGGGCTAATGTTGCCAAGTTGTCCTTACTAATTACCCATAGATCACCAGGACGTGGTCCTACTGTAACAACCCAAGACATTGCAAACATTTTATCAGCTGCTCGTTTCACAGCCCCACGTCTCCCATCGTACGGTCCTTTACCACATTACCTTGCGCGGTTTCGAAGTACTGCCATGACGCAGATAGGGCGAACATGACTTTGTACACCTGACATCAGATTCACGATTGTGCTGTTCCTTTATTAACTTGCTTGATCCAACCAACGATGATCCTTATGATGCAACACTGCGCCATTTCGTCTGAAAGCACCGCGAGGCTCTTGTGTTTCAAATACACCGTTAACTCCCTTGTAGTGTATCACCGCAGGACGAACTTTCACTTGGTCCTTAAAGTAGTACACGCTGCGTATTTCCTCCAGAAAATGGCACATGTAGTTCTCGGTGAAATCTACTTGCACTGTGCATTAGGTTTCTGTGAGAGTGTGTTTTAAGAATGGCAGTGCGGTTTGGAGGCATCCACGCATTCCAAGAAATCGTCTTTGAAGTGAACATCAACTTCGAAATAGTCTCTCATCTACAAGTGTCGTTTTCTTTATGGTAGCTTCTTTGTATGAGCGTTGATTTCCAACTTCGGTCAATTCTTCGCTCGGTGTATACGCATCTTTCCCTGTAATTTGATATCTTCTTGTCTTTCTAGCTTCCGGGATCAAGTCAACTGCTTTAACGTAGTACATTTCGATTGTCTGCTGACTTTCGCGGTATTTTATTGAACTTTAAAACAACTCCAATCACTAAAGACAACAGGAAGATACCCAAGATATATTTATTGCATGCTACGATGAAATTATAAATACTCAGAAAACAGTCATGTGCATTCTATGTTATTTATTCCACGGGCCCCCTGAAACTTAGTATTATGTTGCATGTGTCTGAAATTTTGAAATGTTTCTGTTATGAATTCCACTCGCGTGTCGTTGACTTGATACTATTTGGTTTAATAGCAGCATTCCCTTTCAAATGTTATACATGTAACTGTGTATTTTACGATAGCAATACATATTTACTATAATGTTTAATATGTCTTTTGTGCAACAATGACACACCATTAGCTTGCTACCATTTTGTTTTGCAGATTTCTGTATTAAAACAGATGCAAGTGATACCTTCATTTTGAATAAAAAAATAACTAAGTCTAAGTGGAATTATACGTTAGTGGTCTTTCATTGTGAAGGGAATCTCACTAGTACAATATCAACTTTGTTTGTCATGCATGCATTGCTAAATACAAGTTTAGCTTCGGTTTTGCAAATTGGGTGTCAGACTTTCGTTTGGATCTGGCCCAAACGTTGCCGTAAGAGCGCCATGGAAAGTGTTAAAACGCGTCCTTCCCCGCGATAACGTAGAATACCGGATAACGTAAAATACTTCATTTTATATTACTGAACCATAATTTATTATGTAATTAAATTAGGTATGTGTACACAACGTTTATTTCACAAAATAAACAAGGTAATCTCATATAGTATACCTTGAATGTAAACCTGGGAAAGAAAATGTTGTCATTATGACGGGAATCTAGCTAGTACAATATCACATTTGTCTGTCATGCATGCATTGCTAAATCCAAACTTATCTTTGGTTTTGCAAATGGTGTGTTAGACCCGCCGCAGAACCACTTTCTTTGGGATCTGGCCTAAACTTTGCCGTAAGAACGCCATGGAATGTGTTACAATGCGTCCTCCCCCGCGATAACGTAGAATACCGGATAACGTAGAGTACACTATTTGGTATTATCGAACCATACGTGATTAAATTAGGTCTGTATATTATGCACTGGGGAAAGCATGTATTTTTTATGATAAAAGTGGATAACATAGAATACATTCTTAACGAGGACGAATGATGAATGAACTAAAACATTTAGTTAAGCTGCTAACAGTTACTGAATATTACAATTACCATCCTTTTTAATACTACCCTTTGCTGTGGACAAGCCAAAATGGGATTTTGTTTCGTAGGCACAAACTCATATAAATTATCATACCACCATGAACACAAAACTATTGCAAGAAAGAGCAAACCTAGCTCCATTTGACTAAGCTATTTATATACCAATGACACAATATTTGCTACTGGAGACATTTTCGGTACTTTCAACCAATGATAATAAAAGTTACTACATGAAACCGGAAGAAAAGCAGCGTGCCGTGTTGGCAATGTAAAATAGTGTAGCTCATTTTACTCGGTGGTTAAGACTGACATGGTTACTAGTTACGAACAATTAACGTTGCGTGGACACAACTCGATCGCATTTGGTTCAACTTACCGCAACAGTCTCCTCTGTTTGTTATCACTACATCCCGTATTTCGTAGACAGCTCCGAGGTCAACTTGCCACCAGTTTCCCACCCTCTTTGTCGAGTGTGTGCAGTTAAACTCATCAAGAGTGTGTTTCCAATTTCTGTCGCCATCAACTGCTCTACTTGACTTGGCGTTGTATTTTGTCGTTGATTGTTTTGTGGGCTTCCCCAAAGCCAAATTCTTCGTCCAATCAAGTTCGTCAGCTTGTCCAATCAACTGTGTAAGGTTGAGTGTATGCGTGTACGTGCGTGCGTGCGTGCGTGCGTATTTTATTCACATAAAATTAGTATTTGAGGTTTTGTGCTCGTCATTCGAACCTTATTATTTCAATAATGATATCATGAGTACATTAACACGAATTTGTTCTCGACACGGTTATTCCCTTCTTCTTCACTTCATGGTGGACCGACAACGAATTGGACATCTATAAGTTATGACATTATGCATGAGAACGTGCTAAGTAACCGATTTTATGCAATTTACTCAACATAAAATTTAACAGTTTAGAATAAAGCTGATTTACTTAAAGCTGATTTGTTTTATAAACAACGTTGTGTCTTACCGTTGACCCCAAATACTTCGACTTCACATAGGGTGAGTGTCTGAGCTGCCTTGTTTGTCAGTTGGATCTTGACGATATTACCGATGGAGCCTGGCCTACACGATATGCGCCTTGTTATTTAATTGCCCACATGGCACATCGGCGAGAACTCCCATCAAGCTGTACTTCAATCACGATCCCTTAAGACGTCCAGCTGTCATATAAGATGAATATTGTTGCAGCCGATTTATAAGTTATAACGTAGAATTAATAAGACCATTTTCTTTCAACGTGTCCTGTCTAGTATTTGTTTTTATTGATTACGAACAGTGCTACGTTGACACAACTCGATCGCGTTTGGATCAACTTAGCGCAGCAGTGTCATGTCTAGCAATTGTTTTTAACCATTTCCGTACGACATGCCCATCTAGCGGCCGCATTGCTTGTGATACTTGTACGGCAGGTTTTGCCATTCAAAGCGTTTCAACTCAGATTTTGTCGGTTTTTGAAGATGGATTATCCATACCTGCGGTGGCTGCAATGGCGGCAGGTAATACTTTAACCAGTGATTTCCCATCGTATGTTTTGGATGGTTTATTTGTTAGTTTTGGCGAAGAAACTATATCGGATGATGATGGCATTCGAAACTACGACGATGTTCGAGAACCTTGCAACGAAACTGACCGTGACAGCGGGAGTATTTTTGATCGATAATCGGACGCCAATGATGACACAAGTTACTGCATCAAACCGGAAGAAAGGCAGCGTACCGTGTTGTCAATGTAATATAGTGCAGCTTATTTTACTCGCTGGATAAGACTGAAATGGTTACTGATTCCGAACAACGTTGCGTGGACACAACTCGATCGCATTTGGTTCAACTTACCGCAACAGTCTCCTCTGTTTGTTATCAGTACATCCCGTATATCGTAGATCGCTCCGAGGTCAACTAGCCACCAGTTTCCCACGGTAGATGCCGAGTGTGTGCAGTTAAATTCATCCAAAGTGTTAGTTATACATCTGTCGCCATCAACTGCTCTACTTGACTTCGAGTTGTATTTTGTCGTTGATTGTTTTGTGGGCTTCACCAAAGCCAAATTCTTCGTCCAATCAACTTTGTCAGGTTGAACTAGAAACGACAGCGTGTGTGTGTGTGTGTGTGTGTGTGTGTGTGTGTGTGTGTGTGTGTGTGTGTGTGTGTGTGTGTGTGTGTGTGTGTGTGTGTGTGTGTGTGTGTGTGTGTGTGTGTGTGTGTGTGTGTGTGTGTGTGTGTGTGTGTGTGTGTGTGTGTGTGTGTGTGTGTGTGTGTGTGTGTGTGTGTGTGTGTGTGTGTGTGTGTGTGTGTGTGTGTGTGTGTGTGTGTGTGTGTGTGTGTGTGTGTGTGTGTGTGTGTGTGTGTGTGTGTGTGTGTGTGTGTGTGTGTGTGTGTGTGTGTGTGTGTGTGTGTGTGTGTGTGTGTGTGTGTGTGTGTGTGTGTGTGTGTGTGTGTGTGTGTGTGTGTGTGTGTGTGTGTGTGTGTGTGTGTGTGTGTGTGTGTGTGTGTGTGTGTGTGTGTGTGTGTGTGTGTGTGTGTGTGTGTGTGTGTGTGTGTGTGTGTGTGTGTGTGTGTGTGTGTGTGTGTGTGTGTGTGTGTGTGTGTGTGTGTGTGTGTGTGTGTGTGTGTGTGTGTGTGTACATACACACATTTATTATAAAAAGAAATACAACTTATGGTAAATATAATTTAATAGTAACATTAAAAAAGCTATACTTTGTAATTAATATGCATGCTATATATAAAAACACATTATATTTATTATATAATTAACGTAATAATACACTATACCAAAACACTCTGATACTATACCAGACTGTAGCACAACAGCGCTACACTGTGCCACTACACCTCACTCTGACACTAACAAGGAAGTAAGTTTCCCAGAATGACACATCCCGACATATATCGGGAACAATAGAATACTAGCTGATGCCACGTTATTATTAGCAGCCATGAAATAGTAATTGACAGGTGTGTGTGTGTATGTTTGTGTCGATCACCTGAAAAAGAACACTTGTTTGACAATGACAAACAAATTAGGTGTGCTCAGGCTTAGTTCGCTAACTTATTTTTAATTTTGTCTCTGCTTAATTTTGATAAACAAGAACAGAAAAGGTTGTCTTACCAACGCCATTCACTTGAACTTCACAGAAATGTATAGAAAATGATTTGAGTACATTCGAACCTATCCAGATATGTCTCCCTGTCGTGCCAGGGAAACACTGGAACACGTTCTTTTGTCCCAACCTCCAGAATCTCTCCTGAACAGTGGCACACAGATGTGGATCTTCTCTCAGCGCATCGTAGATCTGGATATACATGCTAGGAAAACTGTCAGCTGGAAAAGGTACAATGGTAGAGTTAAGGACAATTTATACACAGCGACTGATACTTCAACTACTGCAAACTAACGCAATACAATCCCTCAACCATGCAACGCAAAAGTTTAACACTGCTAGAAGTGGGTTGGTGCATGTGCATAGCTCCAAGCTTTTCTACGTTCTAGCGTTCGCTAGCATATTCGACCACGCGAATGAGCCATAGTAATTTGTTTATAGTATAACTAACAGACTTGCGTGATTTATGCACGGGAAAACATTTACGGTGGTTTGTGTACTCGCACATGCCTTTTGAGAGCGTCAAATCGACGGTTTAATTAAACCTAAGAATCGGAAAAAAATTATGTTAACAATGCGCGGTTCTGCTCGTGGACATTCACTCGGACGCTGGAATTTCGCTGGATGGCAGACATATGGTTTTATCCGACCCAGTAAACTCAGGTAACAGCGGCGCTGCCGCGAACATTTTTTAAATGCATTGGAGACAGGGAGAGTGGGACGGGGTGACGGAGGGACGGAGGGACGGAGGGACGGAGGGACGGAGGGACGGAGGGACGGATTCGCTGGATGGCAGACATATGGTTTTATCCGACCCAGTAAACTCAGGTAACAGCGGCGCTGCCGCGAACATTTTTTAAATGCATTGGAGACAGGGAGAGAGGGACGGAGGGACGGAGGGACGGAGGGACGGAGGACGGACGGAGGGACGGACGGAGGGACGGACGGACGGACGGACGGACGGACGGACGGACGGACGGACGGACGGACGGACGGACGGACGGACGGACGGACGGACGGACGGACGGACGGACGGACGGACGGACGGACGGACGGACGGACGGACGGACGGACGGACGGACGGACGGACGGACGGACGGACGGACGGACGGACGGACGGACAGACAGACAGACAGAGAAAGAGAGATAAGCTATGGTGCTGCGGCAGCGATCCTTTTCAACAGGAGCAATGCTGACACTTCAGCACTTAGCCCGCCCAATTAAAATTTCGTTCCTGTCCTGTGCCAGTTGTTTGGAGGGGCAGAGCTGTTGTATTCCAATGTGCGATTATTACAACGTAAGACGTTGTGAACAACCGTAGAACATGAACACGTTTAACCTAGCTCGCTGTGAACCTACGGCAGCATTCGGGAGTGAATATGGTGACACTGCGGATGCTGTAGAAGTTTCCCAGTTGCAGTCGCCAGCTTGGTTTCACTTGCCACTCAGTACGCGCGCATAGTCCACGTGGGTCTGCATTACCATCGACGGACAAAGAGCCTACATGTTCGCCATCAGTGGTGCTCAACTCAACAGGCTTGAGTGACGCTATGTTCACGTTCAATGCTGACACATAACACATGTATATGCGTGCTGTATAGTGTTCTGGGGGAACACGGTTTATATGATCTGACAATGGCGTTGTTGTAAGTATACAGATGACCAGAAAATAGCGTTTTACATATTCGTCACATGACCTAGTTGCCTAACAAACTCCGTCAATTGATCACAAATTGCTGCCTGAAAAAGTGCTTTTGGTCAAAAATGTTTGGCAAAGGCAAAGCTTGACGGCGGTCTCCAGCGTAATTTAGAATGTGACGTAATGAAACCGCGACGTGCCCGATACATAAATTCGCGAATTGCCTTCGTCATAATCAAAATTATGCGCGTGGCCTTTGTCGAGCGTTTTCTTCGCCAACAGTGTTGATAATGGTTAAATGTTAAAACAAACAATGCTGCAGACATATTTGACACTTCAACAACTTATTTCTCTTTATACGTTTGTCATAAAGATAATCTTCTGAAACCAGAAATTCCACAAAATATATAACGAAAAACACTTGTCCAGACAGGCATTGTTTTACCCGCTTGACATAGGTTACGAGGCAACCTGGATTGATGTATCCATGGTGTGCATACGTCACAATCAAAATTATGTGCGACGCCAATCAATCTACCCCTACCCGCAATATAACGCATTTAGTTATAACATGTGATAATCGAATGTTCTTAATGAACTCGTCCAATAAGAATTAAACTCGGTCAATACAGGTTCCACTCGGCCAATACTTTATGCGCCAATGCGTGTCAGAATGCGACGATAACAATAACATACAAGTTGATATGGTTGATACTAGATAAGGTTAAAAAACATTGATTTTAATTATTATCATAAATCAACAAACACGTTTTCGTTTATATAAGTTATTTATAGAAAACTAAGCTAATCAGGTCAGCACAATTATGAGGTTGGCGACTGAAATCTGCACATGTACCTTCTTCGCCGTAGACTTGCACTTCATTTAAAGCAAGTGTCCGGTCTTTTTCAATAGGTGTGATCGTTACAAAACGACCTTCACTGCCTGTAGCACATTTTATATGGTTCATCTTTCCGGGTATGAAATATTGTTCAGCCACGCCACACCGCATTTGAGAAAAGGGTTCGGATTGCGACAGGTCGACGGCGACTCCCGATATGAATACCAGAACACACGGAAGAAACATCAACAGTTAGAACAAAGTATAGACCAATAGACAGACATATATTTTATGTACCTAATAATACGGTGGATACAATATTTTAAGTACGTAATGAATGATCTTTGGAGACGAGCACTAAGACCTAAACGATCGCTGTCGTGCTGGCCACCATGACGAATACCGACATATACGTCTGTACATGTATTACTGATGTTATATAATGATAACAGCAAATCAAGATCATAATTATAGTGATTACAAAATTAATATCCTTGTTAGAAAAAAATTACTGTAACTGAACAAAAACAAACCCACCCTGCATTTATACTCATAATTAGTATAACCGTAATCACCTATTATTATTAAAACAATAATTCAATAACTGTAATTAAATTTAAGTACAAGAAGATTGCCATACAATGTAATATCATCAATTAAAGATTAATTTATTTATATTAATAAATAAATTAATTAATTTAAGAAAAAAACGATCTGCAGTCTAATCCCTCTCTGGCCTCATATCGTCAGTTAATGTTAATTGAAAAAAAATATTTCAATCATAATCTGATATACTAACTGTAACTAATAACAGTATACACTGTGGTATATTATAAAGTGTGTACTTGTACAAATGTTCCATTTGGCTTACATAATATATAAATATTTTGTATATTATAATGTGGAAAATATTTGCTAATTACATTCATAGGTTGTGCAGTTACGCAAGACTTAACAATGCGTCCTTGCAATCGCACTGCACACGCACGCACGTACACCCGCACGCACGTACACCCGCACGCACGCACACACACACACACAAACACGCACAAACAAAACGAAAACGGGTTCTCCCGAACTAGCAATGTAGTCAGGTTCTAAGATACGTCAATATAAAACTACCGTCTCACCGTATACTCCATATACGTTCACTTCACACAGCGTCAGTGATTCCGGCTCAGTTCCTGTGCGGCTGATCCTGACGATGCTTCCGATGACTCCCGGGCTACACGTGATGCGCCTTGTCTCTCCCTGGTAAAACGCTCGATGCACCCTCGCACATGTTGACCTCATAGAAGAATGTGGCACCAAGGCTTCAACGGCGAAGTCATCAAGATCGGAGTAATCTGTTCGATGAATTCGAATAGTCAGTTAGTAACACAACACGCACATTTTCATACAGCCACAGATTCACGGAGGCACTGAATTGTTCTGTAGCTAGTAATGAATAACGTCATCTGCCGAAATTTCACGGTGAGGCGTAGATATATATATGTCGCCTACTTGTCACGGCATGCATGTTTGCTTGCTATCGATTAAGTTACTACACAAATAAACATCATATTTATGTTTACGTCCTGCTAGATGTCTTAGTTATAGTTATCGTACTGTCGTTTGTGCTGGTGTAATATGCTGTAAGTGTTGGCATTTCACACGTATTCTGCCTAGCTAGCATGCATTATATACTGGATGCGCCACCTCGCCGGCAACCAGCGCAAGCGTCTGCTTAGTCTCGCTTAACCGACTGTCGCCCGGCTGCGTAACTTCGTCGAGAAGTTACGCAGCCGGTCTAGACTATCTAAGTGTCTAGACAGTCTAGACACTTAGCCGGTTTTTAAACGTTATCTGTGATGGGGCTAAAAGGTGCTGCCACCTCACGGAATCTGTGTAATCGTGTCATAATTCCTGCTTCATTAACAATTGCAAATATTTTTATTTTTTTATTTTTGTGTGAACATAAGTTTAATGTTGAATACTTTTAATAGTATAGTATTATCGTATAAAAGTATATCCTTATTTTAGTTTTCTGTTTCATAGTTGGCCTGAGAGCCAGTCTCTATACCCTAATCAGTAGGAAGACCATATATCTACAAGGCGGAGTTGAGTGGCTAAAATATGCTGCCACCTCAACGAGCCTTGTTAATCGAGGCTAAGTATTGCTGTGCTGCTCTGTCGGTCACCTCGCGTTATTCGTAGAACTGCTCGAGCCGCCAGCGAAAATTAAAACCTAAACCTTAGAGATACTAAATGATCAGTGACAACATTATAGCTATCCCATATATGGGCAGACGCCGTCTTGACATGTAAATATGCACACGTGCTTTTATGGAGATAGACGTATCAGTACAACTCGTTTCCAAGCTCCGCCTTGGCGGGTCCCAAGCCCGGATGAGAAAGGAGGCGGGTTGAGGGTTGGGCTAGCACCCCACCTCATAACAAACTACTCGCTACAGAAACGTTGACAACATAACTTACAGAGAGCAGTTGCCTGGGAGAAGAAGGGTCTTCATCTCAAACACCTCAATGATGCCATGTGGTGAAAGCCGCAAGATCACGGAAGCCACAGGACCGAGTACCCTTCTTTCGACCAAGCACATTAATATCGGAATATGGAATGTGATAACCATGTGCCAGATAGGAATGACGGCGCAAATAGCTGCGGAAATGACCCGCTTAGACAACAAGCTTGCACTGCTGGGGATCAGTGTGACACGGTGGACACACACAGGACAAAGAAGAATACTTACAGGAGAGCTATTACCCTTCTCTGGTCATGAAGAAAAGATTATGCCCCTCACACCGAAGGGGTAGTATTCATGCTATCAAAACTGGCCGCGAATCATCACAACATCATTCAGAACAAAGAAATACAAGATGAACGTCATGCAGTGCTACGCACCAACCAACGACAGTGATGAAGAAACCAAAGACCATTTTAACAGCAGACTACAAAGCATCCTGGACAAGTGCAAGGGAAATGATGTGACCATTTTCATGGGAGATTTCAACGTAAAGATTGGAATTGACAAAAACGGATATGAAGAAGTGATGGGAACGTATCACTTCTACCTGATCACTTCACAGAGAACCAGATAGATCACATTTGCCTAGGAGATTAAGAAGGTCACATGAAGATGTGAAAGCGAAGAAGGGAGCGGACGTAGCATTTCGTGGCACTACCTGCTGATTGCCAGACTGAAACTCAAGTTGAAAAATTGGATGGTGACAACAACAAACAGACGAAGGTACAATGCCAGCCTCTTGAAAGATCAACAGACAAGAGAGGAATACAAGGTGAACCTTGTTAACAAATGTCAAGTGTTACAATAGGGCTTGAATAATAACCAGACCTTAACAGCCCGTGGCAGAACGCCAAACAGCCACTGACATCACATTTCTAGGATATCGTTGGCCTGAAGAAGCAGCAACAGAAAGATAGGATCACAGCAGAAACCTGGCGCAGGACCTAGGTGCGGAACGGAAATAAAATAAAACAGCAGTATACAACATTCGAACAAGAGCGGCAGAGGCACAGGAAGAGCACACAGAAGCCAACTGAGAGGTAAAGAAGAGTGTTAAAATGGACAAAAGAAACTACATCGACAGTCTTGCAGAATAAGCAGAACCAGCTGCAGGCAGCGGAAACACGAGACAGCTGTATGACACCACCAGGAAATTAGCTGTAGTAAGTATGGCAAGCCAGAACGACACGTGAAAGACAAGGAAGGAATTAAGCATTGAGGGAACTGAGCAACAGCTCAACAGATGGGCTGAGCAGTTTGAAGAACTTCTGAACAGTCCTGCCCCACTGGACTCCCCAGACATACAGCCAGCAGAAGTGGATCTACCCATCAAGTGTGAACAAACCTACCGATGAAGAAATCAAGAGAGCCATAAAGCAGGTAAACAATTAGCATGGATACGCTACTATAACATTACGGCACACCAATCAAACTGATCAACTTGATTAAGAACAGCTATGAAGGAACAGGCTGCAGTGTAATCCACGGAGTACAACTACGCAAGCGTTTCGAAGTGAAGACCGGAGTGAGACTAGGTTGGTTGCTGTCCCCGTTCCTCTTCCTTCTGGACATCGACTGGATTATGAAGACATGCGCAAGGCAGAGAAGAAAAGGAATCCAGTGGACACTGTGGACGCAACTTGAAGACCTGGACTTTGCCGACGATCTGGCACTATTGTCCCACAACCATCAACAGATGCAGGAGAAGATCAGTGAACTGGCAGCCACCTCTTCACGAGTGGACCTACATGTACATAGCGGCAAGACAAAGGTCCTCAAGGTAAATGCAGAGAGCATGGAGCCAGTCACACTGGAAGTGAATGAAATTGAGGAGGTAGAGACCTTCACGTACCTGGGTAATATTATTGACAAGCAGGGTGATACAAATGCGGATGTTAAACAAAGGATTTGGGAAGGCGAGATGAGCATCTGTACCACTCAAGAACATCTGGAGCTCCAGTGTTGTCATTACACACTAAGATACGCATTTTTAACTCCAACGTGAAGTCCGTACTACTGTATGGAGCAGAGACATGGAGGGCAACTAACACCACCATCTAGACAGTAGACACCTTTATCAGCAACTGTCTAAGAAGAATCCTCCAGATTCGCTGGCCAGACATCATCAGCAATATTGACTTGTGGCCACACGCTCCGGAAACAAGCATCAACTACCACCAGGCAGACCCTGACATGGAACCCACAATAAAACATTAATAAGAGGTCGTCAAAGGAACACGTGGAGAAGGGATCTACATATAGAAAAAGATGATAGGATACAGTTTCCATTTTTTAAATAACTACTTGCATAGTATGTAGGTACTTGTGCAATTTGGTTTGCATGTCATAGTCTTCATTCAATCAATCAAACTGAATACGATTTGCGAAAGGCATTTGAACTATAGAACTGGCATTCCATTTGTAAATAAATGTTGTGGCTATTACAAATTTCATTATAAATTAGCAAACAGTTTGTAAAGCAAATCGTCTAGCTAGTTTGATAAAAATAAGTTTCTAAAATAGGCCTAACAACAAGGTGAAAACATATAATTTCCCTCAAGTGATAATGTGTTGATACATTCGGCCTTAAATTACTATAAATAACCATAGTAGCACAGTGGCAATCACATTGGACTCAAAATAATTGGGTTCAAAGCTTCGTGTCACTGTTTGAATCTGGACATATTTAATCACTCTACATAGCCCAATTCCACTCGTTTGCATGAGGGTGGTTGCTATTTGTGTAACCATATAGTCTGCGCAATAATTGCTACAAGGCTGTATGTTTCCCAGATAAGTTGAGATGTTCAACTGAACAGGTCATCCAAGGAGTGGGCCATTTTGAGCATTATGTTTATGGATGAGATGGTTTAACCATTCCAAAACATAGATGGTGGGATGTAGCGAAGTACATTTACTTCGTTACATTACATAAGTGGTTTATTTTGAAATCTTACTGTCTTACTTCAAAATTTTGCGTTACTTTAATCTACCACCAATCTTCGGATTACAACGAATTCGGATTGGCACTGTATCGACCCTCGACCCCTGATTGTATAGCCGTTGTCTATTTTTGCGCTCGAGCCGACATCATGGCATCAATCGTGTTTTACGCCTGATCTATTGTATAACTGGCGCTTGGTTTCCGAGACGTCCCAGCGTTTGTTAAAACCTATGAAGAGTGTGTTGGTTTAAGGTCAATTAAAGAGTAAGTATGGCGCAAGGCATTGTTTGTTTTGTATTGACATCAATGTCCTGGCGTCGCACTTCGGCGTTTCGGTAAGACTTGCGCTTCGACCATGCCTCAAGTCAATGGCTTGCAAACTGCAATCGAGATTCATAGATACTTCTTGTTTGGAAATCGGATCAATAGGTTGTATCACATTAGAAAAGAACACTATAACGCTAGGCTGAAAAGGCATTATCCATTGTATCGCAATTGGTAGGCATAACACTTCGCCACGCTAAACATGCTACTGGTGAATTCATCAACCGTCTATGCAATGGGGAGTCACAGTCGTTTTGGCATGGTAAGTGCAAGAAGAAAGTTATGCCAATAATGATAGTATTTATTTTAGTTTTGAACCGTTAGCCAATTTTAGTTCCGAGCATGTCAACTCTTACGCGTTCAGCGACTGAGAGCCAGGTTATTATTTTAGATTTCATATCATCGTTCATGATCTGTTAGTTCGTAATTTATTTCAAAACTGTACAATGTTCGTGAATTTTATTCAGTTCAGCATTCAACAGTATGTAACAATGTTTTCTAAACATCGCTTAGACTGCGCGGTCGACACGCAGGACCTTCCAGTTCGACGAGGTTTGTGGTGCAGTGGCTGCGTTGGTCTTTGAACTGCCCATGGTTGTAGATACAGAATGGAATCGCATCCAATATGAACACTACATTTAAATATCACCATGCCTTAAATAGTGAACATATTCCAATTGCCTGCTTTTTAGTCATTATCTATATATATATATATATTGGCACTGACCGACTACTTTTTATTTAAGTAGTTTTTGTGGAGCGGTACTTTGACTTCAGCAGTTGTTTGGGCTGTTATTTTTACTTTTACTTAGTTACTTCTCTGGAGTACTTGTTACAGCACTGTATATGCATTGGTTCATGCATACGTGCATCTTCATATAAATTATTCTACTGTATCAATTTTTTTAGCTTGGATCTTTGCTACTATTTAGAAACTGTATGATTTGGATAGTGCTAAGCCACACACGAGGTAATGTTTTGGTATTGTACAAATGTTGCTACGTAAATAATAATAATACTAATGATGATGCGCCAATATCCTCGAAGATCGAACTTAGTGGCGCGACAAAACCAAAGGATTAACCAATCTCGTAATTGTATAACAATGCGAGAGTCGTCGACAGAAGAATGAAGGTGCTAGGAATCTAAGGAGGATAGGCAGATTTAAACAGATAGGTTTTTAGACGCCGGCCGAAGGAAACTATATTTCCTTCTAATTTAACACTGGCAGGATGCGAATCCCAGAGTTGGTGCGGCTACAGAGAAAGCTCGGATTCCAGCTTTCGTTTTCACCAGAGGAATGTCAAGTCGGTTACTATTGATTGATCTTAGCTCTCTGGAATTTCTTGCTGGAGCGAGCATCGAATTCAGCTGGTTGTGATGATGAAAATAATGCGATAGTGCACATGGAGCCAATGCAATGATTTCAGAAGCGGCACTGAACGAGAAAAACATTTTTTTTGATTTTGGCTACGGAAAGTGTGATATATCGGCAAATATGGCGAAGATCGCAGATATGGTAAAAACAGCAGCGACATGTTTTCAATATGTTGTTTGAAATTTAAGTTTTCATCAAACGTTACTCCAGTTTTTAACACTGAGGCGGCTGGTGTGATACTCTGACTCAAAATATGTGTCGGGAAAAACCATCAAATTTGCTACGCTGCGTTGGGGTACCAATGATGAGAAATTCGGTCTTATCTGCATTAAGCTTTACTCTATTGTTTTTCATCCAAAAGGAGACGGCTTGGAGACAATCCCTAAGCTGATTTGTGGAGCGACAAGTATCAGGTGTGGCCAAAGAAATGTAGATTTGCGTGTCATCTGCATAAAGGTGATGATCCAAGTTATAACATTTGGCAATAGAGTTTAGAAAGTGAAAAGCAATGACCCCAAAACAGTACCCTAGGGGACACCACATGAGGTGGACAGCATATCTGAGAAACAGTTTGAAACCTTACTAAATGCCGCACGATGTCGGAGGTCAACTAGATCAACCCACCTCAACATCCTTCCAAATAAACTCACTTAATTAGCAAACGAAATATTTTTCACAAGGTGGCGACAGTACACATTTCCATGACCTACATAGAGCTTAGATCAGCAGTCTGAGCTGGCTGGTTAATGTAAAAGAAAGATCAAATCGTGGTAATCGAAAGGCCCACGAAATGTAAGTTTACTGGGCGGTTTCGGACGGACTGCGCGTACGAGGGGTTGGCCGGTTTTGGACGGTCTACGCAGTAGAGTTAAAGAAATTACGTCGTTGACCTATTGTCAGCTGGCGCAGAAGGATCTGGACAATGTATGTCTTGTGTGTCAGACATGACACCTTAAAGGGGAACTGAAACACAGCTGTAACATTCCATATACCTAAATGTATACTATATAAGTATACATTAATGGTGAAAGAAGCATATTCACTTATCAGACAAACTGGGAAAAACATATTTTCAGTGCCTAAATCGTCGTCATAGAACACTGCGTAACGCCATCTTTATTCCAAGCCGAGTGGTTTGATTACCTCCTATCTAGCCCATGTTAAATTTTGGTTTCTTTCGGTTTTTCTTCGTTATTAGACATTTCTGCGCAAAAACAAAGATATGGTATCTTATTATACACGAAAGCGGCCCCATGTGTCAACAAATAATATTTATTTGCATTCGTAAAAAAAAAGGTGAAATTATATTATTACGTTTTTTAAACCCAAATGAAAAAATTCGAAACGTGACACTTCCCGAGAGCAGATTTTGACAGGCTTAAAGGGGCGGGCCTACCAAAAAGGAAGGTCAGTCCGGACTATTTTTCTGTTGTTTACAAATGTCGGAAGTGTTTTAGTTAGCGAGGAGCTACGCTATTTGCTAGTGGTCTTGGATAAATCAAGAAGAAAATGGATCCGACAGAGGAAGATTTGTAGCACAAGTGAGAGAAGCATCTATAGCACAAGTGCCATTTAATTTCCTTGCTTAACCCAGCGTGGACCCGGGTGCGAGGCTTTAATTAAACCCCGCCGAGAGTCGACGAGACGGCGAAAAAAGATCGCAATTTTTATGGAATCGAGGATGTTTGTTTTTGGGAACAATGTGAATGTGGCATTGTGTTTGTGTGGGATACTGCGTCCCAATGTCGACGCACATCGAATTTGTATGTTGTCTGGAGAAAGCTGGGTTGCCCGACCGTGCTGACAGTCCCGGGCAGGGCCTATGACTGACCAAGACATCTGTCAATGTTTTCTTGTTATCTATGTGCGATTTGCGTGCAGACTCGTTCGTTCGACCAAAGTAGGTAGTTAAGAAATTATGTAGTTCAACAGGTATCGAAAAATTATTTTGAAATTTCCAAACCTAAACAGAGCAATTATACTTGTATGGCCACACAATGACACATATTAAAAAAAAATAAATTTTATCTTCGAATTCGTAACGTAAATCTTTGTTACAAACTTATTTTATTTTTGAAAGGATGTTACATGATGTGTGCACCCTTTTTAAAAATATAATTTTTTAAATTTTCCCTTTTTAAATTTTAAAAATTTTTTAATTTATGTAAATAATGTTATGTAGATATGCGTTTTGCCATGCAATTTATAATATAGTTTTAATTAAAAAAATATATGTATAAAAAGACATTGTGCAATTCACATGAGAATATTAAATTGGATTTTTAATGTATTGTATACAGTATTTTGGGAATATGTGGGGGTGTATTTGAATAACAAAATTATAAATTCATGTGTTTGCAAAATGCTGTAACAATTTAACATAAAAATTATTTGTTTGAAACGCTGTGAAAATTTTTATTAAAGTATTTCAAAACAAATCAACCAATCCCTTGATTTCATGATGTGATATTGATGAATTAAAATTTTCCCAATTACTAATAATCATTATAAGATAATGATTGTTTACTATAAATCAAATGTCAGAATGTTTTGGTTAGCTGCATATCATCACTGACATGTTAAATGGGATTTTTAAAACGGGCCTGGGTTTTTTGCAGGTGCGGGAAAAGGGAAATTATTTTTTTGTTGTTGTAAACAACAAAATTTTCTCTGTTTCAATTAGTGTCAGAACTGTTTGAGTCATCATCAGTGATATCGCTGTCATCCCCCCCCAAAATTTTCCCGATCACTTCTTCAGTTTTTTCCCTTCTGATTTTGAGAAGAAGATCTGAAGAGGGAACAGTGAGACTGGGACATCCAAGTGTCACCCACATTGACCAGACTGCCATGGTCAGTTGAAGAAGGCATGCAGGACTGCGACGACAACTTTGCAAACCCATGGTCATGATGAATATTCACTGGAACAACAATATCATATGTATTAATTGTTGCATTGATGAAGTATCGCATTGGTGAATGATCACTGGCTCTGTTTGAGTTTGACACTACAAGTTAAAGGTTTTGCAATGTGACATCCATCTGCCAGAGGGACAATGTCATCTGGTGCACAGGATCCTTTGAAAGGTGTGCTTGGTTTTTGGGAATCCTTCATCTGAAAGAATGATACATATGTAAGATGGTATGTATCTTCTGTGATATACATATAAAAAATGTTTTGTCATCTTTTGTTTTCTCATTGCAGTACCTATGTCATAAAAAACCACAGAATAAATCAACTTATAATTGGCTTTTTCGGAAAGTGTTAAAGGATCTAATTTTGTGTAGATGCATCTGTGGATATTGTAACGTACTATGCACGAGAAATCTAAATTTGATTGAATTATTCCACAGGCCCCATAGGGTCACCCAGACTTTTTTTCCACAATTGTTAAACAAATCTACTTTTGCATGGTTGTTGCATGTGGTGGTGCTACTGTAACAAGAAATCTGTTTTTTTGCATCATTCTAAGGGCCCCCAAAACAAAAGTAATACGGGTGATTTGTTTTTTGAGAAGATCCCTTGAAATGCCCCCCCATATCAGTTTTGTGTATTGGGTATCTTTTTTCTGGTTTGTCTGCTACTGCTAGCCAGGGTCACTAGTCAACTCTGTCTCAATGAGACCAGGGGAACAGTGGGCTGAGCAGGGTGTTGGGGTTTCAACCAGGGAACATTCCTGCAATAAATAGAACATTACCTTTTCAATGGTGCATTCTGTGGGGAATTCCTTTTGACTAACCTTCCTGGCATATTTTAATCAATATGTATGTGTTCTGAGTCATTCAGACATCATTACAAACAAACAAAACCCACTCCTACAAAGCAGCTCACATAAATTACATAGAAAACCCAAATTTAAACAAGCCCACTTGCACATATAAGGAAATAAAATGTTTAAGTTAGTTAGGTGAATCAATGTCCTCCTTGTTCCAATCAGAGACCCCCTATTTGGCCATAATCAAAGTCATACTTGCTTTTTCCAAAAATAAAAATGTCGGCTTTATTCTAAATACTAATATTTTGTTTTTAATTTAAGAATATTTTTACATTGGGGTTTATACTTTAAGTTTCTTTTTGTGGGGGGGGTTTTACCCAACTGAGTCTTTTCCGAGATATATAAGTTTTTTGTATTGCTTTGTATAAGGTTTTCTAAATAAACTTTTTGGCCATTTTCCTAATAAATATTTTTGGGAAGTGATTATGGACACCTTCCAGTTATCAAACACTAACTGCACTAACTAAACAATGCTGATGTATGCGGTACTATTGAAAGCAGAATACATGCCTTATTAAAATATAATTTTCCTACTTTATATTCTTATTTTATAGTCTTATTTTTTATACACAGAAAATTTCATTTCCGATTCAATATACTAGTCATGTTGGTGATAATCATTCTCCAACAGCCATTAGTACCAACAAATTTGAAGATTTATTTAAACACTAAAGTTAGCAACATTTAAAGCTGACCTCTGTTGCATTTTTCTTTTCATCATGCCCAAACATATGACTGTGAACTGGTAAGAAATGCAAGTGCACTAGAGAGATGATGGGGGTTCATCCAGGCAGTGATGTTTGTTTTGGGGATGGAATTTTTACTCTTGCTAAGGGAAAAACAGGACACTACTAAAATTTGATCTTTTTGCCTAATTTGCCTAGGCTGTTAACTGCAATTAGTAACAGCAGTCCTCTGTTGTACTTTGATCATGATGTTTACAACCCTTTTCAGGTAACAATGCAGGCTATGGGCCAAAAGTAAGGTTCTAAATGTTTTTCACTTATGTAACTATTAATTTTAATCATGGGATCAGTGATATTACTACCTGCTGTCACGAGACTATTCTGACCCCCAACTAAAACAAATTTTGTTTTTTTGTTTTTCAAAGCAAAACTGCAAATTTTAAAGGTGAGATCCACATTTGGGTACATAATGTTTTGGGGGATAAAAAAAAAAGTTGTTGGTTATTTAGAAATTTATTAATCTGTCAATTTTTTAATATCGGGCACTAGTGACTTATTATGTATGTCAAAACAATTAATAGTAAAAGATTGATTGTGTATTGTATATTTTGACCATGCATATTCTACAGCAATAACAGCAGAGGCCTTTCATGAAGTTATACAATATTTTACTGCCTAAATTAAAATACTAAATGTGTTCCCAGGTAATATTGCCAATTGACTTGGGTTTGATGGGCAATGGAAAAGACACATTAACATACTTAATAGTGACACTATGTTAATGTGATTGATTCTGTAGCATGTTTTATTGTTGTTTTACTCATTATTTCATAGAAAGTTGTGCGATGCACACATGTACAATGTTACCAGAAAAAAAACAATGATACCATACTCATAATGACAATAATATTTTACTAACCTGATGGGTGCTTCTCGCCATTTCCTACTTGTCGTTCTGGTCTCTGGCTTCGATGATAAAAATTTTAAACAGCACATCCTCAGCTTGCATAATGTCAAAAAAAAAGTGTCCTCATGTAATGGCCAAGATTAACTTTAAACCAAAAATAGTGTTCAACAGACAGTATTCTAAGTCAACAGCTATGTCCCCTTTCTGCCGTGATGCTTAAAAAACCCTTTGGGGAATTTTTTTTCACTCTACATTGCTCCGGGTTTACCCGTTGTAAAAAAGAGTACCTGATGGCTATAGATAGTGGTGGATATGGGTACGAGTAGCTTTCCCTTAATTTTAGCATATCGGGTTGGGTGCTTCCCAGAGAAGTTTAGATGGTATATCTGATTGAACAATTCCTGTGGGGGGAAAAAAGTGTAAAACGCTTTTAGCAACCTTTAGGATTGGTTGCTGCCTAAATAAGATCTTCCCTTTATAAATTAGCAGCTAATAAACCAGGGGTTTTTTTTTTGAATGATTTAAATCGGTTGATTTATGGGTTAAACCCAAATTTCAAATTTTATACGGTAGTGTTTTATTGAAAAAAGTTTTAAAAATCTAATTTAAATAATAACATAAATTTTTTTTTTTTTTAATTAATTCCAAGTAATGTTTTTTTAGACCGACAGTTCTTACTTTTTGTTGACTAATTAGGAGTCACTCTAATTTGATTTTGACGACGAGAAATTTTTAAAAAAACGCATACCAGCATGGTCGTAGCTGTCATTTCTTTTTATGTCATTATCTTGAAGAAGGTTTTTCCCCCAAGGGGATGTCTGTGTCAGGGAAAAAAAAAGTTTTCTTTTTTACCTAGAGACTTTGATATTTTTAGCAAAAAACGAACCGGCGTTGGTCTAGGTACAGCTCGCCGGCAAAAATGTTGACCTAAATCCGTGGATTATATAAACATTCTTTATTTCCCTTTAATTTCTGTCCACACATATTTTTTCTTTTTTACATGCATATTTCTTATTACATTTAAATTTTTAGGTAACATTCGTATATTATACAGACGATGAAATACAACTGTGGGGAAATAAAATTTTAGTCGTAACGATACACGTTGGGACTGAAGTGCCGAGTCGGCTTGGCAACCCAAAAAGCTGGTTTCGGCATGTAATTTTCCCACGCGCCGCTTCACCTTCCAAATAAGGAAACCGGGCCGGTTTTTCCCCCCCAGTTCACCAAACATTACTTTGTCGTTTCGTACTTATATGCAAAAAAAAATCGGCCAAAGATGCACCTGTGGGGTTTGATCGAGACCCCTTTTGTTTTTTTTGTTCAGTGTCTCTTTGTGTTTGTCACGTTTTAATTAGGCTTGCAATCGGCGTTTGAAAGTGACCACCGCAGACTCTTGGGCGAACTTTTTCCCCCGGCGGACACGCCAACTTCATCATCTCTAACCTGCTTTTTCGGCAGGAATCCTTTTTTGTGGAAGTATGGAAAAGTTGCTTACTAACAATCATAGTATACTTTTTAGTTTTACAGTGCATTAAATTGTTTAATTATGTTTTTTTTAATGCGTTTGGCCCCTTTTTTCGAGAGCCATGCTGCGTCGCCTACGATTGGCGGCTTCCGGGATTGTAAAAACGCCAATCAAACCGGAAAAAAGGGCCCCAGGCAAGATGGCAGCGCCCTGTGTTGAAAGTAGCTCAGTTTAAAAAAAAATTAAAAAAAAATACCGGACGCTGTGCTTGTCAAATTATGGTGACAAGTGCTGTAAATTATATGTTCTTATGTTTGGGCTGTGGTTGTTCAGCCGCTTCACTCCCCCTTTAAACGCCATGCTGTGAAATGCTGCGTAATGTCATTAACTAACAAAATGAAACGTATACGCTTTTACTACCCGATTCAAAACCTATGTCTGCTCAAAGTCAGTACTAGCAAAGATATCGTTGTCAAATTGACCGACAGTTTGACTTTTAAAGATCAACATTAATTACTCTTATTTTTTCTAAAGCATTTACGATGGGTATTTGTATTAAACACGTTTGCACATCATTTACCGATGTACAGGCTCTGCTGTTTCTGCATATGTCTCTTGTTAGAAGTATGTTGGAATATTACAAATGTTATCTGGAATACGTGGCAACCTACATTTATTTAGCACAACTGAACGAGTTCAAAATATTTTCATTAAAATCTATATGATAAATCCCAAATACAGTACTCATCTTGAACTTTGCCATTATCTTAGACTACCTTCCCTACAACACAGTAAGACAGTTGCAGATCTCGTGTTTTTACACAAGTGTTTGTAATTTCAACAAGACTCTTCATATCCGGTAGGGGCTGTTGAATTTCACTGTCCTTCACGACCTCTGCGAATCGACGCCCACCTTAGTGTTCAGTAGCATAATTAACTTTAGAAAACACTCTGTTTTGAATAGATGTATAACTACTGTAAATGTTTTGTAATTAATGCATCCAACGTGTTTTATATGTTTATATAATTAAAATGTTATTCTACAATTCAAAAACAAACCATTTTTAACAGATGACGACTGATACATTTGATATTGTATATAAATATATTGATTGTTTTTTATGTATGTATTGTGATTATTATAGTGTTGTTTTATTATTATTATTTATATGTATTCTTCAGTTATCCTTCCTGATACCGTGTGTTTGGGGCAAGTTGGATTAAATACAAACACACACACACACACACACACACACACACACACACACACACACACACACACACACACACACACACACACACACACACACACACACACACACACACACACACACACACACACACACACACACACACACACACACACACACACACACACACACACACACACACACACACACACACACACACACACACACACACACACACACACACACACACACACACACACACACACACACACACACACACACACAAAACACACACACACACACACACACACACACACACACACACACACACACACACACACACACCACACACACACAACACACACACACACACACCACACACACACACACACACACACACACACACACACACACACACACACACACACACACACACACACACACACACACACACACACACACACACACACACACACACACATATTATGACACGTACTCTTGCCCAGTGGCGTCCCATACACTTCCACTTCGCAAAGTTTCAAATATTTCTTAGTTGGTGATGTTCTTTTGATCCTGACGAATCTTCCAATTGCTTTTGGCTGACAGCTGAACCTATTCTCATTCGGTTTCAGTGCGAAGTTCACGACTTTGCATGTAGATACTTTGTCGTTCACCGATGCTTCTATGACCAGGTTTTTATTGTAATGCCCTGTTAACAATCCAATGTTAATTACACATTAATTTGAGATAATAAAATCACGAAAGTCATTGGCGATTGGAGGCATAATTTGTGAAAGACAAATGGAAAACTCTTACAGCGGTAGTGTCAAACTCTACCGACGTTCATGCAATATCAAAAGCTGATGTGCCAGAATTCACTGAATTTATAGTAAATTTCTAGGTGACAATCATTGACCAATTCAGCTTTTAAACAACAACATACGCGCATAGGCGTTTTAAATAGCATACTATAGGAGCAGGAATCGCTGCTGATTATACCAGTCTCTGTAGGATGTACTCACTCGCCGAGCTGGCGTGGATGTATACAAAGGTTCTACAAGCCCTATGTTGAAACTATTTATTATTTTTACTTTGTTTTCAACTTGAACTAGATTTTCCATACAGCATTAACGTATGATAGAGAGAATGACATAAGCTCAAATAAGTCAGCAAAACAGTCCAACTCACATGGTTTCTGGTTATAAATGACCACCTCTCTGATAATATAGACACTTTCCAGGTCAACCTGCCACCAGGGTCCAACTTCCGACTTGCTTTGGCTGCATTGTTTGGGTTTTCTGTTACCATCCACAGCGTATGTAAAGTAAGAATTGGGGTGTGTTGAGGATAACAGTCCAAGCTTCCCAAAAGCCAGGTTAATATTCTCTGTAATAAATCATGAATGATTTCCTGTCAGTGTCAATTATTTAAACAAAAGCTCCACTACATTTACTTGACACCACTTCATGTAGATCTGTCACCACATGTATTATTCTATATAAATATAATATAAAATGTAACAGTGATCACCCACGTACTTGTGCTAAATACATCAACTAGTTGAATAACATATTACAGGTTAGTAATATATAGTCATCACACACACACGCACGCACGCACGCACGCACGTACGCACGCACGCACGCACGCACGCACGCACACACACACACAACACACACACACACACACACACACACACACACACACACACACACACACACACACACACACACACACACACACTCAGACACGCACACAAGCACACACATTTCCCCTAATCAGCACAGTTGTTAATTCTGACTTAACACCTTTAGTGTTCATACTTTGGATCAGTGTAGCATACGTAGTTGTTTTGAATAGATCTCAATAATGTCGTGGAACGTGAACAGAAAACAAATTGCCGCCTCAGTGGATTGCAGGTTTTCAGTCAGACTGGATTGTGATGGTGCCTATCTCCTGTATTAGTCGATTACAAAATAACCTGGCACGTCAGTGTCAAAGTATCTATTACTCTTACGTATACTGGTGAATTATACCAATATACACAACGCGTTATTTAATTGCAAACAAAAATTATAGCGATCTATACACTGTGAGTATGACTGTTCAAACACGCAAAACGCTCACTGCTGGTAGTTGTATCAAATAAACGATAATCGTGAGACATACCTTCGCGATAGGTAGTTATGGTCAACTCTCGTATCTCGTACATGCCATTTAGATCAACCTGCCACCAGCTGCCGACAGCTGCTTCTGTGTGCGCGCAAGAACCTCGTCGCAATAGCACACTGGCGATGCCATCCACCGCATTTAATGATGCATATTTGGGGTTAGGTGTGGACGACTGTTTTGTCGGTTTCCAAAGAGCCAAGTTGTGTCCAAGCATTGCTTCTGGAACATCTTAAAACAAGTACCGTCGCCATCAATAAATAAGCTTTATATTTGTCGCTAAAGTCGTATAACTATTAACATAACTAATTCAAAACATATGTTAATTACCACGTAAAAAAGGTAACTCAAAGGTAACGTAACATCTCGTTTAGAAATCTCACTCCCGAAACCGGAGGTCTTGAGAACATCACTGATGCTTTCTCGGACAGCTATCTTAATTTCTGGCAGTTTATGGAGTGCCTTTGGGTTGAAGCAGTCCATTCTTACCCGCACATTTCTTCTTCTGTATTCCTCTACTTCTTTTTTCCGTTCACTATGCTCTGGCGAACAGTTTTGCTTATGCCATCCGGTCTTGTTACATGGCCGTATCAATGGAGTTTTTTGTATCACTATCGTCAAACGTTCCTCTTGAGCTGTGTGCTTTAATCATCTAGCGCACAGTCTCATTAGTGTCAAAATAGAACTACATGACTAGTTTGTTTCGCAATAGTGTAGCAATATTACAGGTCTTTTTTGGCAATAGTTGTGTCGATTTGTGATCGCAACATCCTCAGTTGTTCGGCTGTGACCTATGCTGCATTCTAGGGGGCTCGTGATTATCATACATAATACATTATAGTGACTCCCGCGTGTCCCAATCGTTCAACTAAGTCGTTAAAGGTGGTGAAATCCGATTGTACAAAGTTCGTGTACACCAACTGGTATTCCGGGTAAACACTGTACACGTGGAATGTAGCATAACAGCCTTAATTTGGTGAGTCAAAGGTAGAGGTTAAGGCATAGTACACAGGGGTGGGAGTAGTCTGGGTGTGAGGAGATACAAAACCTCCAACTGCACCCACTGACGCTCATCAAAACATGTCTAGTCCGGTGTTATCCTACCGTTGTGCTATATTTACTAAGTAATAAGTTATTTCCAACAATATATTGTACACCATCCCATTCTTTCGAAATACAGTATATTTAATATGTACATAAACAACAACAACAACAATAATTACAAGTGTTGATGGAAACGGACCGAGCAGAAGTGTAATACTTATGTATGACTCAGCGCAACTGTATCAATACGTTTTTCAAAATATTTAACTTTCACCAACAAGTTTTTCTCCATGAACATAAATACACTGTGTGTGTGTGTGTGTGTGTGTGTGTGTGTGTGTGTGTGTGTGTGTGTGTGAGTGCGTGCGGTGTGTGTGTGCGTGCGTGTGCTATTTGTGTTTGTTTGTGTATTTGTTTGTGTTGTTGTGTTTGTGTTTTTTTGTTTTGTGTGTTGTGTGTGTGTGTGTGTGTGTGTGTGTGTGTGTGTGTGTGTGTGTGTGTGTGTGTGTGGGAGAGAGACACTGTGTGTGTGTTTGTTGTTGTGTATGTCTGTGTATGTCTGTGTGTGTCTGTGTGTGTTGTGTGTGTGTGTGTGTGTGTTGTGTGTGTGTGTTGTGTGTGTGTGTGTGTGTGTGTGTGTGTGAGTGCGTGTGTGTGTGTGTGTGTTTGTTTGTATATTGTTGTGTGTTTGTTTGTGTTGTCTGTGTTTATTTGTTTGTGTTTGTTGTGTGTGTGTGTGTGTGTGTGTGTGTGTGTGTGTGTGTGTGTGTGTGTGTGTGTGTGTGTGTGTGTGTGAGAAGACACTGTTTGTTTGTGTGTGTCTGTTTATTTGTGTGTGTGTGTGTGTGTGTGTGTGTGTGTGTGTGTGTGTGTGTGTGTGTGTGTGTGTGTGTGTGTGTGTGTGTGTGTGTGTGTGTGTGTGTGTGTGTGTGTGTGTGTGTGTGTGTGTGTGTGTGTATTTTGGTCAATAACTAGTGTTATTTATGTGTTATACAATGTAGATCATACAATTGGCTAAACGTACTAAAAAACAGAAGACTGCATACGTATTCTGCGATGTCACCATGTATGTCTTTAGCGACTGTTCAGAGATGACATGAGAGTTGTTGATGAACCATGTTTTGTATTTACGTATCTTATCTTACCTCCGTACACTTCAACTTCACATAATGTCGTCGCCCGGTTTGCATTTTCACTCAGTTGTAATTTGACGACGCTGCCCACTGTGTCGCGTGGACAAGCAAACGATCTGGTCGTCTTCATCACCGACTGTACCTCTGTACAAAGCACACCTGACGATCCTTTTGCTGGAAGCTCTGCAGATATCTTAAACTGGTGTACCTCTTCACCTGTAACGTGTGGTATAACGTCTATATATCTGAGACGTGGGTGTGTTGACTCCGTTATGTCCGTGATGTTTACCCATATCAAACAGTCCATGCCTTATTGCATTTTAGACCATTAACGAACTTGGGGAACTTCCCCTGAAAGTATTTCACCGACTATTTTACGGACATATGAAATCCTTAAAATAAAGTAGCATATCACAAACAAAAGTAAAACTCACCAGGTCGGGTGAATGTGACCACGCGTTTGATATCATACACGGCTCCCAGGTCAACATGCCACGAACTAGCGACATTTGGATCGATTTCCGGACAGCCGCCATTAGAGAAGTTCGGATCCGTGTTCCCGTCAACTGTATTATCTGCACGCAATTTGGTTGTTGAAGACAGCCACGCACGCTTCCTCAGGGCAAGATTTGCACTTTCGATTGGTTTATACGTAGCTAAACAAATCACAATTTCTTTCAAAAATACGTTTATCTGTCGTCGAAAACTGAACTATCAATATGCATTATTTTCAGGACGATCATATAAAAAGACTGCAACAGAAATCACATTTGAACAACTATTACATTTCGTTTACCACAAATCTAAAACCAGCAGTGCTCAATAGCAATATTATGACTTCCGGATTACTATATCTAGATGCTGACACCATAGTGTTTGCCCCAAATAGTATTAGGATGATGCTCAATTGTGATCATATTAAACTAACAAATGTAACAATGTAAACTACAATGTTCATACCAGACTTCCAGAATTATAAATACAACATGATATATGAATATCTCTATACACAATTTATATTAACGCACACGTGTTAACAGTGCAATGGCCAGTGTACGTATATCGGGATTAGCTGCAAGGCACATTACAAGACGGATCACACTGGTGTGTACTATCTACTGACGTTTCACCAATAACAATGAGAAAAAATGCACTTGCGCCAGGTTCTAGCTACAAAATCATGTTATTCCATCTGATTAACGAAATAGTCTCTCGTAATATGCTTGAATCATCATACGTCTATCTCAAAGCTAATTGTGTCGCCGTGCGGCGTACTTACTACAACATTTGCACCCTCGTACATGCTTTATATGATCCGCACTAACATATCTGGGATTCCCGTCTGCTCTAGTAATTTCCCTTAATACTGTATCGTAAGCCTTCTAAAAAGCCGCTTCTACTATGCAGAAGACGTTCTACTATGCATAGTAGAGAGTCTTCTGCCCTATAGGTTCTTCAGGTGTTCCTATCCATGGCCTTATTCCACGATAGTTCCTACTCTCTAGCATATAGCCAGGATGTTTGAAGATGGGGATCGACTGGCGTCTTTTCCAATCCTCTGAGATAAGTTCTTCCTCCAATATCACCTGCAGAAGCCTCCAGATGTATTGTTCTTCTGCTTCTCGTAGTGCTTTGATCACGTCCGCTGTGAGTTATCATTGGCCTTCCATTTCTTCATCTTAAAAAAATGGGGTCTTCATTTCGTTCGTGTGATTACTGGTCCTATTCTGTGAGTTTCTCATGCGAGTTTTCTTTATTGAGTAGGCCATATAAGTACTCTTTCCATCGATCCTTATTCCATTTGACTTTCTGCACCTCTCAGTTACTATCTTGACTATCTTGTCGGTTCAGTTCTCGACTCTCGGTGCCTCACTCGCATTTGTTCACTTCTCTGGCTAGTTTCTCCGCAATTTCATTCATCCTTCCTCTGCTGCCCTTCCCATTATTAGCAACTCTAGCAAAGAAGTACTCTTCCTACTTTAAACCGATCAAAGATGGGAATCAATCAACACAGTGTATTCATCCGACTACGCTCTGTCCATAATAGCACGTCATCCGTTGGATTAATCTGGATGATCTTTCGTTGGGTTTCATGGCAACCAAAATATGCATAAGGTTGAAAACAGTCAAAGGTATGAAAAAATATTTGTATAGATACATGATCACATTTCACATTGATATTGCATTCGCATTGTCTTCTATCATTCGCGGTAATGAACGGTAAGCCTATGAGTTTATTTTTCTAGCTGTAAATGTATATTAGTCAAGTTGAACTTATAACTTTCGCCGAACACTTGCACTTCAACCAGAGCCAGCTTGTGACTTGTTAGAGTTTTCAACATAAGTTTGCTGCCCAAAGTGTTGGGCCGACATGACAAGTGGTTTGGGTGTAATCTCGCGCAGGCCAGTCGCACGGTGTCCTGTAAATAACACTGAAAAAGCTGGTGATCGCAGCAAACGCCGGCAATATTTTCCACTACTGACGTAGTCAGTAGTGGAAAAAATGCAAAGCCAAATGATTGTGTGTACAATATCATAAGTTGCACCAAAAACACAATAAATAATCGAACATACAGATGATGACAAAGGCAGGGTCACACAAATGATTACATTCCAGAACATCGGGCAGCAATTGCGTGCCACGATGACAGGTAGCTTTCAAGGAGCGAGGCCATTAATGGCCGACTTCGAGTTACTCGCGTAACCCTAACGTAGTATCCGGTTTACGCTGCGCACGCAGTACCAGAGAGTAATCCAACTGTACAGCAAGGATCGTGATCACGGAGATAAATCCCTTATGTAAATAATAAAATAAAGTAATCACGTCTTCAGTGAGTAAATTGTGATGTTCATCTTTTTGGTCTGAAATTATAATTCATAGAATATGGTAACTTTAATCCATATTTAAATGATTGTGTCGTGTAATGTTTAATGAATTTCTCGTGCAGTAGGGGCCTACGTTCCCTCCAAACCGCGATTGCCTCGGGTAGCGGCCTTGAAGATTGACCTTGTTTATCTATGTCAAGAAGGGTCACGTGAGCAAGTGATCTTGAATCACGAGTTACTCGCGTAGCTCAATCGAAGTCAGCCAATCAGTGCGCCGGCGTTTAAAATGTCAAAACATCTATGATTTAAATTAAGATCAGACAAATTCTTAGGCGACAGTAAACATTTTCATAACTTGTATTTGCATCAGTAGAAGCAATGACTTGCGCTAAATATAATATTTTCATAGGAAACGTGACTGGTGTGTGTGTGTGTGTGTGTGTGTGTGTGTGTGTGTGTGTGTGTGTGTGTGTGTGTGTGTGTGTGTGTGCGTGCGTGCGTGCGTGCGTGCGTGCGTTCGTTTCCGCGGGCATTTATGACAAATGAACAAATAATTTACACATAAAACCACCAAAACTACAATCATGAATGCCATCGATAGAATTTCTTTGGATTTAATCTTTGGAAGACCAGTGCTTACCACTTTTTGCCTGCCTGAATGCCGATGGCGCCAACAAATACTGGTTCAAAAATTCTTTGGTTGTTAAGAGTGATACCACCGAAACGTAAGTATCCAGTGTTTTTAGCAGCTGTCTTTAGTTTGATCTTCGTGAAACTAGGATCCTTGTTAGGGTCCTTGCTGAAATGTTGAGTATAACGATAAGTTCCATTATTTAATTGAACACATAATAAACAATTATCAGGTTCAGAATGTGAGCAAAAGTGCGGCCCGGAATTATCCATTGAAGTTCAGACCCACCCTTGGCCCACACAACATTCATCATTCCCAGCCCATATCGCTCGGCCCAGGCACGCAAAGTAAAAGTTAGATCTTCGCCCAGTCCATGTTCATGTTTGGCTCTGCTCGCACGTTACCTTTGCAGAATACAGCTATGTTGGCCAGTGGACTGTGTGCTGGATCTTGTGAATGGGGCATACCAAAAGGAAGGATTTGGAAAGATGATCAGGAATGAGGTATGAGACAACATAATGTCCTGGTCCATTAATACCTCAAACAGCGATACCTTGATGACCATCCATTGCTTACTTGCCTCTACAAAATCTTAGTTGGTACCTATGCAGTCAAACTTTGACTGCATGGGTACCCTAACCCTTTGACTGTCAAAGGAAGTAATAGGACAGTAAAAGGAAGTTATAAGACAATCAGATCAATGCAAGCAAGATAAGCGATCAGATTTATCGCGATGTGTTATGATATCGGTTCGTACATGTATGTATTCTTGACTCGCATACAGCAAAAGATTACATTAAAATATACTACTAGTAGTACTACTAAATCAACTGTAACACCAACATCATGCACAGTAGTCACGTATCAGTAAATAAATAGATAAATAAATAACAGGCGTTAGATAACATTGCCTCAGTCACTGTCAAGGAAACGGGAAGCTCAGGTTGAACTTTGTAGATCAATTATAGATCAGTTGATTTTAGATATGGGGAACATATATAACAACTATCAAATACATATCTTTTACATTAATAATCTCGTTTATTAATATTTATATTATGTCCTACGTGGTCCGTTCTCGGCGCGGTGATTAACAGTGTTATCAGTCAGACCTGGCTCGCAAAAGGAGGCAATACAATTAAGTGCAAGTCCGCGTATACAAGCACACTCACAAGCACGTGTGGATATGCGACTGGACACTGCACGAGTCCGAGAGGAATTTCCTAACATAGAAAGTAAGTTACCTTTGTTTGAGCATCGCATATACAACGTTGACGGTTTTACTTCTCCCGAAAAAATCACCTCGGCCACGTAATACGCCCCGGTCGAGATGTGACATCACCCCACGAGCTCGCCTTGAGACCAATTATATTTACTGCCGCTTCGTCCTTAGGTTCAGCTAAAGCAAGAGACGTTATGACAAGACACGAATAGCTTTAATAGTAACCCCACTAAGACATGTTGGTGCATAAGAAGCCTATACTGGTGCATGTGAAATGCAATACTCAAGAACGTGCATTCTCACCTAGATAGAAGTCGACTGCAGGCGAAAATGTGCGACCGCCGTCAACAGACACTGACACTGGAATAACGCCGACACGGGCAAACATCGATGCCACACAGAAGGCCTTTGTCTTTTGTCTGCTAACCGTTCCCGTCACGACGATTTTGTCAAAGCGGCAATGAGCTGTTCTCGTGAATCTGGGGCCATAAACGCTGATGTAAATTCCACCGAGCGGTGGAGCTCGATCAGGGACGAGTCGAAGCTCTCCTGCGCGGACTGCGCCTAACATCGGTCATAATTGTACATTAATCATTCCCAAATACAAAATCACAACGTATATATGTGCGTGCATATACATTCGGTGGATATTCTTATTCATATAAAAATGTCTTCATTCTCGCATGTTGCATGAATTGTAGCATGAACATTTAAATCTTTCTATTTACTTGACGGCTGTTCCCGGTTGAGTGACGCAACAAGGACAACTCAGCGTGGAAAGTATTGTTTAATTAACTTCCCAATGCCTGCTGGTAGTCCAAATTGTCGGTGTTGATAACACAAAATATCGTTTAAAAAGTGTGGACAAGCTATTGCATAAAATTTGAGATAATAAATTGTTTGGAATTTGAATAATATTTATTTACAATTTCAAACGGCGAATCTGCGTTACCGCGGAAATACATCGACAGAAATAGTCGCGTTATGGCAGTAATCATATATAGAAGGCACGGAAATGTGCATTGTATTTATATAGTTTGTCGTATAAATTAAAAACGTAATATCGATGACTGTAGTTGATTGACAGTTAAATGATAATAACTGGAGTTATATTTAAGATACTGGTTAGAAGTAAAACATATATGACCATAGCAATTATGCATTTTATAAATTGGAAACAAATTAAGATATTAATGTAGACAAATAATTACATAACCCCCAAAAGGGAGACCCTAATAATTTACATTTCAGATTTTTTAAATTAATAAACCGCACTATTTAATTTACTGGCCAACGTTTGTCTTTTATTCCAGTGCTGACCAAAAACTAATATATCTTGAAGGGATTTATTATCTAAATGTTGACTCTGATTTGTATGATCTTGCAATGACTTACACATTTGACCTAGATATAATCTTGTATCGGTTGTGTTCATTTTCGTGAAATGATGACTATTCAAGTTATGCCATGAGTATATTCCCAAATAGCCCAAATTATGGTGGCCATTGCCCTGCCTATAAATGATGGCTGAGGTGATAGTGGCATGCACAGCGAAAGGACGATGCCGACCTGCCGTTAGTAATGGAGGTGACAGTTCCCATCGACAGGCCAAGTTGGAACTCTGTGTCTGCAGCCTTGATTAATATTAATAGTTTATAATAATTTTATTTAACTATGGGCAATCAAAGATTGAAATGGGTACATAAAACATGCAAAGTATATTTGTTAAAAATAGATTGAAATAGTATATAATTTAAGACATAGCATAAATGTAAATTATGATGTAGAGAGTATACACTATGTATCTATAAAACTAATTTAAATAATTTAAGACATTAACACATATTTTCTTTGATTATTTGATTTGGTGTGTAATATACTTAGTCATATAATCACTACTACATTACTTACTACATTATTTATATATATATATATATATATATATATATATATATATATAGTAAAAATAAAGTTATTATTATTTTGCTAAACGTATTAAAATATAATAATATTCTGATGGGATGCTCGGATGTTTGTAACTGGGAGAAAGGCGAACCCAGCAGAGCCTGGAAACATCTCCAAAAAACAACAGTGACAATGACGATGTAGCATGCATAACATACTTTGGTAAACTAACCTTTAGATTCAGAGGTTTGTGGCTTTGTCGTTATTTTTCGTGGTGGTTGCTGTACCATTGCGTCACCGGCGATAGCCGCCTTGTCACGTGGGCTAACTCTGAAGACGTACGTTCCTGCCCTACGTGGTACATTTGATTTTTTAACGATGTCTAAGACAGATTTGGTGAGTGAACCCGGCAACGATATCTTGGTTTTCTTGTCGCCAAAATCAACGGCAACCTTGAAAATGGAGCACAATAAAAACATCATTAAAGTAGCTATGCATCTTTTTGACATAACAAAAAATCGTACAATATTACAAGTATTGAATGTATAGCTCCAAGAATGGTTTATTGTATGATTTAACTTACTTTTGAGCATAAATTTGTCGATGAGTACGACGTTTCGCCCCGAAATCTGAGCTAACACACGTGGTACCAATACGTGAACAAGGCCCGTAGCTGACGGGTCGAAACGTCGTAATCATTGACAAATTTATGCTCCAAAGTAAGTTAAATCATACAATAAATATAACAAGTATTTACGACTGATACAGAAATGTGACAAACTAACTTACCATAGCATGAGAATCGGTGTTGCGCGCGCGAGACCAATTCATAGAACCATATTTGAAGATGACATATGTTTGTTTACCATTGGTCGTCAACGCGGTTTCAAATGTATTGTCTGCAAAAAAAACATTTCTAATATGCGTATGTTTTCCATGATAGGGCAATTTTCGAGCTAGCTTGGAGAACTGGCCCCATAAAACTGGAATAAAGGAATTTATCAGAGTCACAGTAAAACACCCATTCAAATGGAATAAAAGATATTACCATGTACATATTAAATAAAATTCATATAATAGTATGCACATCAAGCAATATTATATTCGTGATAAAGGTTTTTATATAAGTTTGTGTGTGTGTGTGTGTGTGTGTGTGTGTGTGTGTGTGTGTGTGCGTGCGTGCGTGCGTGCGTGCGTGCGTGCGTGCGTGCGTGCGTGCGTGCGTGCGTAATAAGTTTACACATATTCGTCTTGGCCGAAGTCAGCATCTAATCTGATGTAAACAATATACGATCTAGGCCACCCCGGTACTGATGGTCAGTTCGACTGAAACATGGCTGTCGCAAAACGTTGATGATTCCGTAGATATCGTAATCCCGACGACTACAACATCAGCGAAGTGCCCGACGAGGCGGCGTGTTAAGGCCATATTCTGCTCCCCTCCCATAACAATTATTATAATTATTTTAAAATATGCATAGACGAAGTCTATGTATTATGCAATATAACGACAACCCCGAAATGACAAGTTTGATGACATATCTAAAAAGGTTCATGACAACATACCATCTTCGCTAAACTACGCCAATACCCACCCACGAAAATCATAACCTAAACTGAGTTTGTGTCAACGTTACGATCTCATCTGTGAAGAGGTGCTAAATGAACAGTAACGAATTACAACTATCCCATATACGAGCATACGCCGTCTTAACATGTAAATAAACACACGTGCTTTTACGGAGATATTTAAATAACTTTATGATTCGCTTAAACACATAAATAACTGCCCAGTATCGGTAGTTACTGAAACAGTTATGCCATTTGGTTTGCAAGCGATATTCGTCATTCAATTGAGTCAATTTGTATATTTTGGTTTTAAGTAAAATAGACAATAGTCTAGACGAACACAAACCAACTTGCGGCAATATTTGTACATATAACAATATAAACGTAACACATTATTATTCTTTATTTGTTAATTTTATATCGTTAACTACTTTCAAAATGTTAGAATTTTTTATAACGTATATAATACAACTATAATTACATTAAAACTATTATATCAGCTACAATCAGCTGAAGTGTCACACCGTCATTAATCGCCGCTGCTATAATCGCCGCTCGACATTGAAGTTTCATGATGGATTTTGTGATGATGCACACTGGTATTTTTGTGGATATATGTAGGTTTTCTTGTGAGCCTTAATCCTCCGAATGTTCACAATATATTATATACTCCTTAGATTCGCATATATACCAGGAGTATTAAGTCTTACCTTTGTCTTCGCCGATCCGCCGGAGTATGTAACTCTAATCCACGAGGCAATCAGTAGTTTCTTCGACCGGTACCTGATCTTAAACTTCCTTTGGATATCTACCCTCACAGCTCTTGCCAATACACCTTTTGACCCTGTTTCCAGCTTCACAAGCACGTGGCTCTTTGGTTGACCTCCTTTGCTCGTGATGTTAGTCCAAAATGGAGCCACCAACGGAACACGTAGGTGTGTAGTGGGTGGCAGCTTTGGGAGGTTCACTCTTTTTGAAGGTTTCTTCGGCCACAAGACAATATACCCGTTAGTGCTCACCTGCACAAAAACAATTGTGAAAAATCATGTCATTTCAGTAGATCAAATATTTCGTGTTCATTGTTTGTAACACACCAGTTAGTGTTCACCTACCTACGTGAAAACAGTTGCGCAGTATGTGATATCAATAGATCAAAATGTAATGTGTCGCGTTCATTGTGTAATGTCTCATTTTGAAGTTAGTAATAAATTATTGTGGTTACGGTAAGTATATTATAATCACAATGCTTTTAAAATATATCAAATTCTAGCTTATGCTGCATACGCCAGCGTGTACGTGTGCTTGTGCGTGTGTACATTTATGTGAGTGGCAGTATGTATGCGCGCGCGTGCGTGTGTGTGTGGCTAAGTGTGTATGCACGTGCGCGCGCGTACGTGCGTGTTTGCATACATGTGGTCGCTCTCCTGAAAAAATACATAAAACTACATTTGATCTTTAACTGTTTTCTTTTATTGAAAAGAAGCCAGACACCCCAGATAAAATGGTATTTTTACAATGCGTAATCAAAATTATTTTCTGTCTAATTATGCTAGCTTTGTAGAGCGGCGCTTTCAAATAGTCATTCGAAAATAGACGAACGGTCACGTGTAAAACACTAAATTGTGTGCGTAGATGCTGGTGGAACATCATCAACAGCAGACAATATCATAGGTTTTTTTTAAATATTGAATGGCTATGAAAATGTTGATTGAAATGTTCTTTCTCAGTTAAGGAAGATAGAATGACTATAGGACATGAAGCGTAGACTAAATATATGAAAGTTCTCATTTTCACAAAGAACAGTAAATTAATGTAACAGATTATTTGCTGATCGTGTGGTTACTAGTAGTGTTGTGTTTCAAAACTAAATCGATATATACCTCAGAAGGGCGGGTATACTTAGATAGACAGATTGGACTCTCGATAGGCCAAAGGGTTTCCTTGTCTACCTGCTATCAAGAGTTATTTCTCTAGGAGACAATCTTGTTAAATCTTGTTACCCTAAGTCGAGTAATGCTCCGTTCACATATGTACATACGTTTGTACTCTTATGATGCAGTATGAATTAACAAGTGTTATGTTTAAGATATTATATGTATACATAAATCAGAGAAACCCACTAAGAGAAAAAGACAACTCAAAGCATCCAAAATGTATGTAATATCGCAATATTGGGAAACATTTAAGAATATTATATCTCAATATTTACTTAATCTACATGTATTTTACTAACACTATCACTCTGAGCTAATCATAGAAGTATCACCCCTAATAGAAATTGGCTCAATACATTCATTTTTAGTAGAAACAGATTCATTGCACTTCAGGATGAAAATCTGAAATTTCAGAGCAGAGCATTTATAATAAAATACACATATAATCCCACCCATGGATGTATCTGCAGAAATGCCGTTATGCCTTATTAAAGATATATCATCGCTGTATATGGGGGTAACTCATCTTCCTCCTCAAAACAAATGGGATTAGATTCTTAGCTGAATAGCTCGACCACGTCAAAAATATTGAGGTGTATTTTGCCTGTCGTCCTCATGAGCCGCGTGTGGTACTTTTCAACGTGATTGTTGATGGTATTTAAAGAAATTTCATTTTTTGATTGAATACTTCCCGTTCATACACATGCTTTCGAAGTAGTCGTTGACGTTTCTTATACGGGGTAAAGCCGGTGCTACGCTCTTGACAAAATGTGAGTGCGTCTTTCACATGGGGCACGAGGACGAATGTCATCGCTACTAGTATACGAAACTATTTGGTTGGTGACTGTGGCTATCTTCAGGTTTCACTACAGTTCCATCATTGTTGACCACCAGAAATTCTTCTAACTAACTACACGTGAATTTGATGCCATTTGTAAACGCTTTTGTTTTTGCGATAGGTATAAAAAGAAGATAAGATAGCTTTATTGCCATGTGTTCACATTGTAGTTACAATAAAACATTGGAATGTGTAATTATATTGGTCGTCGTACTAGTACATGCACATGACAATACATTCACATGCACCAAACGATGATGATAATATATAGTACTTTAAATTAAATAAATAAATAAATAAGAACAATCACATAAAAAGGTCCGAATAACAATTCGTCTTTATAACATCGATAAATAATTGATACGATCTAGTAGAAATATATTAGCTTTAATGTAAAATATGAAATAAAATAATATGTAATAAATTATGATAAAATATACACACTAAAAACTCATAAGAAAGTGGAATATGTGTCACTTCTCTTTTGACAGGGCTTGAACGGCTAAGGGGAAAAAGCTAGTACTAAAGCGGTTGGTCCTGGTTTTGATGTATCTGAATCGGCGACTAGATGGAAGAGATTCAAATAGGTCATGGGCTGGGTGGGATGAATCTTGAGAGATGAGAGTGGCTCTTTCTAACAGGCGCTGCCGATACAGTATTTTATTGTATAACTAATTAAGCGATGGGTTTTCACTCCTTCATATTCAATCAAATCACTTTATTTTCCTTAAAAAGGATATGCATTTTACAACTCATGATCACATCTAAAATATATGGGATGGTCACAACAAAATGCAAATGAATTTCCAGATGTATCCACTACAAGAACAATTCAACCAGGTGACATCAATATGACTCATTTAGCATTCAACATTATAATGGCCACAGGCACAAAACTCCTGCTATAGCGAGATGTTTTACATTTTATACAACGGTATCTCCTTTGAGTCGGAAGTACATGGAAGAACGTAGAGAGCGGGTGATCAGACTCGGTAGCGACAGCACGAGCTTTCTTCAAAATTGCATGGTCGATTATTTCGGAGAGCTTTGGTGTGGGTAAACCAATGATCTTGGCAGAAACATGTGAGATTTTCAGAAGCCTGTTACGGTTTTTCACAGAAAGAGCAGGGTAGTAACAAATGCTGCAGTAGGTTCAGATAGGCTCGATTATGCTACTGTAAAGGCGTAGAAGAAGTAGTGGATCAACGTAGAAAGCTCGTAACTTTTCGAAGAACATGCAGTCGCTGCTTAGACCTCTTTTGCACGGCTGTAACATGCTCTGTAAATATAAAAAAAGTCATCTAACATAACACCGAGGTACTTGTATGAATCAACCTGTTCCACAGGTTCACCGTTGATGACAATAGGACCAATGACAGTTCTATTACGACGGAAGTCGATGCACATTTCTTTCGTTTTGGAAACATTCAGATGCAGAAAATTGTTACTGCACCAACTAGAGAAACGAACCACTGAAAGATATTACTGGTATGAGGCAAAATCATTCAAAAGAGCGAGCATGGCTGTATCATCAAAACACCTCACAAATTGGGCAGATGGATCAACACTCCGACAGTCATTTGTATATAAGGTGTAGAAAAATTGACTCAGAGCACAACCCTGAGGCGCACCTGTGTTGCTAGCAAGCACTGGTGACTTTATGTCACCCACTCGAACACACTGCAGGCGATTACTTAAGAAATAATTGAAAACCCAGTGAACAAGTGCGGCTGGAACTTTTAGTTTATGAAGTTTATCAATCATGACATGCCTTTGTATTGTATTAAATGCTGAACTGAACTCTATAAATAAGATTCGAGCATAGTTACCAGCTGTCTCCGTGTGTTCAAATAGTTTGTGTAGAAGGCAAGCTATTGCATCGTCATTGTCTCTTCTGGAACGGTAAGCGAACTGATATGGGTCCAGTTGAGATTGTGGGAGAATGTGAGACAAAATCAGTCTTTCAAAACATTTCATGACGATGGACGTTAGGGCCACAGGTCTGAAGTGGTTTAACTCTGACGGTGATGACATTTTAGCGACGGGTACCACTATACACGTTTTCCATATGGTAGGAATCACACCTATATCCACAGACTGTTTAAACAGTGGCTGAAATACCGGACCTAACTCAATTGCACACTCTTTAAGTAAGCGGCCTGGAATGCCATCTGGACCAGGAGCTTTGTTAGCCTTAGACTTTTTAAATTGATTTGTGACATCCACGGTAGAAATGTCAATATCACCTGGTACGGGTAAAGGGCCAGCAGCTAGGGGCGACTCACACTCAATAGAAAAATCATGACTGTCAAATCTGTTATAAAAGAAATTTAAGTCTGAAGCAAATTTCAATGGATCAGTAGTTGAAGGACAGATAATCTGTCCAAACGACCTGACATCGTTTTTAAATGCGCAAAGGCCTGTTTAGTGTTCATGCAGCTAAACTCATTTTCAACCTTTTCACGATACCTTTGTTTTGCTTGCGAGATTTCTATTTGTTGCTGTCTGTGTGTGTTTTTCATTGTGTATATGTCCTTAGTGCGGTATGCGATTTGTTTTTTCTTAAGCGTGTTTTTATGTCAGACGTGATCAAAGGCTTTGAATTAGGATAAACAGTCACAGTTTTCATTGGAATGGTAGAGTCCAAAATTACCACAGGATATAGGCTTGATTGAAAGGTAATAAGTTACAGATCACATAACTGTTAATTTTATTACGATACCTTTATTAGATCCAAAATTATTGCAATTTAAAAACGAAAACATTGCGCTAAATTTGTGTATCTCTTATAATGGTAAAATAAGCTCATTTTTGTTTCTGTTGATAAATATTCGAATAAGTGATTTTAAAATGGCATAATGTTGTAATTTATAGAACTATTAAAATATTTTTTGCAACATTTAAAAATACATTGGAGTGATAAATTTTCAATACTGATGTTTTTTCATACTAATTAATCCAGTTAATTAGCTAATATTAGTTAAGTAGTGCACCAAGTTAACAGGCCGAAACATTCTAATTAAGACCAGCCGAGTACATAAATATGAAGATATTTATACATATTATGCAGTGTGCATAACCACATGTATTTATCACAAGTACCCCGGTAGTTTAAAAATAAATTGTAACACAAAATATACCAATTCTAATGATTGAATGGAATATTTATTATCTGTGTGTCATTATTATAGCAAATCATTATTTTGTTATATTTATGGTTAAATAAATTTTTAAATTAATTTATTATATAATACACAGAGCTTGTATTTACGTGCCCAATTATCACCCACAGCGACAATTATATAACTTAGAAATATATAACAAACGTTTAATGACAAATAAATAACAACAGTAGAAGTATAGTTACCTCAATCTTCTGTGGTTTCCATTTGTCGCGTCGGTTCTAATTACATTTTAGCGTATTTTGTCATACAACTGAAGGGTAGGGCAATACACTAGAAATCCTCTAGATGGCAGTAATAACAAACTGGGAGTGCTGCCATCCAATAAACAAAAACAAAAAAATGTGTACATATAAAACATTATTTTCTAAGTGAGTGTACCTATGAGTCTCTGACTGTATTGCATGTATAAAACAAAAACAAGAATAAACCTTATTTTGACTCCAATGGCCCAAAATGCCTATATAAAAATCGACAATATTTGTTTTTTGTACATTACAAAATAATGTAGTTGAATTATAAGGCATTTGCCAAACATCTGGTAACTTTTTATTATTTAATTTTTCCCATTTCGGACCAAAACGTAAAAATGGCAACAAGGGATTTTATGTTCTAAATACTATTTATATCATAACAGGGAATATGAGTGAATTAAGCCCTGCTGTTGTCTGTGAACTTGGATAACTGAAGGGATTGGCGACCTATTGTTTTCCGTTTAGGGCACGTCACGCTGACGGGTTATTTGGGTCGGTTTGAAATAAAATAATGCAGTAATATACTGCCAATAGCGTCACTAATAACAACCAAAATTATATTTCGCCAATTGGGCAGAGTATTTATTTACCTTCGCCAAATAGCAAACTGTTTCCCTCATGGCGCAATTGGCGATCGGCAGCGGTAGCTTCGCAGATTGTGTCCACCCATTGAGGAACCAGCCGCATTTTTCATAATTAAAATTTACGAGCGCGCCATCTTTTGTCCCATTTTGAAGGTATAGTTTTAAAATAGTTCTAGATGGCCCTGCCCCCGGATCCAAATAGTGTCGCATCACACCTTCTCTGTTCGCTCAGCCCGTCCTACCACCTCACGTACCCACCATTTTATTCAGGGGAAACACTGCAGAGGTGAAAATCGTCCCGCATTTCCAGGATTCTTCTATGAGAAATCAAACCTTTCAGGCATTCACTAAAGTTAAAAAATTGACAATGAAAATAGTGGAATGGTATTAAAGGTAAAATAAAGGTAAGTTCTTATATACTATAGCACTATAACAATTCTATAGAACAGATATAATTATGTTCACTTTAATTTTTATTACAACATATTATGGCTATAACATTGTACTGAATTATACTTTATAATAATGGCCATACAGTTTTAAATATAATTCTACAGAAATGTTGTAGAAGTCTACAGTACCAATATTCCATAGAAAACCATCCGAAAACATCTTATAGTATACGTTGCATAAAATACATTCTTTAAAATAAGCAACATAGCGTGAGAAAGTCACTACTACAGTGCATCATCACCAACGAACAACTCTCGTGGGAATGCTGCAATTGCCACATTACTTATACAGCTACAGCCAAATTCTGTTTGCATGTATCTGACATTTCCGCATATTCTGCTGTCAAATTACCTTGGTTCTAAGAATGACCACGGCCACTCCCGTGAAGCCTGGCGATCTGACAGGATGGTAGGCAGAAAAATGACCAGTATTAACATTGATTAGCATTAGTCTCGAGGAGACCGTTGTTGGGACTGGAATGACACACATGGGTGACCAGGAGCGAGAAAGGAAGGACGTGGATATTGATTATCTAATTAGGCACTCTGCAAAAACAAACATTCTCCCTTGACAGTGTGCTCAATCTGGTATGCCTGTTGTGTAGCTTGTCATTCTAGAAGAAAAACTGAATGAAAATTATATTGTTCAGTCAATAAAATTTGTTAAATTACTGATGGTAATAAGTGGTCGTGTTTTTTAAAACTGTGCCTCGGGTAATTAAACATGAGCTTAAATGTGTATTTTCCTGAAAATGTGTAAGTACTAATACAATATAAATTACAGCAGACTTAGCTGCATCCTTATGCACCAGAGGCGCAGCTGGTAGAGGCACATTGCTGGCTGGCAAGGATGATTTCATGCTTAGAGATGGTGACACTATACAGCTACATTATTATTCAGTGGAAAATATTACAATATAAAGCAGAGTAAACATAAGGAACTGTTTCATTAGTTCTCTGAAATGTTAGTTCATTAAGGAGAGTTTAAACATAGTGTGCATAATAAGCAATGAATAATTAAGGCACACATTGTTAAATAGTGTTAATGTTGTCTCGTTTTTCTAGAAACAATCCTCTCGCTTCACACTGTGGTGTTTTTTTGGTTTGGTTATATTGATCGCGAGGCCAGCCTTTGAGTGTTCAGCACACTTTAATGCACTTTCTGCAAATGTGTGCCGGTCTTTCTTCATAGTCCTCGAAGTGGTTAATAAAATATCGCATTTCTGCTTCGTGTGAATGCCGTAATGATGTAAGACACTTCCACAGAAAGCTGAGCTTGTGTACAATTGAAAGGACACTGGTCTATGATCTTTATCATAGTCTGTGTCACTACCGAACCAAATATCCTGAACTGTAATATCGGCCACAAAGGTTTACACCTGACTGTTTTAAATTGTCACAACCTTGCTGATTGCAGTAAACATAAAATGCATATAATTACATTACACAGCTCATCAATGATAGACAATTCATATAACTACAAAAGGATATATCTTTATATCTTTGAATTTGACATGCTTAACGGACCATTATTTTTAATGTATCGGAACAGTCTGGTAATAGGGTATGAGAAAGGGATATTTTAAAACAGGTAATTTGCCTACTTATGTTCACAAATTTAATCTTATGAGTTCAACATGAAGTCCAGAACAATGACCAGTGGAATCAGCCGACAAAAGATACAAGTATCCATCGCACTGCTACCAAGTACTTGTCTATACGTACACAATATAATGATAATATAGATCAATCATCACATAACACCAATGTGTATTAATACATCTTCCACTCAATAGGTGACACCATTGTTGTAATTTATTTTTTCAATGCATAATGATGATCAACCTACTACCCAGTCTATTGCTTTAACAAATACCAAGACTGTTAGACTGACTTGACCTCCATCAGGTCACGTAGATAAAACACTGGAGTGAAATTGACTGCATGTCTGACCTGACCTGACCTCTGATCTGATTTCTACCACAGCTCTTTACTTCACACAATTGAAATACATAGGTCGGACAGATTACTTGGCTGACCTGACCTCTATCACAGCACCAGGTCATACAGATGAAATACAGATTGAGGTCAGACCTGACCTGACCTCTACAACAGCTCTGTGTTTCATACAGGCAAAATACAGAGGTCAGATGGACTACTTGGCTGTCCCTGTGCCGTGATGACGGTCCGGTCAACAAGTAGCTCTATAAATGACATAGGAAATAAGTATAATGTCTACATGATAATTATTGTTTTGAGAAGTTGCAATGGAAATATGGACGGATGTAAATTAATTTGAATTTATCCGTCTGGTGGCGCTATTATTAATTTTGCTACCGCCATTGTGTGAGTTTGCGCTGACCATCCCAGAGCGCCAGGGGTCGTTGCGGCTGATTACGTCAGTACCAGACCATCAGAATCTCTACCCCTGCTGTGACACACCCCTTTGCGTAATATTAGCCAATAAAATCGCCCACGGGGAGCGTGGTCGGCCTCCGGTCATGTGAAATAATGAGTCTTGAGTGATTTCCGCCACACGCTGCTCGTGTTACATGCAATGTTTAGGGTGCAAATGTGTCATTATATTGGGATTCGGACCAGTTGTTTCACTGTTCTTACGGCTGACGCAGTAGCGACCGACTGTCGAAGTCAGTTGTTATAATTCTATACTTACACTCTGCTCATTTCCATTGTTTGCAGAGACGACCAGCCAGGGGTGCTATAGCGCACCTAGCCAACGAGCCCAGACTTGTGAAGATGTTACCAACATTTTAATGAATAATATTAATGCATTTCACAGAGTTAATGTTATAAGAAACTTTGTTTACTTAGTACAATAAATAGGTGCGTGTCCCTGAGCATTAATGTCCTTCACATTGTGAAAAAGTGGGTTCCAATCTTCCATTCACGTTGTGCCATCAGAAGTTACATGCAATAAATGTTTTCAAATAGTAACTCGACAACAAACATACAACACAAGTATCTGTTTCACTAATTTATTTTAATTTGTACATATTCAATATCTATATGCCTAATTATGAGATATGCACACCGCTGTGTCTATCATATAACATCAACAACCAGGGACCACCTCAATTCACAGTCTGTGTCCGTGCATCTCGTCATATTTATTTAAGTGAGTCTCAGGGTAGTTTGTTCTCAACCTTGGCAGTCAGTCGCGTTTGCTTATGGGACGATTAATTAAGCAACACAAGTCTCTGTTTAGGACAAGTGCAAATCTAGAATGAGGTCATGTTTATCGCTGGTGATCCATGCGATTGATTTAAACCACAAGCTTCAAACACACATCCTCCAAAGACTGATACTATTAGCCTTACATCAAACTTATTATTATAAACTGTATGTTTAAATACCAATATCAAGCAACCGAGAAGTATTTCCAGCACAATGTATATATGTAGGCAGAAAAGCAAAGTATTCAGTAAATTCAATGACACAATAAATCTGCATCTATCCTGGTTAACTCATAAGAAAACGATGCACTGGATTGGTTATTCACAAGCCAGTAGTACTGAACTGTTTATTCACAAGCCAGTAGTACTGAACTGTTTATTCACAAGCCAGTAGTACTGAACTGTTTATTCACAAGCCAGTAGTACCAAACTGTTTATTCACAAGCCAGTAGTACTGAACTATGTATTCACAAGCCAATAGTACTGAACTGTTTTTTCACAGGCCAGTAGTACTAAACTGTTTATTCACAAGCCAGTAGTACCGAACTGTTTATTCACAAGCCAGTAGTACTGAACTGTTTATTCAGAAGCCAGTAGTACTGTACTGTTTATTCACAAGCCAGTAGTACTAAACTGTTTATTCACAAGCCAGTAGTACCAAACTGTTTATTCACAAGCCAGTAGTACTGAACTGTGTATTCACAAGCCAATAGTACTGAACTGTTTTTTCACAGGCCAGTAGTACTAAACAGTTTATTCACAAGCCAGTAGTACTGAACTGTTTATTCAGAAGCCAGTAGTACTGAACTGTTTATTCGCACAAGGAAGAAGTACTGAACTGCTAATTTACATAAGCAAGTAGTACTGGACTACTCATTCACACAAGTAATAAGTACTGGACTGCCTATGTGAACAAGAAGCACCAAACTGTTTATCCACATGAGTAGTGATGAACTCCTTCACACCAGTTAGAAAAATGATGAAAAAGAAGAGAAGAAATATAACTGAAACCACTGTCGTATCACAGACTTCAAAGAGACACCTCACAGGGACAGATTGGAAGAAGATACATAAGTCTGGAATGCTTAGAGTTATCGCAAATAGCTTCTATCCAATGAGGACGACATGGCACACGAATAGGATTGGTTGAATCGGGGGCTGGACCTAAACATCACCTTGTTTGATTTTTCACAATGAAGACACGATTAATTTAAACTAGACAATACACATATGAATAATACTACAGTAATGTAATGGTCTTAAAACAGTTCAGACGAAAATGTATCTAGTCACTTTCCAATGCTCGACACTTTCTGTTATCAGACTATGTAACCTGTGCGTATGTTGCTGTCACGTGAATCTGATGGTCTGGTCATAGAAACCACTATGTTGAGAGCCAAGTTTTTATGCAAACCTACCATATTTAGTCAGGGTGTTGAACCAAACACCATGGCAATAAGAGCAAATGTGCTAACCACTACACTACCCTAGAGTGTGCATCTTTAATTTGCATGACTTGGCTTAACGACAGAGGTGGATTTGAGGGTAAATTAAAACCAACCATTCAAAATAAAAAAGCAGGGATGACTGGTTTCATTGGTTTTACCATGTACATTCCGACATACAGTAGCGATGTCACTAAGTAAAAACTACGTAACTCTTCTGGCTGTGTATCGGGAAAGTAAAGATGGGTTATGGATAATAAGTGAAATAACCCTGAAGCAGTGCCAGCTGTGGTGAGGGTGCTACATCATATCTCTCTCTCTTACTTTCACTTTCGCTCTTTCGCACAACAGGAAGGGATCATTTCCTACTCTGTCACACGTGTGTTGTGGCTGCGATGGTGCTCACCGGCATAATGCTCATTCATGACTCGTGGGAGAGTCCCAGATGACTTACTAGCAAGATGGTCACACACGGCTAACTCACATGATAATCAAATCTGACCAACAATGTAGTCATACATGACAAATTCACATGATAATCACACCTGACCAACAAGATAACCACACATGACAGATCATTTCCTACTCTGTCACACGTGTGTTGTGGCTGCGATGGTGCTCACCGGCATAATGCTCATTCATGACTCGTGGGAGAGTCCCAGATGACTTACTAGCAAGATGGTCACACACGGCTAACTCACATGATAATCAAATCTGACCAACAATGTAGTCATACATGACAAATTCACATGATAATCACACCTGACCAACAAGATAACCACACATGACCGACTCACGATAATTACACCTGACCAACAAGATGGTCACACGTGACCAACTTGCATGATAATCACACCTGACCAACAAGATGGTCACACGTGATCGACTTGCATGATAATCACACCTGACCAACAAGATGGTCACACGTGACCGATGCACATAATAATCACACCTGAACAACAAGATGGTCACATATGACCGACTCACATGATAATCACACCTGACCAACAAGATGATCACACATGACTGACTCGCATGATAATCACACCTGACCAACAAGATGGTAACACGTGACAGACTCACATGATAATCACACCTGACCAACAAGATGGTCATACGTGACCGACTCGCATGATAATCACACCTGACCAACAAGATGGTCACATGTGACCGACTCACATGATAATCACATCTGACCAAGAAGATGGTCCCACATGATCAACTCACATGATAATCACACCTGACCAACAAGATGGTCCACGCGTGACTGACTCACATGATAATCACATCTGACCAAGAAGATGGTCCCACATGACCGACTCACATGATAATCACACCTGACCAACATGATGGTCATGCATGACCGACTCACATGACATTCACACACAACCAACTGACTTAGTCATACACGATCGCCTGCAAGATAAAATATGTGCAATACATTAACGGACACGAATGCAGGTAAACATATTCAAACAACATAAAAATCACTTGCATAATTGTGGCATGATCACACCAGGTCATCGTGGTGGTTTTACTACTACAACAAGTATGTGCAAGTATCATACATTATACATATCCTAATGTCCATTGCTTCGCTAACCTGGAAAACGTATAGCAACTAGGTTCCCATTATGTGTTCGTCTTGTTAGGAGAAATGTGTACCTTGGGGGGTTATTATCTTTGTATAGTCATCACTTGTACAACGGCTCTTGTACTTAGTACCACCAACATGCATCTAAGAAGCAGTCATTACTGTACATGCATTTCAACCAGAAAGCAGCCGGTGTGATGACAAGCGTCAGATTCCATGTTCAAAGTGTCCGCTTTAAGCTACAGCGACCAGCTTGTGGGAACGCCTTTCTGAATTACTCCACAATTGTCTGGCCACACCTGAAGCAACCTCTCGGCTGGTCTCAGCTGTCGTCCAATCAACGGGCAGTGTTTGTTTACCTGGTTTACACTAGTCACAGTCGATGTGACAAAAGTCACCGCTGCTACGGCCCTGTGAGTATTTAGCAAGGAACCTGTACAATATATACACAGATCTAATGAATACTTGATCTTGTTCTATACACATACACGTGTAGACCACATGACACCTGACAGTCCGGACATTGTATTGCAATCACGGTATCTACCACCTCGCTAGTATCTACCCCCTGCTCCGGGGCGGTCTGGGATTCGTGGGGGTACGCCCGGCACGGGGCGACTGAAAGCAGACAAACCACCAGTTATCAACATGCAAGCAGGGGAATGGCAAAGCACATTTTGTATTAAAGATGTGAGGTATTAATTAACACTGTAACGCTGACTGGGCAACATTTGTGAGAAACCTAGTTCTATCACGACAGTCAATCAGTGGCATAGATATTTTATGAGAGCATCTGCAATAAACTTATTACCTGGCATGGTTACAATATCATGACAGTTTGCACCATCTTGTGGTCTGTGTGGATTATTTTAAAAAGTAATGTAAACAAAATTACTTATTTACGTCTAATGAATTTGCATGATGAAAAGTAAAATATAAAAATTATACCAATTCCTTCCGCCATCTCCAACACACGTGTACTACTGTTATTACTCGCACTAGAGTCCCTCAGATATGAGATGACGAACTGTTTTTTTTACGATGAACTGTTTTTTTTGTGCTGTGATATGTAAATTTTATTTCTTTTTAATCAAACGGAAGTTGTTTTTGCTGTACTCTTGTACAACACACTTTACTTATTAACCATTTTTATCATCACAAGAACATTTCTCCATTAGGGACAAATAAAGATTTTTTTCGTTTGATTTTGAACTCGCAACATGTGCCCTTGTCTCGGCCAGCCTTGTGCACACAAATATCACACTGACTTCTACTGCATCATCGAACCCGCTGCAATCACCGTGTGAAAGATGTTTCTTTTTCCTCATTTCTGCAGTTGTGTGAACTGGCATAAAATGGGGTAAATGAAATTACCCAAGTTTCAGAAAACAGGGGGGGACGCATGTTCAGACTCACCTGGGAATCAGTGGGGGTGGCAGCTGAGGCATGCCCCCCGCCCCGCCCCCCGCCACATTGTTCGGGGTAGGGCTTGGGTTCGGTGACGGGCGCAGTCCAGCTTGGGGTCCTGGTCGGGAGGGTGCCTGTGGGGCGGGGCGCTGGGGCACTGATGGGGGTGGGGGAGCGGCCCTCGCTGTGTGTGGTCGATTCACACGTGACGGCACTGGCGAGGGAGGTCTGGAAACAGAAGGTCAAAGGTCACAAGAGGGGTAAATGCAGTAAAGTCGTAGCATCTTGAAATATGGCAGAAGCTAGCGACTCCATTTTCACTCAACAGTGATAAACACGGGTTAATCTGCGATAATTCATGTTAATGTTCATAGTTCAACTGACAGCAATGTTTAATCTATAGCAATACGACTATCCTAGCATTTCAGTTTAACTGAAAGGACTAACAAGATTACAACTTTGCAAAATCCAAAGGCCTTACTTAGAAGGCCTAACCACTTATTTCACAGTATTGACTGTATATTAGCAAAGCCTTAGTCAATTTGAAGCAGTAACCACCAACAGAAACCCACTTGTTAGTACAAATGACCATAACAACAGTGTCCACATCACTGACCAGTGCGGTCAACACCATACCAACTGGCACAGTGTGTAAATCAACACCATACCAACTGGCACAGTGCGGTCAACACCATACCAACTGGCACAGTGCATTCAACACTATGCCAACTGGCACAGTGTGGTCAACACCATACCAACTGGCACAGTGCATTCAACATCATACGAACTGGCACAGTGCAGTCAACACCATACCAACTGACACAGTGCGGTCAACACCACATCAACTGACACAGTGCGGTCAACACCACATCAATTGGCACAGTGCGGTCAACACCACATCTACTGGCACAGTGCGGTCAACACCACATCAACTGGCACAGTGCGGTCAACACCACATCAACTGACACAGTGCGGTCAACACCACATCAACTGACACAGTGCAGTCAACACCACATCAACTGGCACAGTGCGGTCAACACCACATCAACTGGCACAGTGCGGTCAACACCACATCAACTGACACAGTGCAGTCAACACCACATCAACTGACACAGTGCAGGTCAACACCACATCAACTGACACAGTGCGGTCAACACCACATCAACTGGCACAGTGCGGTCAACACCACATCAACTGGCACAGTGCGGTCAACACCACATCAACTGACACAGTGCAGTCAACACCACATCAACTGACACAGTGCAGTCAACACCACATCAACTGAACATGCGTCAACACCACATCAAATGACACAGTGCAGTCAACACCACATCAACTGGCACAGTGCGGTCAACACCACATCAACTGACACAATGCGGTCAACACCACATCACTACACGGTCAACACCACATCACTACAACTGTCACGCCACTACTAGTGTCACGTCACTACTGCTGTCACGTCACTACTGCTGTCACACCACTACCACTGTCACGTCACTACCACTGTCACTCCACTACTACTATCACGTCACTACTGCTGTCACATCACTACTACTGTCACGCCATTACTACTGTCACGTCATTACTACTGTCACGTCACTACTACTGTCACGTCATTACCACCGTAATGTCACTACTACTGTCCCATCACTACTACTGTCACACCACTGCTACTGTCACATCACTGCTACTGTCACGTCACTACTACTGTCAAGTGTTTATGGCTAAATCAAAGTTGTGTCCGTCACATCCATGTAACCATTAATATCAAACTGTTGCCATCACGGGATAGTTTTTCAGGGTATAAAATATAACTCATTAAACCCGTTAAGAGTCCACTAGACTTATAATCACCGCCCCGTCATCATGATTACAGTCTACTGGACTGTTAACTTAAATGGTAAAAGTCCATTATAGCGTTCTAGTCTAGGTTTCAATTAAAACAGTGTTTTATTGATACAGCGTGTAGCATTATTATTACAAACATTTGTAAAACATGAAAGTGGCCAAAAGCAGTAATGTTTTCTAATTAACAACAATGACACACAGCAGAAAACTATCATTATATCAAACTGATGTAAGTAAAAATAGACAGTAAAATAATACCAAAACTTAATCAGATATGTTATTCACCCTTTTCCGATGTCACAGCCTTAGTAAACATATAGAATCTTTACAGTAGCCATGCAGAGACATGCAAGATAAAGAATTTTCAGAACAAAACATTATCAAGAATTCAGAGTAGGTGTATAATAAATTTGTTACACATTGTGATCAAAACTACTATTGTATTCGACATTTAAAAGCAATAATTACACTAAAAATGTCAGGGTGACCAACCCTCCAAATGTAAAACTGGTGCAAAGCCATGCAGTGTGTTCTGATCATCACAGCAACTATGGCGTGTTGTTTGGTAATAGTTGGGCAGCAATGTTAGTAGCGACTGAACGGGTCGGTAGCGATACAACTAGTCTACTGCGAGACACAGACACGAGCCACACTGGTTGAGTTAATGAACACAAGGTGGCAGCAGCCGCTCAGAACGACCATGTCAAGTCTCTCACATCCACCAATCAGGTCTTTATGCAGGACCAAACTTTTGCCAGTCACACATGTTTTGGTGGGCACATGGATGTCAACTGTTAAAAAACTTTAAATGTGTCTGATGACCTGAAATGGACTACAAACAAACATGTGACACCACTTACACTCACTTTTAAGGCATAACTGACAATATCTATGGTTTGGAAGACATTTTCTTTACCCGTCCACCCAACAGGTTTTACCCATCCAAATGACGGGTGGACAGGTATCTGAATAAAGGTATGCCACTAATGTACACTCAATTCTCAACTCGTATCGTAATACACGTATTCATTCAAAACCAAATGGATAAAACAGTGTACGGAACGAAACCAAACTGGAGAACAACATACTTTTAAACTAATGTTATTAATCTATGTATTTATATAGTTAAATTTGTCTTATTTTCCTATACACGTCTCATGTTAAGCACTATGAACGCTATTATTATAAACACTATTATTATTATTAAAACAATGGAACAAAACAGCTGCAATTGATGTGACAAACTTGACATGTTTTTTGAGACACCAGCTGCTGGGTGGTGTCCCTCTAAAGCGAAGTCTGCCGAGCTGAAGCGCAGTCAACGTGTGAACTAGCGGTAGTCTGTAAAACGGGGCCTCGGGCCCTACACACCCAGTGTACGCCTGCGGTCGTTGTGGTATTGACGGCCTACTACTCCAGTGGTCCTCGCCATTATACGGCCTACACGTAAGTAGATAACACTCGTTTAAACTCCCGCCGAAACTGGCCTGGAATGCCCGCTAGAGGGCAGCAGGTGTCAGCTAGCATGCAGACAACACAACGAGATACAGTGAGGAGGATGAGAACGTCACACTGTCGTCATCATCACCATCACGACGCAACACAAATGTATAGGTAAATTAATCTCAAAACAAGACAGGTGATAAGAAACGTTTTACCGTCTCTGGAAAAAATTCAGAAATTATAATTAAAACAACAGAACATAATCTACCTGAGATAATAACAAAATATTGTTCGTGCAAAGAGAGAGGCATTAACGTGATATGTGTTTCTATAGTTATTAATCAGAATTGGTGGTTAAGATATTGAAAATGAGAGAAGGACAAAAATGATGTGAATGGCACAAACCCGTTAGATGTACTGCTTGGGGGCGATGGCTTGAGCCACTCCTCAGTGACTGGAGGGGGCATTGGGGTCGACACGGTTGTCATGGAGACCTCGCCAATGATAGACAGTGCATCCTTTGTGGCATGGTACATGCGCAGCAATTCCTCCCTCTTTGCCTCCTCCTCAGCAGATTCCTCCATCAACAAATTCTACAGGAAGCAGCAGGGTGTCATGTAACGAACTAAAACTACTTTGTTACTCTATTTGAGTAGTTTTTTCAAGTAACTGGAAGTAATGAAGTAAGATTTCCACAAACTTCTGTTACTTGTAACAAAGTTGTTTTATTTGCTGTAATGCTACTTTTTATTTTGTTACTTTCATTTAATTCGCAATATATACATTACTTATCTAGTCATAATTTAAATCGCCTGATGGTGCTCCATCCGTCAACATTTCATTTTAATCGCCAGGTGGATCCAGTCGCCAGGACAAACGCTATTAATATTGTCCAATCAACGAATTAGAGGGCGGCGATGTGAAACGGGGCCCGGGGCAACACCTGTGGCCATATCTGTCGACGATGTTTCGGTTCTTGTCGAGAAAGGGAAATTTTCTAAAGATGGTGTGCTTGCTTTGCATGCCTGCCTACAAGGAGGTAACGGCGTTATTTCACTTATACTCAAGTAGTTTTGAAGAGACTTACTTTTACTTCTATTCAAGTACAAAACAAAGGTAGTTCAGTCACCCCTGGCAGTGCATTGTGGGAATACATACACAGTGGCATTGGGAGACACAATATGGCATTTTATTGATCATATTTCAGAACATTCAACACATAAACTATACTTCCACTCACTTACCTCCAACTCTACACCACTATCTGATACTACCACTGTTAGGGTTTGCACTGTTTAGTTTCCTGCCAAATCAAAGAAATGAACACACAACGAATCAAGTAATTTCTCACCTGGTCTGTTGTTGAGTACAACTGCGCCAACAGTTCGGAGCTGATGTACTCTTTCAACTGAAACGTTCAATTAAAACTTTGTTTATTTAATATAATCATGTCAACAGTATACTATTTACCTATCCTTACAAATATGTCTGTCATGTCATAATGTAAAGTATGAAAACATGTAATGCCCCTGTTTTCACTGTGTAATTATTTACAAACACTAACTCATTATAGTGATGTTTACAATGTTTACAGCTGACAGAAAGAATAGCATGCCAGACATGGGGTCAAATACATTGAAATGTATGTAAATACAATTACTCGAGGGATTCAAATACAAATACTTTTAGATGCAAATGTATTCAAATACAAATACATTGGAAAGTATTTCAAATGCTTCTGAAACACTTTTTTCACTTTCAGGATATATTACTATATAAGTAAAAGAAAAGCAAATTATATATCAAGAGTTTGAGACATGTAGTTTATTGTCTGTAGTGTTTCCATTTAAAGAGGTCCTGTTTAGTATTATACATGTACGTATTAATAACCATATTTGAAAAAGTATTTAAACAGTATTATAAAATATATGAAGCATTAAATACTTTATAGGAACATATTTAAATACAAATACTTTTAGTTCCTAAATGTTAAATACAAATAGTAAAAAAGAATTTAAGTACTTTCAGATACAAATGAATTTGTAGCAGGCTGCGATGAAACAAGAGACATACCATATTGACAACCATGAACATGAGGGTTTTGGGCACTAAGTCACGCTGTGTCTTGTGCACAATCTTCATGTATGAGTCAACAAGATTGCGGATCGTCTCGACTTGCCGTTCCAGCTGAGGATCCAATGATCCTAGATCCTCTCGTCCCTATCATGAAGAAAATAATCCGTGTTTCAGTCCTGGTCATAAACTATAAGGTTCCCCGTGGAACGCTTATAAAGAATGAATACGGGAAGATTCTTAAGTGCTGGGTGCCCAGAATCAGAAACACTGTCGATCCCAATAAAATAAAATAATTAGTAGCAGAAAATTTAATTAAACAAATATAAATACACAAAACATAAACAACCATTGAACAAACTAAAAAAAGCAAAACATCTTATTAGAAACAAAACTTTTATAAAAAATTAAAGTGTTTCAACAAACGCTGTGAAACATTTATATTCCACTAACCTATCTTTAATAAGCCAAAATGTGAGAATTTGAACATTTTAATTTTTACGCATCAAATCTTAACAGAAACTGCCAAATTAAACCAACACTAAATGCAACACAGAACAGGGACAGCAAAGTGAACAAAACTGAACACAATTTAACAACATAAAGTAGAAATAATATACTTCCCCCGTGAGTAAATGCGTCAAACCACTTTCGTATCTTTGTGAAAGATGAAATACAATGTTATTTCGGACTGTACGTACTAAATTAGTAAATAAGATAAGTTCGTACATGGCATGGTATCCACTCATTTGGGCCAGTCAAAGTTGATTAAAAACACTGGATCTGTAAATGATGTGCTCTCTGGTTGATGTTAGACCATCAGCTAAGTGAAGTGACAAAATAAAGTTGATATGCAGGTTTATAAACAATACTAGTGACAATGTGATGTGTTTTGCCCGTGTGTGTTGCATTGTCACAGCGTGCTATGCCTTGCTACACCCTGGACTGTCATAAAACGAAAATCGTTGCTGGTGGAGACGTCACTTACCAAGTCAGACGACTCGTCCTTTGTCTTCTCGGGGTAGACGCCGGCACGCAACAGAGACGCCTTCCAGCTGTCCACCTCATCCTGTGTGTCAGCCGACAGCTCCAACTGCTTGTAGTCCTTGTACACGTTGCTATGGTAACACAATAAATAACACACTGTTACCCACTCTTCCAGGGATTCACCGGGTATTGAGGCCATCAGTTCACCCACAGGAGGCATGGTCTGACATTTGGGCAACTTGACAGATACTACTCATAAAATTCAACAAATAATACTATGTTTGTTTCTTAATATAGTGCTTTTTACATAACTAAATAACAATCAAAACTCTTCACATTAACATTAGCACTGACTGGTATCTGGGCAACTTGGCAGAAATCCCTAATAAATTTTAACAAATAATAATAATTTTGCTTCTTAATATACACTGTAGTACTTTTTACAAGTAATTAAATGCCAATCAAAGTTCTTCACATTAGCATGATGTGGTGGCTAAATCTAAAATATAAATGAATTAAATACATAAGCCAAGATATAATAAATAAATAAATAGCTTAGATAAATAATTAAGTAAATCAGATAAATAAAATAAGTTAGGGTGTGAAAATACAGTTTCAAAAAATTATTCAAAACTAATCAATGCTGTTAAATAGAAACCTGTGTCATTAAGCCATGTTATGCAAGCTAAATAAATATGTTTTGAGTTGTTTCCGGAAAGCTGTCAACGTTCTGGTTGGCTCACACTTTGGGAAACAATAGGAAGACGGGTTGGAATGCCATAGACCATGATTAGACTGGACCAATTGGTGAATATGAAAGGCAGGTGGTGACTGTGTTTGCGCAGTCTGTGTCATTAGATTGTGATAAAGATGTGGACTTTCAGTGATTTTTAATTGGACGGTGTCAACATTCACACGGGAAGGTAGGGTGTGTGAATGAGAATGGTATACTCTGTAGGGACAGGTAAATTCAACAAGTGACAATAAACCGTTGTACGCTGTCTTGTAAGTCTTACTACAGTCTGCTATGTCCCTTCAATTCAACACCAGCCACAACCAACTAGGAAATTGTATTATTTCAACTCACCCACCCACCCACCCACCCACTCATAACCCACCCACCCACCCACCCACCCACCCACCCATCACTCACCCACCCACTCACTCATTCACTCACTCACCCATAACCCACCCACCCACTCACTCACTCACCCATAACCCACCCACCCACCCACCCACCCACCCACCCACCACTCACTCACTCACTCACTCACTCACTCACTCGCTCACTCACCAACTCACCCACCCACAAACTCACCCATTCACTCACATTCATTCAACCTGTCCTGTTCTCCAGCCTGCACCTACCGGCCATCCATGTTGAAGAGGGCAAACTTGTGTTGCCGGGACATGAAACCTCCCTCGACGTCTCTCACCTTCAGCTGGTCGAGTGACAGCATGTACTTCTTGTCTTTCTCCTGCCCAACATAGCCATGGTTACTACATTAGCGACTGGGTCGTTATCACTGGGCAAGACTAGTGATAATGGTCGTGATAATCTGTACACTCATTATATTATGTATGTCTGTATTACCTGTATGTAGACGTAGTATTTGTTTATCTCTGTGGTTACTATTCACTAATTGCATTAGGGATTTCAAACTGTATATATAAGTTTAATTTAATTTAATTTGAAATTATTTCATGAGGTAGCACTTATGATAGCAGCTATAATTAGTCTTAGTAGGAGTCTCCTGTCATTTACATGACATAATTCTTTATTTACATATCATGCCTTATATACTAACCACTTTGATTGTTTTATTGATGCACCATTGTCTTGTATTTTATTTCAAAACAGCTATGTATGTTGTATTAAGGGTTATGAAGGATAATAAATCACCTGGAGTGCATGGGATTCCTCCCAAATTACTACTGGAAATTATAGAAGAAATCAGCATAAGGCTTGCAACAGTGTTCATTTTGTCATTAGAGGGAATAGTTCCAATAGAATGGAAAGAAGCAAACATTATACCATTATTTAAAAAAGGTTCGACAAACAAGTCAGAGAACTATAGACCAGTGAGTTTAACATCGGTGATTTGCAAACTATTAGAAAGACTAATTAAAGATCACTTGGTTGATTTTCTTATTAAAAATAACTTGATAAATTCATATCAACATGGGTTTCTAAAAGCGAGGACATGCTTAACAAATATGTATTGTTTTTTGGAAGATGTCACAAAGTGGGTAGATGAGGGATCACCAGTAGATGTAATCTACTTAGATTTTAAAAAAGCCTTTGACAAAGTGCCACATCAAAGATTACTACTTAAATTAAAGGCCCATGGCATAGGAAATTAACTGGACAGGAAAATGCTTATTGATAGAAGACAAAGAAAACTGGAAATCGGTTTTGAGTGGAGTACTGCAGGGATCAGTATTGGGACCTATTTTATTCTTAAAATACATCAATGATTTGGATGATGATATAACCAGCAAGGTGTTAAAAGTTTGAGGATGATACAAATGTGTTTAGAAAATTTAAAATGAAGCAAATACACAGCAATTACAAGATGATCTGAATAAGTTGACCGAATGGTCTGAGAAGTGGCAAATGCTGTTTAATTTTGGGAAGTGTAAGTGCGTCCACACAGGACATGGGAATGAAGACGCACAATATACAATGGGTGGTACTGTACTAAATACTACCTTAAAGGAAAAGCACTTAGGGTTAACTATTAGTGCTGATATGAAAGTATCAGAGCAATGTGGAATTGCAGCAGCGAAGGGAAACCAAATATTCTTTGATTAATTAGGCGAAATATAGTGTACAAGGAAAAGGATCTAATAATACTGCTGTATAAAACAATAGTTAGGCCTCACTTAGAATATTGCATACAAGCATGGAGGCCATATCGCAAGAAGGATATTGATAAGCTAGAAAGAGTACAAAGGACAGCAACCAAAATGATACCAAAACTCAGGAATATTAGTTATGAAATGCGTCTAAAAGAATGTGGTTTAACAACACCAGAAACCAGGAGATTGAGAAGAAATCAGATTGAGGTGTTTAAAATACTGAATAGGTATGAAAATATTGACAGAAATAATTTTTTTCTCGGTTAATGAAGGGAGAAGGATGAGAGGATATAGAGTTATATTAGCAAAGAAGCAGTGTAGACTAGATATTAGAACATTCTCATTTTCATAAAGAACGGTAAATAAATGGAACAGATTATCAGCTGATTGTGTAGGTGTTAGTAGTGTTAATGTTTAACAATAAAATCAACATATACCTAAGAAGGGCGCGGTACATTTAGATAGATAGACTCTCGAAAAGCCAAAGAGCTTCTTTGTCCACCTGCCATCTAGAGTTGATTCTCTAGGTGGCAATCTTGTGAAATCTTATTAAACAGCTGAGAGTGGCAGAAATTGGCATAGACGGAGAGGACATACAACACAGGCAGGACAGAACCAGCTGCATGACGTGGCCCCCACACGTGAAGAAACAGTCTGGAGAAGATCATGTGACCAGACTCTATCAACCCACCTCCTCGTCCTTGAACCACATCAGTGTCTCTGCCGTCAGCACGAACCAGAAGTCTCGGTTGCCACCTTTAAACATGCTCACGTTGTGGAGGGCGAGCCAGCCTTTACGAATCACCTACACACACAAGTAGACACACATGTGACCCGCCAGACAGGCAACTTACAATCACACAGGTACTCGTGAATATACAAATATGTTTTTTAGCTGACAAATTGTAAGTAAGCTGAGTAAAATGATAACTGTTCCCCAAGTAAACACAATATTGTAAATATTTTGTTTTCCTTTTTAGTGGGTTTTCCTTTTTGCAAGGCAAACCTTTTTCTGCAACTGTGCGTGCATACTTTGCAAAAATCGTCAGACAACCAGCTGATTAAGTTGATTTAATTTACCTGCATGAGACAAGTGACACGACTTACCTGGTTCCCAAGTTTCCTCTTAGTAGATGTTTCTGTTCTCTGCTGGGCACTGAAACACATATATAGGCCAATGGTGACAACAAACTCTCCCTGGCTTGCACACTTACAGACATACATTTGTACTCATCAGTATTGTAACACAAACTGGTAATGTTCTATAAATATGAACTGCATCATATACAATATACAATACCAACTAGATTTGGGAGAATCCTATTAAGACTAAAGAAGTTGCGGTAATTTTCAAAGAGTTTATTGTATGCATGTTTATGGTTGTATATATATTAAAAATGGGCAAAGCCAAAGAGGCTCTGGAGTCCGTTGGACTATATATATAGTAAGTATGTAGTTAAGAATGAAATGTGTATTGGTGAATCATAGTCAATGCCTAGTCTCTTCACCATAATCACCTAATTTGCATTTTCTCTGGTTATCCATATGGGATGACCAGAAACACAGCCAAATTGTGAGTATGCAGCAACAGGACTGTTGGTTTTAGTCAAGATGGAAGTATCTCTGTACACTCCACTCAGTCAACCCAGTGATCAAAATGCAGTCGATATCAATACAGTGTATACTATTTCATTATATAGCTGTTCAGAATATAAATTTTATATTTAGCAATGTACCAGTCACACTGTTTAAAAAAATATTAAATAAGCATCAAAATAAACTCAACCTGTATTAAGAGAAAATAAATAGTTTTTGAAGATAGTATATATGTATATGTATATGTATATGTATATAGTATATGATATATATATATATATATATATATATATATATATATATATATATGTACATATATATATATATATATATATATATATATATATATATACATACATACATACATACATACATACATACATACATACATACATACATACATACATACATACATACATACATATATATTTGTCTGACATGACATCTACTTGTCTTGGAGATGTGTTAGTGTCCAGCCCTGCTATGTGTGCAAGTGTCTCAAGTGTAATGACTTTGTATTAATTACAGCACACACTACAGTTGTAACTGTAACTGTGATTCAATCTCTATCATTAGCTGGTGGTGTTAGTGTGAATACTAACAATGGCTTGTAGTCTGAGTTCCAAAGTTGATTTTGTGACAATGACACAAAATCATAGATCACCAAGACCTTGACGTATATACACATTGATTTTCATGACTTTGACACACACGCACGCACGCACACACGCACGCACGCACGCACGCACGCATGCACGCACGTACGTATGCATGTATGTATGTATGTATATATGTATAATAAATATATATATATGTATATATAAAAAATATATACATATATATATATATATATATGTATATCACATGGTGCTTATATGTCAAGTTCATGACAATCTATAACTTTGTATTTATATATTATAGATATATATATATATATACATATATATACACATACATACATATATATATACACACACACATGTACATACGTATGTATATTCCACACTGTGCGGTACATTTTTATTCACAAGAATTAAACGAAATCTGGAAGAATTCAAGTACCGGGTAGATGCAATATGTTGTAGTTCTGGTATTAAATATTCTGGATTCATTTCATTACAAAAGTACACTACAGATTTTACACTGACTAAGAAACAGGATATAGATTTGTCAAGAGCATGCGTGTGAAACAGAGCTAAACAAGTGTAAGATTTGGAACAATAAAACATACAGAGAATTAACTGACAAAAACACCCAAGAATGTCTTTTAGGTTTTATATTATTAGATACTTGTTCTAATTTATAAGTGTCATGAAGCCATCACCAGAAAAATGACGTACAAATTTAGCACTTAAAAATGCTAACACAATAGGTTAAATAAATTTTGCTATTCTGAAATTTTTATTAGAATGCTACGCGATTCATTCATGAAAAATGTAGTTGGTAATGTATGGAACTACTATTGAAACTTGGCAAATAATAACCATGCCAAAGACCTTCAACTGATGGACATGGACTAGCAATACATGTTATTAGAGCAGGCAGAAAGCAGCAAAATGTCAACATGAGAAAACATCGTTTCAAGAAGGTGATCCTCAGAAACAATAGGACTCATAAATAAGCCATGCAGAATGCAGAGAGAAGCTGTGAAATGTAGTCAGGTGTAGTCAAGTGCACTGTTATGTGCAGTGTAGGTCCTATGCCTGACTATGTACCAGTAACTGACTTATCTGAAAGTAGCAGTTTAGAAAATGAAAGCTGGTGAAATGATTGCGAACAGACATTGTAACATTTACCATGGCTTGCATGATCCAAAGTCCAGCAAACTAGGACCAGTACAAGAGAGAAAGGGTTAATGTTGTTCACCAGTACAAGACAGAAAGGGTTAAAGCTGTTCGACAATAAGCTACATTACCATGGCATCTTGTTGGGGAACACACTAAAATGTTTGTGTAGAGATTAAACACACTAAACAGCTTGTCTGTTAACAAAACACAAGCTCATTTGTTACTCATATATACAACAGGCTTGTGCATCAAACAATTAAAAAAATGCCTATAAGTTGCCTACAATATTTACATTTCTCAATTATTTAAGCAGGTTCTCTCAAAATACACTTGCAATATAAATGGAACTAAGAATTCATATATAGGGTGTAATAGGTCTGACACTCTACAATATGACTTCATACCTTAAATTTGAATTAAAAGAACCACCACGGTCATATTATTGTTTCATCTGTAGAAGTGACAGGTATTTTATATTTTAACACACCCGATAGTAGAAATGATCATTCCACGAGCCCAGTGAACAGCACAGATTTGAGACACAGACAGACTCACGTCACCCACAGAAGGCAAACATTAGACTACATTCAAACCAGTGTTGTGTACGACATGGCAATCTACTGGTGAGCAGGTACTTCTTAATATAAAGAGACTGGTGTTGTTTATATGTTCCTAACGGTATGTTGCATCGTCAACTGACAGTATGTGAAGCTTCCAAATCATGTAACGATCACCAAATCTGAACGGAAAGTTACGACATTTGACACTTCCTTGCACTAATTGACTTCAGTGCCACTTGCACATGTCCAGAAGAGCAAATAATGTAAGTCAATCAATGGAAACACTGCACCACCATTGCTGTATTCACACAAATCCATTTCCCTCCAGGAAATGAATCGGCTATGGGACTTGTCTAAGAGCATAATAATGCAAATCTGTAGACCACATTGTATAAATTATACAGCACACACCTTATAGCCAGAGAAAACACAACACTAATTCAAACAGTGAAAGTAAACCAAACACACGAATACAACACCGTGGGACATCACGAAAAATTGTCTACCCCATCAACGGAGGGTGGATATAACTACCCCAACGACTAAAGCATACTGACTTGGCGAAGCCGATAAAGTCCTCATGGTTGGTGTTCATGTATGCGAGCTGTATCTCGACCATCAGGATCAGCTGGTCCTTCGTTCTCTGTTCCTGCTCTCGCACTCGACCATTCACGATGCGTTCCGTCTCATCTCGCAACTGCGGGTAGCGCGCCATCTAGTGGCAAAAACAACCAGTTCTTTTACAGTTTAGTCCATCTTGTTTTAATTACCAAACCTGTAAAACAGCTTAGGCTGAAAAGGGGGCTATGTGAATGTTCATGTTATTATGATTTTAGTTGCATAAAACAAGAAATTATTCCAGAAACAATTACTACATAATAAATATTAAAGTATGTCTCTTAATGCAATTATTTAAGAAAATATTATTTAAAAAAATTATTACTACTACATTGTAAATATTTTTTTACGTATCAGCAGCCTTACATAAATATACACATAATATGTATTCACATTTTAAACAAATACCTGCAGCCTTAAGTAAGTAAACAGTAGATGTAGGTATTCATGTTTTTTAACAAATGGCTACATTGGACATATCCTGAACTTTCAAAGCCATAACTTAATAGAACGTTGACATAAAATATAGGTTACCACAATCCATGTCCAAATGCTGCCATCAATGATATTATTCCTTCTATTTCTCCATTTGATGTTATCGAAATAATCTCCCAAGTCATGTTTGTTGTTGAAGATATATTTAGCAGTTTTCTACCAGCAACCCAATCGATCACGCTTATTTACAGTTAGTGAATGCGCACTGCGCATCTGCTCACAGCTCTAAGCCAATCAGGGGCCCACTATCAGCTCCACCCCATGACATTTGTTTACAGATAGGCCTCTCGCATAAGCGCTGCTATTGGCTAAAGTTTTCCTGCTACAAGAATCCGAAAGAGGGCATTCTGGGCTTTCCCATAGTATCAAATATGTCCGCTGTGCTTTGACGGAAACCCTGATGAATGCGACTTGAACAAGGGCGATTTAGTGGTTCTGTTTTACGAAATTCAGGCATGAAATGTTACATCGTCTTTCTAAAAAGGCTATAAAATGTACTAAATAATAATATAAATGAGAAAGAAACAGACAGAAAAAGATACTAAAATATACTTTGGTGACAAAAAGTCAAAATTATCGAAAATCATCACTGCATGTTTATACAGAGTTTTCTCAAAATTAAGTTCTCTGACATACGACTCATTTCGTTAGAACACATCACATACGTACATTCATTTCTTACTCTTGTAAAAAAAACTGTCCAACTTTGATCATCTAGTTCCGAATTACTTTTTTCTGTAAAGTTACACTAATATTTAAATATAGTTTCATTACGCCGGTGTCTAAAAACCTATTTCTTTAATGCTGCCTATCCTCCTTCGATTCCTAGCACCTTCATCCATTTGTCGACGACTCGCACATTGTTATACGATTACGAGATTGCTTGGTTTTGTTGCGCCACTGAGCTTGATCTTCAAGTATATTGGCGCATAAGAAGTCATTATTATTATTATTATATAGAACGTACCTTTTCAGAACATTTCCTCACAACATTCGTGAGCTCCGTGACGACCAGGTCCACACATTTGAGGGACGGCTCCTTCAGACGCTGAATCTGCTTCTTCACAATCGTCTCAAACGCCATATCAGGCGTGAACAGTCCAGTCCTACACACACGGATACATCAGGGGGCCGTTTCGTTTCACTAAGATGCAGAGTTCTTTGGAAATCTGGGGCCAGTTTCATAAAGCCGCGTAACTTTACGAGCAATTATGTGGTCTACTGGTCGCAGATAACAGCGACTATTCAATGTAGCTTACAGCCAGTTTCATGAGACCAATTTAGCATTCGCCTAAATAAATCGACATAGAATTTACCTAATTAGGTCGCGGTGAGGAATCCCTGTATTTGTGGTGTCTGTAGACACCCTTTTCAAATGGCAAGCTATGATGAATGTAAAGGTTATCCAGTATAAACTTTAAAAATAATAAGTTAAGAGTGGGCGTGTCGGGAGCATCAACGAACTTGGCAAGCATGTAAATATTTCTACTAGCGTAAAGTTACGCCTCCTAAATCAGACTCGTGAAACGCAACTAACGTAACTGTACATTTTAGGTGTTCGACGAGTTATCGCCCGTTACAACGTCGTACGAAGGCTTTATGAAACCGGCCTCTGATCTTTAAACAAAATCCGTCGTTAAATTTATAATTTTTTCAAAACACAAATACCCACAGCTGTATTACCGAGGGCACTACGTCCACGACACAATGGCAACAAAGTCCCGTTAGCGGTTCACGGTGCTGACATTTTCTGGTAGTCAAGTTCACTGTGAAGTTTGAAAACTGTTTATAAAGTGCAAAATTGGGTTTAGTAGCTCTTAATAATGTTAGTGAACGGTTGCCAGGTGCTAAACAGCATAACGCTGCAAACATACATGTTACTTACTGATACTGTGGCACACTGTCTTATTAATTAATGGAAATGAGAATAGATGATGTAGTTAATTCCTGTGTAATCTTCTTTCATTTTAGATAGGGCATCTTCAACAGAAAATATCCTAATGTTTTTCGGTAGATCAACTTGACTTTACGGTACGTAAAATGAGGTTCTAAGAAATGCAAACAAGTAGTGTTGTATGTTACAAAGTTAACTGGCACATTTGGTTATATCAGAGCACGATCACACTGAACCGTTTGTTTACTGAGGACGTACCTAATGCCGTGGATGTTCTTTATAGCATAAGTAATCTCTCGCCGGAGTTCTTTCTCGTCAAACTCCATCTGTTGTCACAAAAAGAACATCAAAATAAAAAGCAGCCACACATCAATAAATGACAACCAATAAACTCCACATCAGCAAGTTCAATAAACATAATTACCAGTAATCATCATTTCAAAATGGTAATTAGCAACAAGAATGTATATCCTTCCTTACTTTGACTAATTCAAATGGGAATCGTTCATGGAATATGCGGTTGATCTTCGCGCCACCAGATAACTCCACGGTGCTGATCTCGGACCCAGTGCCTTCGATGCTCTTCTCGAAGTCGGCACCGAAGTTGGAAATCATCCTAAATACAACAAGACAAAATTAATCTTTGCTAAGTCTGTCGTAGACCGAATTATTTTGAATTACTAATGCCTTAGTCATTAACTAGATGACATTAAGACTCAGGTAAAAACTTGTGCAACCTGTGACACTGCATAGAGCCGAAATGATCATGAATTGACTGAAGATTAATTGAGTGTCAAGAATTGTTTGTGTGTGTTTTACATGTGTGTACATGGACACACATACACACACCAATTAATAAACAAATACACATACGTTTACTAAACAATGCATAATTCATAACTGTTACATATGCAATACTTGCTTAAATAATTGTTTACATACTTGTAGTAAAAACTGACTATTTATATACTCTTTATATTATGACAATTATGTGCACCTGTATTATGCAGGCAAAGTATTTGTTTATCTGGCTAGTTGTTGATATTATGATTGAATTAGGGATTTCAAACAGTTTATGTAAGTTTAATTAATGTCTGAAATGTTTTCATACGGTGGCTATTACAATAGTGACTATAACTAGTCTTAGTAGGAGTCTCCTGACCCTTATACGACACAATATTTCATTTACATATCATGCATTAGATAGATACTAACCACATTGACTTTTTACGCATATTACTTCACTATGGTATGGTATTTTGTTTCAAAACGACTTTTTGTTGTATTACGTTTACGACAAATAAACATCTCCTGTTCCTGTTACAAGAAAACTTGTCACTAAAAGTGTTTCCGGTCGGCTGACCAGTTGGCCCACTCACTGCATCATGGCCTTGGTCCTACGGGTCGGGTCGTCCGGCCGGAAGTTCTTGTACTCGTCAACGTCTTTCTCCATCGACAGCAGCTGGGACTGCAGCTTGTTGCGCAGTGCGGGCAGTGTGTCTCGGATGTGGTTAGTCAGCTGCTGGTTGAGCACTCGCTGTAGATAAGGTGTGCCCATCCGGTCGGCCACGTGTCTGCAATAACAAATCTTATTACAAATAGCAAAGTAATGGTTCGTATTACACATATTATGTAGTACACTTTCCGTGCAGGCCACTTGGCCTTCAGTGTGTGGCAGTGGGCAGTCACCAATATACAGTTGTCAATTAGCCATGGTTCCTCGCAGGCCACCTAGCCTCCATAGTGGGGCCAAGTGAGGCAGTCATGAGTATTGTTTCCCAACTTGTCCAGGCAGACACAGGCAAAAGGTGAACATGTAGATTTTTGTGAAGCCATGAGGTGCACACCCAATCAATAAAAAGTCTTATGTACTACCTCTGTACCCTAAGAAACGCCCATGCAAAATTTGAGAAAACGTTACGTAAGAATTTTGGAGAAACTAATTTTAACCAGTTCCAGGGTTTTCAGTCTAATCAAATAAAACATGTGTTCACAGCAGCAGTGCCCTAAGACAGGTCTATGCCAAAACAGATTCTCAATGGTTTCTGACATATGAGAGCTAATGGTGCATGGCACACAGTGGACCCAGAGTGATGCCATAAGTCCATTGGACATTCAGTCCAAAGGACTAAAAATTATGAAATGAATTATGAACATTAAGAGAGCAGTTGGTTAGTAAACAAGGAACTACCTGTATGCAGGATGACTGAGGAAGAACTTCCTTTCAGAGGCGAGGGCCGCCCTGATATCCTTCTTCCCATCAATGTCTCGCTGACTACGATTCACAACCCCAATGTACCCTGCAACATGCCAGCGGAACGTGGTTGAGCGAGTCCTTTTCACAACCACAAACTCGTCATTATCCATCAAACAGGCCCTTTATAATGAAGACACATTACCGTCTGTAATTTTCTGTAAGCAAGAAAATATTTAAGCTGCCACAGAATTTCGTCAACAGCTCAACAATGATGCAGGAAATCTCTGTTTGATTTGAGATACTTGGAAGAAAAAAAAGCACTTGGAAGAAACAGAGGTACTTATAATAATAAATAAAACTGTACTTAAACACTATCAAATCCGTCAATAATGTCTGATCCGTCAATAATGTCCGATTTACGGGTGTGTACAACATAAATCTAAAACCAAAACCACACACAAGAGAGCTAAATAGAATAATATATAAATTATGAGTTGCAAAGTAAAAGTTAACGAGACAAAATCTTAGTTTCTGTACATTTAATAAAGTATTGTAAAACCTACTTTGAGTACCTGGTATATATTAAAATAATGCAGAAAATAAAAAGTTACAGCTTGTATAGGTGATGAATATTCTGGCAGTATTAGTTTAAAAACAAAAGTGTCTTCAGCAGTTTTGTAAACTGACTAATGTTATCAACTGAGTGCAATTCAAGAAACAAGAAACACAGGCACTTATAAGAAACACTTTCCAATTTCCCATTGACAACCAGGCTGGGGCCGCTTTCATAAAGCCGCGTAACTTTACGAGCAATTATGCGGTCAATTGGTCGCAGCTAACAGCGACTATTGAGTGTAGCCAGTTTCATGAGACCAATTTAGCATTCGCGTAAACAAATCGACGTAGAATTGACCTAATTAGGTCACGGTGGGGAATCCCTGTATTTGTGGTGTCTGTAGACACCCTTTTTCACTTTAGCTGCCGCCTTTGCCGTTTGTATATCAAATTACAAGCTATGATGAATGTAAAGGATATCCAGTGTAAACATTAAAAATAATAAGTTGGGCGTGGGCGTTTTAGAAGCATCACGTAAATATTTCAACTAGAATAAAGTTATGCCTAGTAAATACATGGCGTTTTAGGCTTTCGACGAGTTATCGCCTGCTACGACGTCGTAAGCAGACAGACTAGGCAGGTGCACACTGACCCCTTCTCAGTGGCAACAGTCGATTCTCCAAGATGTCCCTTGCATCTGTGCCATCGTCCATCAGGTCCAGCTTTGTAATGACACCAATAGTGCGAGCGCCTGTGCACATAAACATAACACTCAGGTTAATGTACAATGCAAATGTAACTTCTTAAGCAGTACTGGATAAATCCTGTGTAACTGTACTTATACTTCTCCTATGGAAGCTGTGGTTATTCCTAATGCAAATTGACTTCGATAGGAAGCATTAAGCTAGGCTATAATTACTATATACAAACTCCAAAGATACTCATACGGCTGAGTGAACTGGAATAATGTGGAGTAGAGTCCATAATTCTGAAAGTTATGCTACTGTACTCCACAACGTTACGCCATTATTGTGTGGTTGTTTTCAATTTATCACAAATTAAACTCTGTACAAATTCACTAGTTTTACCTGCAACAGTTACCAACATTTTTTTGGCATAACTTAACAGTGGAACTAAACCTACGCCTCATAGCACACCTGCTGGGTCGACTTCTTTGGCAAGTTTGAGGGAATCCGAGTTTGCGAGGTCAGAGTTTGCGGGGGTCACCGCCAGAATGAGGCAGTTGTCTCTGTTGATGAACTCCATAACCATGTTACGGATCTGCGTCTCAATATCTGCCGGCTGGTCACCGACGGGAACTTTCGTCAACCCCGGAAGGTCAATCAGGGTCAAATTCAACACTGAAAATACAAAGGGTTCAGGCAATTTAACATGGTTGACATTGAGAGCAAAACGCCTAGATAAGCAAGTGGAGAAGGAAGGACATCTCACGGTAGTTTCACGTTACCTGACTCTCACTCAGCTGCGTAAATTCACTGAGAAGGCAGTCTGGTAACTTTGTCAGCTTTTGAATGTTACCCATGTGATGGGCTTAACAACTGCTGCCCCCTCTTGGCACCAAATATACTACATTCAGTACCTACTGCATATGAATCTGCTTGTGTGATCATAACCGACAAGTCCACAATGCTATGTAGAATGATAACAACGTACCATTCGGGGAGCTGATTCGTAGGTTGATGGGCAAGTTGCAGATGCCTTTGTTTGTACCCGTGGCCCGATCGGTTTCATCTTCGATCTCCTTGCGAACCATACTGAAGTCTGTGAACATACGGCCTTTGCAGTGCAGGAACTCAGCATACTTCTGTAACAAAGGGATTACAATCATCAACATGGGATCCGTAACAACACTGAAGTCTGTTAACAGTTCAGTACAGGAACTCTGCATACTTCATGCGTGGGGATTAGCTCATCTGCCTTTGGCATGATGGCAGCCCGGGTTCAATACCCAGTCACAGCAGTCGTGGTATATTTGGTGTTAAAACCTGGCTCTCAACACTGGGGACTGTATATGCCTCGTGAATCAGAGAATCACATTAATATCTGTCCTGTCCCAATTTGAGACGTAAAAGAACCACAGAGGATGACAATCACCTTCACTCAGTGCAGGCATAGAAAGGTAGGCTTAGCGTAAATGTTCTGAAAAAGACTGACTAGTTCAATGAGACCTCCTAAGGTCATAATGTTGTAATAACAACATGTACAGACTAGTCAGTGAATAGAACCTTGCTGAGTGCTGGAAGCAACTCAAACTATATAATACATGTTAAGTGGATCCTGTGTTCTGCTAATCATTCATTTTTGAAGAAAAAGAAAACAGTTGTACAGTCAACTCTCGGCATCCTGTTGGTTCAACGAAGGACATAACATCAAAGCCAAATATGCCACTATAATGGTAAGAGAAATAACTTCTGGCACAGGAAGATCATTGAAACAATTCAAATATATAATCAATGAAGATAGTGGTTACCACCTTAACCCAATCTTCTGGTCATGTGACATCCACCGAAACTGCCAACAGTGTCACATGACAGCACAGAGCAGGATATACTGACACAGTGGAAGGAACTATAATTGTCTTGAGCAATGAATCATGACTGCATGTTGTGTAATGAATCTAATCCAGACCCCCCAGCTGGAGGAAGCAACTCCAGGAGATCCTGGTCTATGAGACATTGCAGTCCATCGGAGTCGCCGGGCGGCTCCTGGATGGACTGCTGGAGGAGTACTGGGTCGATGTTTGCACCCGCGGCCTGTTCGAGAGTGGCCTCCCTGACTGGTGCTTTCCAGTCGTACTCTGTAGTGATATGTGTTGCGACAGTTTGCACTCTGACCGGGGTAACACTAGGAACTGGTTTCCATTTAACAGAATCAATTCATGTAAAAGCAATTTTGTTAAGGAAATAGAATCATTCGCTGTTAAGATGTAGCAGGTTCATTAAGCAACCACAACAGGGAATTACTGGTCCATCCCCGCAAATATTCAACTAAGTGACATAAAAAGCTGAGAAAAACATTTCTTTACATCAATTTTTTTCCAGTCAACATTGAACTACTAATATCATTAATATAGAATGAATTAATAATTTATAGTAACATGAATAAATTACACAAATTGCAACTGAGGTGCTTCTAAAATCAATTACAATTAAAGTACATCCAAAACTCAATTACAATACATAAAGTGCATAATGCAGAGTTGTTTTACAAAGAATGTTACACTTATTACACCATTGTTACAAATGTTTAGTGTTGTAATTATAGTCACACATTCTAACTGCTGTGGTTGCTTTGAGTACAATTACAGTGACCATATCCATTACAATTAACATTTACACAACCTCTTAAACATTTACAATTAGCATTTAATTGTAATAACTTTGTAAATTTCCATACGTAACTCATCGTCAACAAAACTAAGAAAATCCCCACCCAGCATCACCAGACAATCTCCCTGATGGAACCCCCAGGGGAAGGGAAAAAGAGGAATGCCTAGAAACATCTGAGAATTGGCTGTGGAGCAGAAATTAAGAAGATCGGGTTACACAGCACTACACTTAGAATGAACTCGCAGGAGTCGCAGATAGCTAAAAAGAGAAGCATAGAACTTCTGTTGACTGCCAATGGTTCACAGGTTTATGCAGAGACCCTCCCACCCATCATTTGGACAGGTAAAACCTGCTGTGGAGTAATGTGGATGGGTAGAAATATATGTGGACTGGTAATAAAATTAAGGAGCAAAAAAGGTCTTCCAAAATCATAGATATTGTCAGTGTGTAAACGGTGTCACATGTGTGTTTGTAGTTAATTTCAGGTCATAAACGCATTTTTAGTTTCTCAGCTGGCCTAACAGTTAACATTCATGTGTCAACCAAAAATGTGTGACTGGCAAACATTTTATCCTGCATAAAGCCCTGTTTAAAAGCTTCCAGTGAGCAAAGCCTCAGTCAATATGGAATATATATATATATATATATATATATATATATATATATATATATATATATTAGTTCAAAACAAGCCTCAGTCAGTATTTAAACAAGCGTCATCATGACATAGTAGTGGCATTACCTTGTTTTGAATTGATCAGCTGAAGCACAAGGGGTCGTCTCGTTACAATTCCAGAGCCCCGGGGCAGGAAATCCCTGGAAAAAACAATCGCATTTAATATTTTAAATACAAATTCTGATCTGCCGTAAATAGGGCAACAATATTGATTGCACGCAGCAAGAGAGAGTGGTCTTGATCGTGCACTTTAACGCAAGTGTTTAGATTGACAAAGTGAAGTGGTGTGAAGGAATGAAGGGTGGGTATACAAGGGCCTTGTACTGGTTACACAAATGACCCAACTAACAGCCCTTCTAAATGGTGGTGGTAAAGAGCATGGTATCTGTTCCACCTAATGACACAAGCACACAGAAGGTACAATTACTGTAACACAAACCAACACAGCAGCCACTGCCACTGTCACCAGAAATTCATTTTGATGAAAAACATCTGACGTAGCTGTGTAACATTCTATACATATATACATATATATATATATATATATATATATATTCATATTACACACACCGTCTTGATACTACAAAGATGGGCATGTCTGTCATATTATGAACCATGTGTCACTGAGTCACTGTCAGGTACAGTTTTAAAACATCCTCTTAAATGGCAGATTTTATTGTATCAACTGACTGTAATAAGTTGAGGATCTACTAGAATAGCATTGACCAAGGGATGATGCACATTCTGGTCAGAGTATAAACACACACACACACACACATATATATATATATTATAGTAGTGTAAACAATGCAGAACATCATAATAATTTCATATATAATATATATATATATATATATATATATATATATATATATATATATATATATATATATATATATGGATCCATGACATTTTGGTAAAGGACACTTTGGTATTGGACATTTTGGTAACAGACATTTCGGTAACTAGACATTTTGGTAACAATTAAGACATTTTGGTAACAAGACATTTTGGTAAAACTACTGAAAATAATCAGAGTCCAGTCTGCCATATTAGGAGGTAACCTGTTGAGATGTCAGTCAGTTAAACCATTTGTAAATTAGGATGGTCCAGACATGGAACTTAGCTTTCTACCAGTAGTCAGGCAAGGTATAAAGTAGTGCTTGCCTCTGAAGGGAACATGGCTTCTAAATAGCAGTGTTGGTGGCTAAAGTGTTCAACCACTACAGCCAACCAGTGGCTAGCAGGACACATTTAAATCCAGACACACACAAGGTGAAGCTATACATGTGAACATGGAGCTATCAACAACAACCAGGGGAAAAGCAAAGCTATTGTGGAATGGCTATACCAAGCACACAGAGAAAAATGACACGATAAGGTGGTGTTGTACATGTCGTGCAAGCAAGCACTGCCCTGCTAGTGCATACATGACTTGCTACCAGCATATCCAGTGTTAAAAACTGACCACAACCCCTGTCCTGAACTATGATGCTAGAGGTTGACAGATGCCTTACGGAAATGTGTATATGTGCTGCTGCAAGTAACGACCCACCAGCTCGTATGTCAACTGCTAGCATGTCAACTGATGTGAGTAATTCTTCATTACTATTCCTTTGCAAGCAATTTTGCAGTGTTGCAATTGTTGCAATAAAAACACACAGGTCTGACAAAGAGCTGGTGATTCACCCAATAAAACTACTGAAGCTGTGCAAATTGCCAGAGAGGCCAGTGTCAGTGCAATTAAGTAATCAGCAATGAAAACACCACTTTGTCAGCCAGTATCTCACTGTAACATCTGCTTGTGCCAACCAGTGAGCAGGTCAGAGGTTATTGATCCCAGTGTAGTCATTACAGCCGTATTAAGGTCATACAGATTTGGGAGTAAACCTGCAGTAAAACCTTGCTGGTTGAGCCAGCTGCTGTGTCCCTGCTGTGGCAGCTGAAGCAGCAAGGCTGAGGGTGACAGACACTCTATGAGTGTCACTAGTTACTGGCTACTGCAGCTTGACACTATACAACTGTGCCTGCTCCATGCACAAAACAACTCTATAGGAGTTCAAGCAGTGTGTGTAGCATGATAACAACTTATCAGACTCACAAGCTTTCAAAGGAGTCTTTGAGGAATGATCTAAGGACTGGGTGTTACTTGTAACAGAGATTACTGGGTCATTACATGGATAAAGCCATGTTTGCTGTTACATGTATCCTGCTTCTGCAGGAAGCCAGAGACTATCCATCAAAAGGTCACAAACCAGCTGCTTCTGACTCATTGTGACTTCCATTCTTCTTAAAGAAACACTACCTTTACGGTTGTTTTAAATAAATATTAATACACCAAAATAAACAATACTTTATGTCTACACAATTGTCTACACATAACTGTTGCAATTATACAGAAATGTACCTGGAAACCGTTTATGCAAAACAGTTAACATATTGTTTTCACAAGCAAACCCTTTACGTATAGGAACATGATTTGAGGATATTTACCAGGTACTATTTAAAAATTGATATCTAATATAAACGAACCAGTTAACTCAACATAGAGAAAATAGGACAATGTACCCAGCGTGAAAGTTACAAAGCTGATTCACTGGTCAGGTGATCAATAAATGCAATCTATATTCATTAATATCTGCAAGTCGTACACAATTCACATTCATCATACTCATAGTGGAATTTCCCCATCCGGTTGCATTATTTCATCAGGAAAATGGTCTGGCTGAGAAGTTGTTTTTTTTGATTGCCAGAGAGCTTAATCAACTCTTGTTTTGCTACGTGACTTCAGTCACTTCATGAAGGACGCTGGACTTAGCCAATACAAGTGACATTTGTTTATTAATGCCACTTTTTAAACTGATACAAAATTACTCATTTTCATGTTTGTTTATATTTTAAAGTTCGAAATATATAAGAACCAGTCAGCACCTCTTAATATTTTTTATACACTGGATATCTTTTACATTAAAAATTCATCATAGTTTGGTGTTTGGTAGATGAATAGCAAAGGTGCGCACCGAGGATCTGTTGCTTAATCTGCCAATCCAACTATCAATGAGAGCTATTATTGAATACTTCAATTGGCATTTAATAAAAAATGGACCAATGTTTCAAGGACCTGTTAAAGATGATTGGATAATCTTCCAGGCAAATATCCACATTTTGCTAAGATGTTATATCAGCCTTGCTATGGAGTAAGAGACTGGTAATAAGCAGGAATTGTGTGGGCAAGTCAGCTGATAAAAATGGAGGTCTGTATGTTATCAATGAGAACGGAAAATAGAAAAATGCCACATTTGAAAAGGAAGACTTTGAAGGCTGCATAAACTTCCATAAAATTAGATAGTTGCATGCCAGATATAGATGATGGGTGGAGACAGAGCAATGAAGCCATCAAAGCTTATGAAACGGCATAGTTAACTACCTGTAGACCCCAACCATGTAAAAAGGGAACCTGGAAGGAGAATGTTTCCCCCACCCTAGACTACCTTGCTTGAATACACCATATATATGGTATATTTGCAAATGCATTTAAATGCAACTGATCCAGTATTTCCATTTTGGAATCGGAAGTGTTTATTGACCAGGGCTAAAACATATACGCAATACAAATTATTTTATACAATGTTCAACAAATTATCTACAGCACAAATTATGAAATAATATTGCACTAGTGCCGCAGTGCCCTAAAGTGACAAGTAATTGCGTACACGTCTTTGTAAATAAGAAATAACAGAAAAATAACTATAAATAATTATGAATTATTGCCGTAGATAAACTAAACAAGGGTGGAGGAGACTGTCGCTAAGACCATTTTGGTGATTCCCGTGGCCTCCATTGAAAATGTTGAGTCAAAAATATTTGCATTTGGAATATTTTTAAAAAAATTTTGATGGGTTGGAAAAAATTTTTATATAAAAAAACCTTTTCAAAAAAATTTACGTTTAAAACAATTTTTTTAAAATTTTGCAATGATTTAAAATTTAAAAATGCACCATAACATTTTTGGTTTAAATTTTTTTGCCAGGGTTATACGTAATACAAATTATTTTATACAATGTTCAACAAATTACCTACAGCACAAATTATGAAATAATATTGCAGTAGTGCTGCAGTGTCCTAAAGTGACAAGTAATTGCGTACACGTCTTTGTAAATAAGAAATAACAGAAAAATAATTATAAATAATTATGAATTATTGCCATAGATAAACTAAACAAGGGTGGAGGAGACTGTCACTAAGACCATTTTGGTGATTCCCGTGGCATCCATTGAAAATGTTGAGCCAAAAATATTTGCATTTGGAATACCTTTTTCAAAATACAACAGTTCTCTCAAGGATAAGGAAGTTAAGAATTATAAATTATTTATATATTTTCGAGAAAAAAACTTGCATTTGACATAAACCAAAATTTATTTGCATTTGAAATTTCAAGTCATTGCATTTAAATAATTGTCAACGTATTTGATGGTGGGTCAAAATCCACCATCAAATAAAATTGAAAATGATTTAATGTCTGCACAGGGTTAAACAATATGAATAAAACATATATTTGTTAATCTTCAGTAGTGAGACTGTGAAGTGGACAAAGGACAGATGGCTACTAGAGATAGCCAGATGACCAAATGGTCAATCTCTCCTCACGCAAGACACCACCTCACTACTCCCACACGCGCCCGTGTTGATGGAGAATCAATAGAGATCGATGTGTCATCGTCTAGGCACGCTAGTTGTGCGTTAAGCTTGCAGTCAGCAAGCTGTATTCAAATCAATAGCTGGACACGAGGCTTCACTACTACAGGAATTGACACACAACACAAAATGTGATTAATTAGGGGAATCTACACACCACATTTGAGATCAATAGTGGAATGCCAATGCACAATACACGCTCAGTGAGTTTGACCTCCTTCCTCTAAAAAGAGAGAGTATTCAACAGGGCGGGGATAGAATGGTGTAACCTGGGTAAATCTAGCAAAGTTAATATTTGACACAATCGTTATTATATTCATATACTGTCTTTGAAAGATTTACATTGTATTCAAAGATGTGGGGTACATTTTAAGCTGTTGCACGTATACACATTTAACATGCAATCGTTGTGCATACACTAATACAGTTACTTTTATGTCAGTTTGTTGGCTTTTGTTGATAACGTGTCCTGTTTACAATTTGCACAACCATCCAGATTTGAGATAAGACTGCAACAATTATATGAACTATTAAGTAACTGAAGTTAATAATCAACAATGTAGAATTGACCATCCAGTCCTTATGAAGAACATCTGAACTTAAAACTTGGCAACCACTTGGAATTGCAGCTTCAGTCAACGATGCCGTAGACTGACAGGGTAGACTCTCAGACGTGAAAACGCAGTCTGAATGTATGTTGGTGTCAACAACTTGACCGTGACAACTGGTCGCAATTTTACTGAGTACTTACAAAACTATATTAAAATCAGTGAATGTAGTTACCAGTACATTTTGTATAATTTTTAACGGTTGCCGCTGGTAAATAGTTCTACTGATTTATACCATGCTCAGTGTTCCATGCCATACTAAAGGATATATGTATGATAAAACAGATATTTTCTTATGACATCAATAAGCTGCACCACTTTAAAACAGAAATCTTTGTGTGTGCATTGAAAAAAAGTGCACCCATAATTGTTCATATCAGAACATGTGTTACTCCCATGTCACATAGTATTATGACCCACACACAGAGGTGTATAGTATACATGTATGACCCACACACAGAGGTGTATAGTATACATGTATGGTAATTGGTAAAAGAAGCGGTTGGTTAATATTGAATAATTATATAGGGAGGTCAACTGAACAAAACGGAAACTGTTGCCAGCCAGTCTGACTACAGTATATTTGTGATGTGCTGTACACATCTATATTTATGGTCAGCTTATACAGCAGTCGTGGGGTTTTAACCAATAACATACAATTCGGAGCCTCCGAAAACGATTCCAACTGACTCACCTAATCAGACATTACAAGTGTGTTGGTCGTATTGGTCCAACACATCTGGATCAAAGTCTATGATCGCTGGAAGCTCCCGAATGGTGTAAGCTTTGATGCTAATTTAGCTGTAAGATGGAGTCACATCACTGTTGTGGCTAGTTAATACTGCAAGACTGCGCAAGAATGTTTGCTAAACATATATTCTGCCTAAAAAAATCTCTAAATCTAATCAACATAATTATAGTGCTAAATAAGGTGTATATGAAGTCACTGAGTGTACTTGGATATTTAACATGGACAAAAGACTGGTGGTAAAATTAGTAATCAATGTATATGTTATAGTTTATATATCCGGAAGAACTTACAATTAAGTCATCTTAATAATGAATTAAATTGCTGAAAATGTGCTTACCCATACAGCTCCCAATGGTCAACCCCATGTTGACCACGGGGAGCTATACATACAAATTCAAGTTGCTACTTGCTAAGTGCTGATGTAGTGAAATACTTATAAATTATGATTTTGGTGTTAATGAAGTGTCGGCGTTGAAGTTTGTATAATAAATTGCAGGGTGACATAGCAATTTGTATGTAAATGAAAGTTCCTGATTATCACTTTAATAATTAACTCTAGAAGTGACCTGGGGCGAAATTCGGTCCAAATGCACCTACTTCTGTTGTAACAATTTACATTTCCATCACACTAAATTGACACATACAAATTTGGGGTCATTGGATAGCTGATAGATTTTTCTAGATCGTGTATATTTTTTCTTGCGAAGATTCAGTGACAGATTCTTCGCAGTCGAGTTTAAAAAGCACGTGATACAGTTGCTGCCCACTTTTGCGAGAGTACTATGTCCTGATGTATGAATTTATGCATCCATGCATAAAGTCTACACCCCCACACATGCAGTATCAAAAGAAAGCTCTGTGAGTGGCCAACCTGCCAAAAATAAATCACATAGGCTCAATCCACTCAGCCAATCAAAACCGTAATTTCAAATACAGCGCCATCAACCCTAAAGTTGAAGACAAAAAAACAAGATTATTATATTAGTTCATGTAGTTAGATTGACTTTGGATGCGTTTTTGGGGTGAAAATTCACCGAATTAGCAGTGCAACATTTCTCCGGCCGGGCGCGTGGGTTGCAACCATAATGAGCGTGGCTGCAATCGGCCGGCTTGAATCAACATGTTTTTATGTCGGAAAAAATCATTAAAATAATAATTCTAAACGGATTTGTTTCATTATGCAGCTAATACATAAATCTACATTCATCTAAATGACGAAGTATGTTCAGCTGTGCCATCATTATCTGGCAGTAGGATGAAATGTTTGTATATTTGTTTAGTTCAATTTCAAATATAAATATCCCCATGATTTTTTTTTATACAGATATCAATTTTTTATTATAATAACGCCTTCTTTTAGCGTTAAAATGATGCATAATTCAAATTTTTATGACCAATATTAGCAAAGTTATGATTTTTATAGGAACAGTATGCTACACAGGATTTTTCTTGGTCACCTCTAGGGTTAAACAGTAAAAACATAATTTTCACATAATCCAGGACTTCTGTGATTGCATTGCAAATTGTCTGTCGGCATAGCTTTATGCAGACCCGTCCACCCGTTATTTGGATGGGTAAAAATGGTTGTGGACGGGTAAAACAATGAAGGTCTAGTAAAGTTCAGTATAGCATCCATTCCACCATACTTTCAAGCTTTTGTAGCCAGTGACTCTAACCCATTCACAGGCCTGGATGTAACTGAATCCCAAATCAATAAGACATTGATACATTGTTGCCAGTGAACAACTGGCTATAACAGAGACAGCTTCATTTATTGATAAATTATGACTTTTTTATGCATGGCACATTTTTATGTCAATAATAATAATAATAGTTATCAACAAATTTGTTTACTTTTGTTTTATTTGACAGCTAACACACAAGGCTATGTTTGTCGAACTGGTGTCATATATGCATCCACACAGTTATTATTTGGCAGCAGGAT